>VXBX01006429.1:82723-106953 GCA_013400415.1 Scytalopus superciliaris | reverse complement strand
GGCTGGCTCTGCGCCTCGCTGCCCGGCGGCGGGCCGGCGGTGGCGGCCGGCGGGCCGCGGGGAGCGCCCTGGCTGCCGGTGGTGCTGTGCACCGCCGCCGTCTTCCTGGGCGGCGAGGTGCTGCCCTACTCGGTCTGCTCGCGGCACGGGCTGGCCATCGCCTCCCGCACCCTCTGCCTCACCCGGCTGCTGATGCTGGCCGCCTTCCCCCTCTGCTACCCGCTCAGCCGGTTGCTGGACTGGGCGCTGCGACAGGAGCTCAGCGTCTTCTCCACGCGGGAGCGGCTGCTGGAGACGCTACGGGCCGCTGGCCCCCACGGCGACCTGGTGCGGGAGGAGCTGGCCATGGTGCAGGGCGCTCTGGAGCTGCGCACCAAGGTGGTGGAGGATGTGCTGACGCCGCTGGCGGACTGCTTCATGCTCCGGGCCGATGCCGTGCTGGACTTCGCCACCGTCTCTGAGATCCTCCGTTCTGGCTACACCCGCATCCCCGTCTATGAGGGTGACAGACGTGACAACATTGTCGACCTGCTCTTTGTCAAGGACCTGGCCTTTGTCGACCCCGATGACTGCACTCCCCTGCAGACTGTCACCCGCTTCTACCGCCGCCCGCTCCACTGCGTCTTCAATGACACGCGCCTCGACACACTGCTTGAGGAGTTCAAGAAGGGTGAGGCCGCCGGGCCACCACCCCCCGGGCTCCCCCTGCACCCCTCTGCACCCCCAATGATTTCCAGGTCAGCAGCCCCCATGGGCAGCCCTGCATGACCTCCTGGCAGGATGCTGCAGGTATCAGGGATGCTGGGGGGAGTTGGGCCCTGCATGCGCTGGTGTGGCAATGACCCTGCTGTCACCTGGTGGAGGATCCTCAGGTGGATTGAGGGCCTGCAATGCTGGTTGTACCTGTAATATTATGAAGCCTTTGGCCTCACAGGTTTCTGTTCAGCAGGTGAGTCTGTCCCACAGAGCTCACATCTCTGCAGGGGTCTGGCAGCATGGGCATGATGCCTGCCTTGCACCTTTGCCCAGACAAGGCAGCATTCACTGCTCTGTTCTGTGCGGAGGAGTTTATGACAGGAAATCGCATCTCATTACTTAGCTTCCACATTTTCAGCTTAGCAGTGAGAAGCGGGTCTAGAATGTGTTTCTGTGCAAGTCATTTAAAGGCAAAAGAAAAGCCTCAGCCCTTAGAAGGAGATGTACTTTTTTTCTTTCTGCAGCTGTGACAGCATTCATAATGCAGCAGCTGCCAACAGCCCCAGAGATGCTGAGAGCTGTATTTCATTAGCCATACCTTGAGAATACGCACAGCATGTGTTTTGCCCTCCCACCGGGAATTGTGTTTTGCCGCGTGTTACTCAGTACGTCATACTGTGGTGAGTGAGTCTTTAAGAAATGGCTGCAGCAATGACATGCTGCATTATGTAATGCAGGAGGGCAGCACTCGGCTCCTGGGCTGCCTGGGGCTGCTCTGCCGCAGGCAGAGCTGATCATGTGAGAAAGGCCACCCTGGTCCACTTTAGATACAGAGAAAGCCTCTCTGTGAGTCATCTCCATGCTTGTTTTTAGAGCTGAGAGGAGGAGATGATAGGGCATTTCTCGTGCACTAGGAAAGTGATTATCAGATATATGCAGGTCAGCGTCTTCTCCAGAGATGCTCAGGTGTGTCCCCATGACCACTCAGGATCAGAGGCAGAGGAGTTCTGTGTGACATGCACCACCTGCCCTCTCTGCCCCTCAGCCGGACTGGAGACTTCCAATGGTGCAAATCAGCAAATTCCTGGATTTAATACAAGACTGTTAGCAAAACCATTGAGATTGCTCTCTGCGTTCCGCCTTGGTGAGCTGCAGTGGTCTGTGTCAGCCCCCATTCTCATATGCCAGTTGTCTCTCCTCTTCCTAATTCCTTATGTGCTTCACAGTTCCTTCTTAACTGTGTCTTCCTGCATGACACTACAACTGTACTGAAGTTCACCTGAGGTCTCTGCTACCTCTCTCTTGTCTAGAGATATCAGATGACTTTGGTACCTTCTCCCTTGGTCAGCCTCCTCTGTAATTTACCTGATTTACTTTTATATACCTCCCCCTCCAAATTTCTTCTGGTCCCCTATGGATCAGTAAACCTATAGAAATGGATTTCTAGTTGCTTAGGTCCCTGGCTTTTGCTTGCTGTCCTCTCTGCCCTCCTTAAATAGATGTGTTCTGTGTATGCCACTCCCTGAGTTCACAGATACACTAACAAGCCTTGCTACCTGCCCTACACTTTTTCATGCTAGTCTTCATCTCAGATGAAGATAATCCATCCTTTAACTTTGCTCCGTTAAACTCTTGGCATATCACCTCAGGCTCTTCCTCCTTTACACCTACCTGCCATTGTGGTCTTCTGGAGTCTTTTGCTACAGCCTCTGTTTAGAGCTCTCCCTAAAACCTTTTTCTGTTCCCACCTCACTTCTCCCTATGTTTTCTAAATCCCATGGCTGAAAAGCCTTAGTTTTGGTCTTAGTATCTAACTCAGCATGGTATTTAGCAATTCCAGCTCTTCCTCCAGTGCTGTTATTCTCTTTTGACGCATCTTTTCCCTTATTTGTAGGCATTTGTTCAATCCCAGCACCCTGAATTTGCAGCCCTGAACCCTCCTAAACTCTCTTTTCCCAGTTCAAATACAGGTCCTTGTGCTGGCTCCCACACTGTGACAGGTGTTTCCTCCCAGCTGCCTTTAGCCCCATCCTCTGCTGTGTCAGCCTTGTTCACTTGACCATTTAATTTCTAAAATAAAGGTTTCCCATTTGTAATTAAGAATCTTCATCACTGTCTCCTTTTCTGTGTCTGTTTGAATTATGGTGAAGTATTTTGTTTGATCCAGTCAAGGTTGCTTTCCATGGCCAGGTCTTCTGTGACACCTCCACTAATTAGAAAGTAGGCTGATTGCTTGTTGGCTTAGCAAGTGCTTAATGAAGGCATTCATCACTTCACACATTCAAGGTGCCTGCAGGACAGCAAATGTTCCCACTGATAAGGCCCAGTCTCCTCAATCTCCTTCTAGGAAATTAAAGTCTCTGGTAAGGATGGGTATTCATAACCTTCTCCAGTTTCTTAGGTCCCTGGCAAACCTCTAGAGAAACCTTGCCAGCTTTTCTTTTCTTCTCCTATGATTAGCTCAAATAGTTTTTGTATTTTTTATTTCTTTTTTTGTTATTATGGTGTTCATACAAAATACCCATAACATTTTACATCTTTCTTTCCTGGATAGCAATGTATACTTCTGATCTGTTTCACTAGTGATTAATGTTCTGCCACATCCACTATAGCCGTAATGTAATTTTTTTGCATAATGTACATGTAACACAATTTCACTGCCAGACTTCCTTGCCACAGTACACAAATATTCTTTCTTACTGAAAATGTCAAGCAATTATTAAATGCAGCACTTTGCAACTCTTGCTCGCACCTCTGGCAGCACTTTCATTTTCTGTCTCTCCTCCTACTCACCAATATCACACTATTATCCTTGTTTACCTGATGCATTTCTTTTCTTTCACTGTTCTGTCCTATCTATGAAGATGGTCAGCTTTTTTTCCTCTCTGGTGTTTTATAGCAGGATTTGAAGGAAAGCTTTCCTTCGTTTGTTTCTAGGTATGCTCACATTAACCTCGTTTGAGCTCAATTTCACTAAGATGCATTGATGTTCGATTTTAATCCATATGCGAGTCATAAACTGCCTCTCCTCTAGCAGGACTTTGTGTAGGAAGGATTAGCTTCCATGGACCTGTATCATCAGCTTTCCAAAACATTTAAACTGGTATGGAATAGAAGTACACAATTCAGTCGCGCCAAGGGAGAAAATGGCCCAGTGTGGTTATGGCACCCAAGAGCAGCTGTGAGCTCCTGGTTGACAAAACCTGCCCCATCACAACAGAACTGGTCAAACTCTTCACATCTACCTCTTCACAACCCTGCTGCTGCCACTGTTTGATGTCTCTTTTGGCACTAATTCCTGCAAAAAGGTGGTTAAATTTGTGGTCCTGATGGCAACTAGGAAAAACCCAGAGAAGGCTGCAAGCAGCAGCAGAAGGGAGGTCTGGCTTGCTAGAGGGTAGTTTGGACTTCAACCCACAGCCCAAAAAAAGGAGCTGCAAAAACTTCATTGAAAAACAACATCATAGCATCGTGAGAGGTTCAGCTGAAGAAAAGAAATACTTGTGCTAGAAGATGGTTTTGACTTCTATCTTCTCATCAAAACTCAGCAGAAAGAACTCAGAAATAATGAGACCTGGACACCCAATTTGCCATCTTTTCAGGCAAGCTAGACAACATCTTTATAGAAGGCAAACATAGTTGTTGTAGCATTTACATAGAAGTCCCAGGTGAAGGATGCTACACAGAATGTGTCCCCTCTTTGCTAGAAATAAGAAAATACTTGTCAGTAATTTTGCTACCTGCAGCCAGGTGAAAGATGAAAATACTGAAGGAGTGAAAAAATTGGGAGACAATTTCTTGGCAATTTGTGTTGGTAAATCTCAGAGTATCTGGCTTTATTCTAGGCTCCCAGGAGAAAGTACCAAGTACACCAGAGAATTAACTGCACTATATTTAGCAAACGAAAGCATTGTAGAGGGGCAGATGAGCTTCCTGTAGGATAAACTTCACCTTGGGAATGTAGAGCTAGGAGGAAAGGTTTATGCATTCATTCAGTGTGAAATGCTGTGGGTGATGCAATCTGTTTCTCATCCATCCCTAGAAGTTAACCAAGCAATGCGTGTTGCAGCTTCAGTCCTGTGATATAACTCTTCATGGGGACCTCTCCTGTGAGGTCCACCTCCTTGTTCCGGAGTGCCTTTGGGAAGTCATAGTCTTACCCGTTCCTGAGGCTGGTTATGGGTGCTGTTGACTGATTTGCTGGAGGAGTCTATATGCAACAGTGACAACTTTCAGCAAAGAACTTTCCCCTTTCAGAGGAAGAACAGGAATTTGCTCCTATGTTCATTTTCCCGCAGCAGGGCAGAGGCTGAGCTGCAACTCAAATTAGCCTTCTGTGGCTTGGCATCTTTTAAGAGTTACTAAAAATAAATTCTCAAAAACCGCAAACTTTCAGGCTTAGCAGAGAAAACAGCCTGTCTTGTCGAGGACAGCCCTGCCCTAGGGTCTGTCTTTATGTTTCAAAATGCTCCACAGCATCTGTTAGACTTCTGAAAATTGAGTGTGGCTGGAAAAGGTGCTTACCCTTGCCAGGAACTGGGGTCAGTACCCTTTCAGCTGCTTTTTGTACTGACCTTCTGAGCCTGCAGGCATTGCAAGCACACAGCATTGCTTCAAATTTAACTCAGTCTTCAAGAGATTTCTGCAAGTGTTATAGCCACTCTTCTGGGCACTTTGATGAGCTGAAGCAATGACCTCCTTAGCCAGTTGTGTGGGTTAAGGAGCCAATGGTTACCCAGGAAATATCCCCTACACATCCCCTGAAATGTGATTGCCAGTCTGAGAGTGACTGCTGATAGACAAAAAATGGTGTTAGTGTCTCATGCTGCAACCCTGCCTGAAATATTACTGTGCTTTTCCCCTCACACTGTGATAAATCTTACTGTGTAAACCCTGGGCTGCTCTACCCCACTCCAATAAGCTCAGGAACAGGTCTGCTTTGGGGAGGCATCCAGTAAAGCAAGAAGGGAGCCATGTCTGTGGGGAAGAGGGCACTCTGCCACCCATCTCCCTCTTGGGAGCTGTCAGGCACCTTCATACTGAGCTGTGGGAAAGAATAAAATGGCCTGTTACAGACATAAATGAAAACAGTTTTGCATTGGCTTTTCAAAAGTTTTTTTTAGCCTGAGAAAGCCTCAGCATCCTTGTAGGCTTCTTTTGGCTCCAAGTAACATGCAAGGGGACCTGCCATTTGTGGGCAGGAAGGGTCATACCAGGAGTTCAGAATCCTGTTGCACAACAGATGGAAGATGAGGATCTGTGTCACCTCGAATCTCTATTCCATCTTTTTCACAGTTTTCCTTAGAATTAGGAAAAGCACCAAAGCAGAATATGAAAAAGGCTACAGGCAGATACAAGCAGGTGAAGTTCCTGTCTCTGTAGAAGGTCTGCAGTAGATTAGGATTTTACAGTTTTCCCTTTGCATAGCTCTGATTCCTGTGGAGCTGAGTGACCTGCAGCCCTCTTGGCTATTTCCCCTCCATTTAGGTGTAGATGTGCATTGCCTCTAGATGCAACTCGTTAGGCATGTGGTTTCACCCTTGGTGCAGAGTTGTGGTAACACAAAAGCACAGTCACATACACATTTCCAGTTCAAGAAGTTCAAATCAGGGCCCCCACTTATTTCAGATGCAGGTCTGCAGGGGGGCACAGAGGTGCTGGAAGCTCCTGGCCCAGACAAGAGCTCTGAAGAAAAGCACACAGAAAATAGATTTGGGTTACATCATGGTTGTTTCACAAATCAATCTTATTTAAAAATTACTGAGGTTTTTTTGCCTTCCATTTTGTAGCTGTAAATGGTTCACAACTTGTGCCTATAGCTTTGATCTCTAGTAACAGCTTCAGATCTTACCATAAAATTTATGAAAATGAATTTCATGCTCAGAATGTTCATCCTGTGGAAAAAGAGACAAGGCTAAAGCATCTTTAACATTACTCTGGCAGAGCACCTACATAAAAAAAATATAAAGAAGTAGTCTGGTCTATATTTGCAGCCAGCAGCACTTTCTTTCCTAGAAGTAAAGGCATTTCCATATATTCAGACCCTGTTCTCCCTTTGGGGAGGATGCTTTGAGGTGGATCTATGAGCTCAAGGTCATTTAGGTGCCTACAAAAAACAAAGCTCCTAAAAATGGGCATAAAAGCTTTAGATATCTATTCAGATGCTTGCTCCATCTGGAAGCTCTCAGCTGTTTATATTAGCTCTGTAATTTAGCATTTTGAGGCATTAACTTTCCACTGAAGCTGTTGTTTGAAAAGAGCAGATTTCATGTAGCTCATAAAGAATTTAGTGCAGTTGTATCCCATGCTGAGCAGACACTTAATCACCTATAGACTTCCTGTGCAAGAGCAGTCCTGCAGAGACCGGCGGAGCTATTCGCACAAGAAAAGTTAATTGCCCATTTGTTCTAGCATTTGCCAAACCAAAGCTTTGATTCACAAGTGTTTCGCTCTGCTTTCCTGCATCAGCGATAGCCCTGTAAAGTTCACATGTGACAGCTTGCTTGTGGAGAGGCTGCTCACCCTTATAATTCATCTCATTTGAGCTATCAAGCAATTGTTACAATAGCATGGGCTTTGGAATCAGTTTTACAGATCTTAAAGCTGTTTTAGATCAACTTTGGGCGTTCATTTAAATGATTTATCTCCCTCTGTTGTGCTCCCACTGAGGGTGATCTGCAGGATAACAGCTGCAGAGGAGAATGTGACCCCTCTAGTGTCCCCAGGTCTGCCCCTGTGCCACCCTCCCTCAGATTTTGCTTTCACCTCATAAAACTGCCCAGATTTTGCCCCTGTACAAGCATAGGATCTCACAGGGCTGGGAAGAAGGATACAGCTGAGCTTGGCAGCATCACCCAGGAGGGAGCAAGCCATGATCATACAGCCAGGGCACCTGCAACTCCTCTACCCAAATTTATAGTGTCAAAATTTATGGGATCTGTTTTAAAACTTATGGGAGGAGATGCAGGACCCAACTGGGTCAGAGTGGGTGTGGGGGCTACTACTTTGTCCCTCAGGTGAGAAACTGGGGCTAGTCAACCCTTTCCCAGAGGGGACCAGCTGGAAGCAGCACTCGTTTGCAAGGGCTGGGACTGAGCTCCAGGGCTTTTTGTGACACGGATACCAGCTGGCCAGGCATCAGTTGGGATCAGCTCACTCAATGTGGCAAGTAGCAACCACATGAACTGCAACAGTTTTCCATTGCTGGGTACCTGCTCCATCTCTAATGTTGGTGTTAGTCTGGAAACTTAAACCTGGGGGTTTATAGTGTGACTACAAGTGTTTATTTTCTGTGAAAATAAAGAACTCTTGAGTGCTCTAACAGCCCTACTGGCTCTGCCCCCAGCACAATGAAACCATGGGTCTCCTTCCAGGCTAACAGTGCTGGCTTATTTCTAAATAATCTCATTTGCTGCTGCGTGAACATGGAGCTGGAATCACATTTCTCTGAGGCTGCTCTAGTGTAAATTACAGTGTCAATGTAGGTGTTTGGCCAAAAAAAAAAGAATTGCCTCCATCACTCTCTGACTGCCTTTAAGTAGCACCTAAGCTTTATGTAAGGGCTTGGTGGTTTTGGGTTGCATGTAAATGTCATTAACAACAAGCTTTTGGCCAAAAGAAATAACTTCTCCTCTCTCCTCACTCACTGAGGAGCTGTAGGAGACCAGATGGCCCCAGTGTTTGGGAGCAGAGTTTGGCAAAGGAGACATTTTTGAAAGCTGGACTTTGCTAAGATGAAACGTAGCTGTTGCTGCTGTCTTGCAGCCAACTCTGCTGCTTTTTTCTTTTTAAGTGCTGTATTACCCACTGAACAGACAAGATGCACAAACCGCTGTATGAAAGGAGCGAAATATCCCAGTCCAAAGATCATGCTAAATTTTCAGTGCCCCAAGGCTATTGATTTGGGTTTTTAAAGTGCATCTCAGTGCTACTTACTGTGATGTTATGTTCTCATTTCTAAATCTGTAGGCGTGGGAGGCAGTGAGCTGCTCTCTGAAATCTTGCAATAAAAGCTTGGTATGAGGAGGAGGGAATTTATACTGTGGAAAATGCTCAAGTTATTCTGTGAGAAATGTATAGTGCTGATCTTTGGCTGAGAAATGTCATTTGGTAGTCTCAGATCCAGGGCAGGGTTATTTGAAGGTCACATGGTCCCCAGCAAGTCGTGCTTGTGGGACTGCCAGGCTGCTTTGGCTGTGCTCATCCCTGTACCTCTGTGGGGATCAGCCAGAAAGCACCGGTGGGTAAGGAGGGAGCTGTGCAGCAGACAGGAGCCCACCCTATTACATCTTGATTTGTAAATACTGTGCACATCTTGCCTGGAGCAGCATCTGAGCTTGTTGGGGTAGGCTTACGGAGGAGCAGATGCAGAAGCAGCTGCACAGCAGAGGGAACCTGCCCCCATTGTGGGTGACCTTTTACCGCTCAAGGAGCTCAGCTCTGAGCCCATGGGGAAAATGAAGTGTTTGCAGCTTTCTGGAGGTCCCTGCAGTGTCCATGGTACAGCTGGTTTTGTGCAGACATTGCAACAGGAGACGCCAGAGATGAAAAGCAAACATAGGGGGGGGGAACCTGTTGGCTGTGGTGCTGGTGAGAACACTTCTAAGTAAAACTGGAGGTTCAGAACCTGGGTGCACTGGTGAGCAGTGTAGGAGCCACAGGGGCAGTAAGAAAACCAGTGCTGTTCATTCAGGTCCAGAAATACTTTGGAACTAGAAACTCAGAAGTTGTTTGTGGCTTGGAAGTTGGGTTCTGGTCAAGCAGGAGCATAAATCAGAGCAGTCAGTAAAGGAAGGGAGACATTGAAGAAGTCAAAACAGCTTACAGATAGCTGGACATGCTAAAACAAATAGAAATGTTTCAAGTGTGCCAAAAACAAGAAGCTTGAGAATGTGTCAGCAGAGCTGCCAGCTTACAAGGGAGAAGTCAGGAAGCTGAAACTGTGAGTAAGAAACATTGCAGCTTCCAAGCAGGAGTCACCATCACTGCAGCTGAAGGTCCTGGTCCCATTCTTCTTGTTTAAGGTAACAGAGAAGAGATGCCATCAAGGGCAGGGCTTGGAGAAAAAGTTCGGGTGCAAGCTGATGACTTGAAAAGTGTTCAGTGTCCACACCAGATCGTTCACCCAAGAGTTCTGCAGGAGCTGGGCTGAAAGCTGTAAATAAACATATATGTTTCTGAATTAAAACCAGCTGCTGTTCCAGGTAGCTGAGGACTTTGCCCATACTTGAAGAAAAGCTTTAGGATCAACCTAGACAGTGATGGATAGAAAGATGAGGAGGAGCTGTTCCAATTTGATAGGAAAGATAATCAGCAACAGAATGAGAAAACACCAGGAGGATGAGGGAAATCAGTAAAGCCCATGAACACACTCTTATTTGTATGTTGGAGAATGTTGTCTCATTGCTCTGTTAAGAGTCATCTCATGCCAATGAAGCTGAGGGTAAGGAAGAAGCAGCTGGTATAATGTACACTTCATTCCTGCACAGAAGGCTGTCAAAGAGCTGAACAGAGTGACTCACAGCCCTGGTAAAGAAAGCAAGTGGCCCTAAAAAACAGCCTGTGACATCTACAAATCAGCCTGGGTAGCAGTAGGCCTGTTAGGCTGGGCTGAGAGTCCAGCCCTTCCCCTTGGGTTAGTGCTGCTGGAGTGGGTGTTGGTGATAGTGTCTTCTGAGGCTGGGCTGTGATCTGTGCCACCCATCAAATTCTGTCCACCTGCCCACCCACCATGCTGGGGACACCTCTCACCAGGGGCTGGTGTCTCACTGCCACTTTGCTCTCACCCTGCAGGAAAGTCCCACTTGGCCATCGTGCAGCGGGTGAACAACGAAGGGGAAGGAGACCCATTCTACGAGGTGATGGGCATTGTCACCCTGGAAGATGTCATTGAGGAGATCATCAAGTCCGAGATCCTGGATGAGACGGATCTGTACAGTTAGTGTCCCAGAGCAGCTACTGCGGTTTCAGGAGCCAGGGTGGGAGCCTGCACAGACAGACAGACATGTGGGTAGGAAACAGGCCAGAGCAATTTGTGGTCCCTCCCCAGAGCAAACACTGTCATGGTGGGAAAGACAGGAATGATGGAGAGATGGCAGTCAGGTGTCAGGGAGTCTTGAATGCTCAAGGTAGAGAAGCATCAGCAGCTGGTGGCTGGGCAGGGCCTGACCCGGGAACACGTATGCTGGGCATGAAATTCCCATGGGTGGTTCCCAAGCTCTTTTGCAACTCTGGGTAATGCATCGAGGCAGGATACACCCAGGACGCCTACCTGAGGAAACAGTGTGTTTCACGATACTGCTCCCTGCCTAGGGAGCTGCTCCCAGGACTGTGACACACAGCATATTTTTTGCTGCTCCATCTGCTGCTCCACAGCAGTCCTGCCATAGGTTGCAGCGAGATGTGCCTCTCTATATGTGTACGTGTGACATGGGGCCCTTCAGCTGCAGCAGCTTTGTGGCTGCTGCAGGTGAGTGACTGCTCTGCTCTGCCTGCAGCGGACAATCGGAAGAAGGAGCGGGTTCCCCACCGGGGACGCAAGCCCCAGGATTTCTCCATCTTCAGGCTCTCAGAGAGTGAGATGAAGGTGAAGATCTCCCCTCAGCTTCTCCTGGCTACCCATCGGTTCATGGCAACAGGTATGCTTGCCCTTGTGCCAGCCCTGCAGCTCCCTGCAGCAGTACCAGCCCCACAGGGCATCCCTAAACCATTCTTGAATCAGGTTCCCTGCCACTGACCAGTTTCCACCTGTTCAGACCCACAACCTGGGCATCCCACTGCCCACTGGTGTGGGTCTGCCTTTGGCTCCCCTCTGCTCAGTGGGGTGCTGAGGCTGCAGGAGGGGTCCATGCAGCTCAGAGGATGACGGGTTGTCAGCAGCCCCAGACCTGCTGAGCATAGCATGTTGCCTCCCCTCTAGAAGTGGAGCCTTTCAAGTCCCCCTACCTCTCGGAGAAGATCCTGTTGCGGCTCCTGAAACACCCCAATGTCATCCAGGAGCTCAAGTACGACCGCAAGAACAAGAAGGCAGCAGAGCATTACCTGTACCAGCGCAACCGCCCTGTTGACTACTTTGTCCTCATCTTGCAGGTGTCTGGGGCATTGGCAAGCAGAGGGTGGCAGAGGGTGGTCCCATTTTTCCCTCACCACCTTGTTCTGGGCTGCTTCTGCCAGCAGAGATGCCCAAGCTCTTGTATGGGACAGCAGAGGTCCCTGCAGCCCTGTGTGGGTCAATGGCTAGGAGCATGGGATGTCTCTGTGAGAGGGTTTTCCTTATCTTTCCAGGGGAAAGTGGAGGTGGAGGTTGGCAAGGAAGGACTGCGGTTTGAGAATGGGGCATTCACCTACTATGGAGTCCCTGCCATTATGGCTGTCATCTCCTCAGGTGAGGCCTCTGCAGGCTCCCTTTGGCCCTGCCTTTGATTCAGTAGCATCCATGGAGGCTGACTCAGCTGGTGGTCAGGAGAAGGGGCTGGCCATGGGGTAGGGTGGCCCTGCTGCAGGGTATGGGACAAATAGGAGTTCTGCCTCTGCTATTCCCACACCTCTATCTGTTGTTTCAGATAATGATGTGCGAAAAATGGGAAGCCTGGCTGGATCCTCCTTCCTATGTAAGTATCTCAGGACAGGCTGGGGCCGTAAGTCTCTCCTGTGAAGCACCAACTGGCTGGAAGAGGTCTGGCTTTTCATCTCATGCAGAGCAGCTCTGTTCTGAAGTCATCCCTTAAAGAGCTTGATAGAGAAACAACGTGTTAAGGGGCTGATGCAGTAAAGTCCACACAGAGGGACTTTGAGGTCCCCTTGAAGTTTCCACCATGGATCTCTGCAGGTGGGTCCCAGCACAACTGGTGCTGCAAGGGGCACTGCCCATGGGTGGAAGCATGCTCATGCCAATGGGAGCAGTGAACCCTGCAACCCTGGGAGCAGTAAACCCTTCGACTTCTGGCACGATGCCTTTAGGTCTCAGTGTGACATCTCTGGACACATTTGTGTTCCAAAGGCTCAGTGCAGGAGTTGAGCATGGGTCCCACACTGGGGGAACAGGAGCTGCTCAGGAATTGCAGAAATGGGTCAACTTACCTATGTGCTATTTGCATGCGGTGGTAGTAAATTAGCTGAGTAGATGCCCCAGTGCTGATAAATTCCCTGCCTGCAGAGCTAATGGGTTAAGAAGCAGATCCTCAGCTTGCAAGAAGGAGCTCTGATTAGAGGAGACTGTGAAGTACCTCCTTCTTTGCTGATCACCCCTGCAAATATTTAGTCCTTGGTGGCTCAGGCACAGGTCAAGGTGCTGCCCACCCCCAGTACATCATATCCCTCATCCAAACCCCAGATGTTGCAGTCGGGATGTTGCTGGATGGCCCAATGCCCCCATGTCCTAGATGATGGGCCCTACTGGGGCTCAGGCAGTGAGTGCTGCCCATGGGCCACGGGTCAGGCAGGGCACAAGCCACAGCAGGCGCTGTGTCAATGCAGCCATGCATGTCTGCAGTGCCGCCTGCCGGGACGCTGCCCATCCCCATGCTCACACATGACACTGTCACAAGGTATTTTCTGCTGTGCAGACATCCCTGCCTGCCATGGGACATACCATGTCACACCCCTGGCCAGCAAGGAAACAGCCTGTGAGGCAAAAATCACAGGGCATCTCTCTTGTCAGGCTGGCATCCTCCTTCCTCCTAGAAGGAAAGCCCAGCACAAAGGAGTGTGAGCAGTGTATCACAGCCGAGAATTCTGACATTAACCCTTGAGCATTTAACAGTTTGTTATTAATTAACTGTTGTGCAACTGTATTATCACCAGCTGACCTTTGGCATTGGTGCCATGTGGTGACAAACGCTGCATGAGGGTTGGGCAATGAGAGCAGGGAGTGAGTGCTGGTGATTATAAACTTGTCCTTTGCTCCTATCTGGGCAAAGTTGTTCTGGGCAGTGCTTCATGCTGGTGTCTTTTTTATTTGCAGAAGGTTTTTATTCAGGGGAGGGCAAGGAACAGGAGTTACCAGGGAAGGAGAAGGAAGATCAGAAGAGGAGGCTGCAGGGAAAATTTCCTGGGGGTTTTGCCTTTGAAGCAATTTAAAAACATTCATTACATAAGCAACAGATGATTCCTGGAGCATTGCAGCCATGCTATGGGCATGGTGGCTGGAGGTAGGGCAGCCAGTGGGCTCACATCTCCTGCTGCTTTTGAGGCAAAGACTGGCAGAGAGCAAAGATGAGGTATTGGAAAGTGTTAAGGAGTCCATCACTCAGCCTGTGTGTTGGTCTCTCTGTGCTCCCCCATGGAGCCCTGTACCCTGGCATGGCCCAGGGATGCTGTGGAGGGCAGCAATCAGAGGGAGGGGAACAACCTGCCCTTGAAATTGTCACTGCTGCTGTAACCCATGGCAATAAAACATGGAAAGTGAGTGTTTGTGATTTACCCTCTTTGTGGCAATGGATCAGGTAGCCCTGGATGCAGGGTCCTGTCTTCTTCCACTTTATGCAAGGATCAGCCCTCAGTGGGTTGCTCTTCTTGGCACTGGCCTGAGGCTATTGAGACCCAGGGCCTTGCAGAGAATTGTAGGCAGCCTGACGTGAATCCCTTTGCTTTGCATCACCCTTCTGCCAGCCCCTGTCTGCAGCTGTGGAGCTGGGGCAGGGGCTGTTGCAGAGCACATTCCTTCTCTGCCATGTGCCTGCTCATACAGAAGCATCCCAGATGCCAATTGCAGTGATTTAGCTTCCACTCATTTCCCAGGTGGTATTAGCTGACCCCTATTCTGGCAGCAGCTGGCAAAGGGCTAGAGCAGAGTTCCAGCACTCAGGCAGTGGGAGGGTGATGTTTTCTACCAATGCCAATGCTCTAGAGAGTTGTGTGGCTATGCAGACAGGCCTGGTAGGAGCTGGTTACCCCCCACCCACAACCTCAGCTTCCCTTACCTCATCACAGAGCAACCTGTTGATTTACAGCATTCAAGCCTGTGTTCCTGATAGTGTCCCCATCCCCAGGTCTGGTGAGAACCTGCCCAGAGCAGAAGTAGGGTATAGGAGGGGAGGGAAGGGCTGCTGGAGGCAGCAGTGGGAGCTCAAGCCAGGACTGCTTTTTCTCATTCTATCTCTTGGTCTGTACTCCACCCTCACCTTCATCCCTCACCTTCAGCTGGGTCTCCTCCTTCCTACCCTGTCCCTCTCTCTGCAGTGCCTGTCTCAGTGTCCCGTACCTTCGCCTTCAGCAGAGGGGACTCCCTGGCTGGCTCTCCAGGTAACAGAGCATGGCTTTGGCCAAGCATCTCTACATGTGGCAGGCTCTTTCCAGCACCCTGTGTTCAGTGCCCCAAGTCCCCTGCACCCTGCATGCTGGGGGTGCCAGGAAAGGAGCACCCACAGCACCCCACACTGGGGAGCTCCTCACTGGTTGGATCATGGGTGGCAGACTGGGGACGGCAGCCCTGACCTGCTGCAGCCACCCCAGTATGGTGCAAATCCTGGGAAGACTGGCATGGGGACAAGGGAGAGCCATGGACAGCTTGGGCTTTCTTTGGTGTGCACTTTCTGTAATTTCCAGCACTTAGTAGTTGGAGTTTTGACTTGCTGCTTTTGGTGATGGGTGCCTGCAGCCCTGTATGCATGCTGCCCTGCTTCCCTTGTTTTTTGGTGATCCGTGTAATAAAAGGACATTTTAGCAGCAGAGCAAATGTCACCCATGCAAGGAACAAGCTACTATTTGTTCCCTAATAAATCACTGACTAGACAAAATCCGTCACACTGTGTGTCAGAGGCCATCAATCAACGTGAGTGACAGACTAGCTCGCCATGGCAGCTTCTGCTCCTGATCTGTCAGTTGGGATAGACAGGAGGATGCCATCAAAGCAGGTTAAGAAAACACCCATGGGCTGCCAACTGCAACCAGGAGAAGCTGTGCCAAGTGTGGTGCAGACGGCCAGCATTAGCAAGGGAGCTGTGAGTGACAGGCAGACAGCAGCCCTAACCTCTGCTGCCAGTGCCAGCTCAGATGCCTGCCTGGCCTCTTTGGTTTGTGTGAGTCTGGCATGGCACAGAGTCTCCACTGCCAGCATGCACTGAGGAGGACCCTGCCACTGGTCGCTGGCCCCTGCCAGCACCAATGTGCTGGGGAATAGCTACTGGATGTGACTGGTCCAACTTGACCCGACACAACACTGGGAACCCAAGCAACCCCACACATGAGAGTGAGTGTTTGCCTCTCTGTTGTCCCCTCCCGCAGTGAACAGGTCACCGTCGCGGTGCAGCGGGCTCAACCGCTCCGAGTCCCCCAACCGGGAGGACTATGGTGGCAGCAGCACGCAGCTCCACAGCAGCAGCAACAACATCTACACGCCTGACTACTCCGTGCACATCCTCTGCGACGTGCAGTTTGTCAAGGTACCAGCTGGGCTGGCAGGGACTGTCCCACCCTAGCCACCCCTGCCTGGGCAGCCCCTTGCCCCACTGTGCCCCAGGAGCCTGGTGGGTGCCCAGTGGGTGCTGGGGCCCCCGCACTTACTCCTGCTGTCCGGAGGTTTGGTGCATCCAAGTCTCTGGGAGGTCCTGGTGGGGCTCGGTGCCCACTGAGCTGGCACACGTCTGTGTGCCCAGGTGACTCGGCAGCAGTACCACAATGCTCTGGTGGCCAGCCGCATGGACAGCTCACCCCAGTCCCCTGACATGGAGGCCTTCGACAGGGATTCAACCAAGGCCTCGACCACACGGGGAACCCCACAGACACCCAAGGAGGATCCCACCACCCTCATAAACGAAAGGAACAACATCATGTGTGAGTCACCCAGCAGCATTCCTTCCCTGGCACAGGCCAATGCTGCATGTCACCGGGGTTTTGTGCTGGCACCCTCTAGCACAATGCACACACCCACTCTGAGCTGCAGTTGCACATGGAGTGGGGCACACGGTGGTTTGCATGCACACGTGTGGGTACTGTTTTGTGCCTGTACATGCACACAGGTGCTACCGTGCAGGCATGCAATTGCTCTTTGCCATGCTCTCATGTCCCCCAAGGTCCCTGGTGGTGGGACCTGCTGCCATGGCTGGCATCCTGCCACATCCTGCCCAAGGGCACAGCACCTCTGCCCTGCCATCACACCTGCCGTGTGTCCCTGCAGGCAGCCGCTCCGAGGGGCTGCGCAGTCCCAGCGACTCGGTGTTCCTTCGCATGGAGGGCATCCCCTTCATCCAGGAGGAGCTGGCTGACAACGAGGAGAACAGCAAGCGGCAGAGTGAGTCTGGCTGGGGGACACGAGGGGGTGGCGATCGCTGTGGTGCCCTGAGGCGCTGCAGCCATGCTGGGCTTTTGCAGACAGTGAGTGCTGTGAGTCAGTCCAGGAAGCAGAGTCCCCAGGCAGAGAGGCTGGGACCAGCTCATCGCAGAGCAGCTCTGAGGAGGCGCTGGCCAGGAGGCTGCTGAGATCCCTCAGTGAGTAACTGACCTGGGGAGGGACAATGCAGGGGAAAGATCTGCCCCAGCACCCTGCTGCCTGGGTCAGCTGCTCCTCTGCCCTGTCCTGGGGGCACCCTGCCTGGGGCTGGCGTGGAATACGGGGACAGCCCAGTTCCCTGTCAGTGCCTCAACAGCAAGGTACCTAGGGCTAGCTCAGGCACAGCCAGCAACCTGGTCCCAGCCCAACCCTATGCACCCCTGTCCTGAGCACCCTTGGCTCCCAGCACCCCAGCCCTAGGCACCCTTGCTGCTGCAGGTGGGCGCAAGCAGCGGACATCATCAGAGGGTGAGAAGACACCAGAGGAAAGCTCCAATCTCCAAAGCTCCCCATTAATCACCTGAGCAGCAGCGTGGCTGGAGCACAGTGCTGGAGGCCCACGCAGACTGGAGGTAGGAACCTGCTTCTTGGTGCAACATTCATGCCCCAGCAAATAACAGGTCACTCAATTTAAACAGCTTAAAATCAAGTTTCAAGCAGCAAAGCCAAATTATGTGTTTTGGAGCCCATATAGGCATCCATGTTTCTGGGGGCTGGAGCAGGGTAAAGGGATATAGCAGCAGACTGGATGTCAGAGGATGAGGGAGTCCTTAATTCATGTTTTCACTGGAAATGTGTGTCTGCAGCAGTATCCCTGAGCCTGGCTAGGAAAGGTGTTGCAAGCTTGAGCAGCAGCAGGTCAGGGACAGCAAACTCTGGCCACGTGCACCAGGCTGTGCTTGTGTCTTCCAGGTCTGCAGCATGGGGGTCTCCTGCCGTGAGGCTCATGTCCAGCAGCAGGAGGTCTGCACTCGCTCGCTGCCTGCCCGCCCACTCGTGCCGCCCCTCCCTGCAGGACTTATGCAGAGCTCCATTCCCAGGCGAGAAAGGATGTGCCCCCACCAGGGCTGAACCACCCAGGCGGCCAGGACCAGCTAGCTGGAGTCCAAGGGCCCTTGTCCAGCTGCTCTCTGGTAGCATCTGGTCTCAAGGAAGAGGTGGAAAAAGGAAAGGTGAAGAAGTGTCTGTCACGGCGTCCCTGCAGGCAGAGCAGGGAGGGGCGGCCCAACCCAGAACTGCCCTTAGCATCATTTACCATCCCCGTCCCAGTAAGGCCTGGAGCCCCACGGTGCTGGGTGCTGCACAGATGTGGTCTCCACCATGAGGAGAATGTGCTATTCGTGGGGTGCCACCTGCAGCTCATGGCCCCAGCACACGTTTGTGCCATGCCTGGTGACATGCACGCTTGCAGCGCCTTGCTCACACTGACCATCGACTCAGCCCCACACTCCCGAGCCCCTGATAGGCACAGGGCAGGGAGCCCCACTCAACCCCGAGTGCAGCGCCCTCCCTGGGGAGGGGCTGCTCCATGCTACATTGGACCATCCTCCTCTCTACACACACCTACCTGTGTGAGGGAGGCTCACACCAAGCCTTCGGGTTGGTACAGACCAGTCAGTAGTTTTTGTAGAGGCTGAATGCAACAGGGATATTAACATTAAAAGTGATTTTTCCCTGAGCAATACCCTCTTTGTGTCAATGGGTGTAAGGAAAGATGTGCTAACCTCTCCCACCAGGCCAGGCTGCCCTCCTTCCAACCCAGGGCCAAAGGTGGCTGGAGTAACTGTACTCAGCATCACTGAAGGGAGAAAGAGGAAGAGGTCAGTGAGTGTTTCCCAATTTCTCTCTGTGAACCTGGGCTCTCTGTTGCTCTTGGTCCAGGAAAGCACTTGGTGTGCAGAGAATTACACCATAGCAGTGCAGACTGCTGTGTAGATTGGGGAAGAGGAGTTAATATCAAGCCACTGCAAACACAATAGTGGGAATACTCATGCTGGAGCACAGCCTGACAGATAACAACAGAAATCTCATAATCCACCCATGCTGATAAACCTTCAGCTAGAATAACTGCAACTCTGTCTGGGCACTGCCACTTCTAAGGAAACACACAGTAATTGGACAGAGGAAAGCAAGAGCTGGAAAACAATCTACTCCAAAGGCTGAAGGAAATAAAGTCACTCAGCCTTAACTTGTGAAGGATGTGAAGGGGAGAGAGGAAGTTTTCAAATACCTAAAAAGCTGTTGTAAAGAGGAAAGGAATAATCTGTTCTCTGTTGCCATGGTAAATGGCATAATGGGTAATGAGCTTACACCACAGAAAAGGAGAAATTTAGGTCACTTGCTAGGAAAAACAAGGCTGGTAAGACTAGCAAACCACTGATACAAACTACATGCGGGGTGGGCCCGGCTCTACGTCTGGATATCTGTAAGGACAAAAGTGTAAGATGTCAGAAATAACCAAAGCAGAGTTGGTTCCTTAACTTCTTCTCCTGAGATCACCCCTAGAAGTCATCCTTTAACCACTTCCCTTTTGTGGATGGATACCAAGAGGAGAAAAAGCTACCCACCTGCAGAGAGAAAAGGCTGCCTCTGGCTCTCTCTATTATGTGACATAATCCAAAAAGGACAAGTAAGAGACTCCAGGTACTGTCTCTGTGCAAACACAGCAAAAGAACAAGGCACCATTTTTGCCTTTTCTGCCTAAGCTGCAGCACAAGTAAATCCATCGAGGCAACAGTGACTATTTCTAGCTGACCCAAGGAAAGTAGCTGTTCCCCTTTCTCCACCAAGATCTTGTCAGAAGGCTGCTCTGTCAAGGTGGTAGTATCAGCTCACAAATAGATCTGCAGTGACTGCAGAGAGCAGGAGCAGATGGTCCCAGCTCTTGTTCAGTGCCAGAAACACAGACTGTTCCTGGCAGCCCCACTAAAGCCACGGGCAGTAGGTGGTGGTTCACCAGGGGCCTGCTGGAAAGACAAACAGGAAAGATCCACTTTTTGACACCCTAAGGGCAGGCCAGAAGCTCTGGGCCAAGGGGAGATGTCTGCATGGCTGGAAAACACATGACTATCCAGAAAGCAAGCATATACAGACACAATAAGCTGGACAGCACAGGGCAGGGGGACAGAAAGAGGAACACAAAATGGGACGTAGGAGGAACTGGTCAGCTTCATGTAGAATCACAGGGAGCTCTCAACAACACTCTCCCAATAAGACTCCCACATCAGTAACAGCTATGATCATCAGAGATGCAAGACCCTGAGGGAGAAAGGGACAGCCTTAAAATAAACTAAGAACTGGTGGACAAAGCAGGATGTTGAGGCTTCAACCTCAGTCTCGGAAGAGATTCGTACAGCCTGAAGACACAGTATCACACAAGGCAGGAGAAATATTCAGAGACGGATGTTTAATTTTCTGTCAGCAACACAAAGAAGCAATCATCACAATTACAAATGTTTGCTCGTATAAGGCTCAGAAATTGGAAAGGGATAGGGTGTGAAGGGGGGAAGCTAGCAACAGCTTTGCCCCTCCCCAAAATACTACTGAATAGCATTAGTTCACAAGGCCTATGAGATCCCAGCCACTGGACTGTCATCCCACAGCACATTGCACTGGCATCAGACTTCATTTAGATCAAATTGATCAGTTACGTGGAGTTGATTTGGATGTGCTAAAGATGCAGCTCTAAGTATCTGAAGACCAGGCTGCTGTCAGCGAAACAAGAGCTGAGGTGGCTCATGCTGCCACCACCCTCCCAGGGGCACTGGTTTACCATATTGCCAGGGGTACTTAAAAAAAGTCAGAAGATGATTATCCCTGATAGAGCTATCTATCGCTCTCATCTTTATTAAACCCCAAGAGGTGTGTGACAAGGCAAACCATGAGCAGAGAAAGACATGGGCTACACACTATAGCTTTGGTGACTTCATGTAAGTTTGGTTGTTCATGTGCTTCATTGGATTTTTGTGACAGCTTCATGGATAGACTTGGCCACATAGTCCAGGTTCTTGGTAGTCAGGCCACACATGTTGATGCGCCCACTAGCCATCAGGTAGATGTGTTTTTCCTTGACCATGTACTCCACTTGCTTAGCTGGGGAAACAATTGGACATCAAGTCAGAGCTGTGACCCACAGCTCAGGAAAGCCCAAAGAACCAGCCAGGCGTGGTTGAATCTTTCACAACAAGCAGAAATAAATACTCTCTGATGCTTCATCCCTCCCTTGCCACATGATGCCAAACCTAGCCAGTGATGCAAAAACTCCAGAGAGGCCCTCAAGAGACTCCTGCTTAGACTGCTTCACCCCAACTCACCCACAGCAAAACTATCCTCACCCAATCCTCCTTCACTAGGCCACTTGATACTTACGGTTCAATCCTGTGAAGCTAAACATGCCAATCTGCTCTGTGATGTGGTTCCAGGTTCCAGGGGTCCCAAGGGCCTCCAGTCGAGACCGGAGCTCTGAGCGCATCAGCAAGACCCGATCTGCCATTGTCTTCACGTTGCCCTTCCTGCAGCAGGCAGGAGTCAGAGTGTGAGGACAGGCACCCACCTGGTTTGAAGCCACCTGACCAACCCCAGCACTCAGGGAGACAGCTTCCCTCCCTTTCCCTCTCTCACTGGCCCTGGCAACACATACCACTCCTCAAAGAGCTGCGGGGAAGAAAGTGTTGTCGCCACAATGCGCGCTCCCTGGGAGGGAGGGTTGGACCAAGTGGTGCGCACAATCTTCTCCATCTGGGAAAGCACACGCTGCACGTTGTCTGCATCCTTCCCCACCACAGTCAGGTTCCCCACACGTTCATCTGTGGACGAGCCAAGAGATGTGAGCCATTGGTTCCACACATCGTGGCAAAGCAGAACATTCCCCACCCTTGAGCATGCCAGCCCCATCTGTCTGGGTATGATGCTACTGGACCAGCTTATTGCCAGACACTCACTGTAAAGCCCAAAGTTCTTGGAAAACGACTGTGCACAGAAGAGCTCAAAGCCCTCGGAGACAAAGTATCGCACAGCCCAGGCATCCTTGTCCAGGCTGCCAGAGGCAAACCCTTGATACGCCGAGTCGAAGAATGGAAACAGGCTCCGGCGCTGCAAGGAGGAACAGTGTTAGAGGGAAACCCCCTCCCCACAACCTTCACTTTACCCCCCGCAGTACCCACAGCAGGGAAAAATGACCATTGAGTTTCTGTGTGAATACAAAGGAAATGTGGTCCAGCAACACCAGACTGAAATACTTTCTTTCTATAGGGGTAAAAGAATAGGAATACTAAAGTGGTCAATAAAAGTCAATGCAGGAGAAAACTGCATTTGAGGACACAGGCACAAGAGATGTGCCACTTTGTATAGTACTATCCAGCACTTGCCCATGGATAATCTTTCCAGCAGAAGAAACTTCACTACAGCCCATGCAACGAATTTGAATGCAAAAACTTGAAGGCACGAGCAGGACTGGGATGCATCTATGCTCTGAGCTCAGCATCCTGTCAGCCTCTCCTTTCAACCCCTGCCCTGTGGGACTCTTCCAGCTTCAGACACATGTCCCCAGAGCCCATTTCAGATGCAAGTGCTCTGGCTGGCTCAAAAGCTATTTCTCCCCTCACCACTGTTCTGGCCCCAGTAGCAGCCCATACCTTCATCACAGCAGCAATCTGCTTCCACTGCTCAGGAGTAGGGTCTGTGCCTGTTGGGTTGTGCGCACAGGCATGGAGGATGAAAATGGAGGATTCTGGAGCATTCTGAGGAGAGAACATGTCTTGGTCACATACAAATATGGATGAGACTGGGCACCTGCAGCAGAGGGAGAAGCCTGGAGCTGCTCTGGGCACCAACAGTTTTGCAGACATCCACTTCCAGGTCCAGCACACAAGAGCTGCAGATATTGTACAGCACCAAGCTCAGCCCATTCCATGATAGTTTTACTCACCTCCATGTCATTTAGCAGCCCCTGGAGATCCAGACCTCTCTTGGCAGCATCCCAGTAGTGGTAGGTTCTAATATCTTTAAATCCAGCATCCATAAACACAGAGTTGTGGTTCTCTGAGGAAAGAAGTAACTTCTCAGAAAGGCAGGCCCCACCTTCAGCAAGCTACCTTCTCCCGTCCCAGCATGTCCAACTTTGCCCACATGGGAAGGCCCCTCTCTCACTGTCCAAGCCCCTGCAAGAAGCAGAGCTGTGCCTCCCTCACCTGCCAACCCAGAGGGCTCCTTGGCAACAGCACTCACCCCAGGAAGGAGCAGATACATAGACTGGGGTCGCTGTGTTGTTGTTCCCATTGTACCACCGCCTCAGGAACTCTGCACCAATCCGCAGGGCGCCTGTCCCACCCAAGGACTGAACGCTCCCCATCTGCAACAGAGAGAGTTGCCAGCAGAGTCCACCCAGGTCAACATTGCTATCAGTGCACACAGAGCAGAGGCGCTTGCAAGAGTGAGAAAGGGTGCCAGATATGTTCCCTGGGGTCACCCCAGCCAGGACACCATCCCCCCTTCCAGTGGTCTTCAATCTCCTTCAGTGCTCAGGCCATCCCAAAAACTTTGACAGTTATAAATAGACTCCAGTTATTCCCATTACGTTTTGGCACAGAGCAGATTCCCAGCTAGCAGTTTATTTCAGGAAAGGTGGTATATTATCTGACTTTGTTTTCCCATGGGGAAACTGTTAAAAGACGAAGGAAAGAGCAAATTCCAATCACAAACCATGTTCAGTTTTTCCCAAAACCGACAACTACTTGCACAACCAGCTTCAAGTATACACGTTCATCAAGCAAGCTACAACCGGGAAAGGTCATTCACGAGCAACCCCCGAATCGTGCCAAAATGCACTTATGAGCACACTCGTGTAGGGACACCCCAGCGCTCCCCATCCACCACGTACTCGGTTCTCCTTGATGGCGGGGCTGTCGTCACCCAGGGCGATGCGGGAGGCGTTGGCTCGGAACTCGGGCAGGCCGAGGATGGGCAGGTACTCGTGGTTCAGACTGTTGTCGTTGGCGATCAACTGCTCCACCTTCTTCACCACCGGCAGGACCCATGGCTGCCCCTCGTCCGTGCGGTAGGCTGCGGGGGGCAGAGCCGTCCTTGCACCGCCNCCAATGGGGAGCGCCTCCCCGCCTCGGGCGGAGCGCGGGCAGCCAATCGCGGCGGGGCGGGCGGTGACGCACGCGCGGGGGCGGAGGCACCGCCCCCTGGGTGAGCCCGCGGGGCGGCACCGGCACCGGCAGCGGCACCGGGGGCTCAGTGTGCGGGCTCGGGGGCGCTCCCGCCC
>VXBX01006429.1:61258-82553 GCA_013400415.1 Scytalopus superciliaris | reverse complement strand
CTTCCCCGATTCCCCGCCCCCCGCGAGGCAGACGCTGCGGGGTGACCCCCCGGGACTCTCCCAGCCCCGGGGACACCGCCGGCTCACCCGGGAGGGTCCCCGCTCCCGCTCGCTCTCTCGGCACCCCTCTCTCGGAGCGCAGGGCATGGCGCTGCCCCGCGGGNCGCGAACAGCAGCCCCGGCAGCGCGACACACGCCACACACCCCGCCACCTTCGCGACATCAAACACGGGGATACAGGATGGGAAAGGCCATGCTGTCCCCAAACGCTTTTGCAGACAACCCGTGTCATACGCTCCCTTTGTTAACCCAGCCAAGATCCCTCTGAAAACCAGTTTGGCTCCTTGCCCCCCTCCCATGCCCAAGGTGGCTCCACAGCCCGGCTGCCCCGGAGGAAGCCCGGGGGCACAATCCTCGCCTCCCCCGGCTCCGGGCAGCACCTGGAAGAACTGCCCAGTGCACTTTCTGCTTAGCATGAGAGCAGAGCTGCCTGTCGGCACAGTAGCGTGCCAGCACTTCTGCCTTCAAGAGAAAGTGTAATGGGAAAGGCAGAGGAGCAAAACAACAGTGCAAGACCAAAGCCTTGGCCCTGGTGGGGTTTTTAGCCGAACTTGGATAAAACTTCATCCAGGCCTTGAGAAAAAGCTGCATGAAAATGAAGAAAGGGATTCAGGTCTGCTCTCTGCAATAACTGTGAATGCCTGCACAAACCTGATATTGTTGAGGTGCCATCAGATCATTCAAACCTTAAATCTAACCCTACCCTTAAATCTAACCCTACCCTTAACTCTAACCCCAACTGGATGAAGAGCACTTGGGTTTATCGAGATCAGTAGATGCTGCTAAATGAGAGAAGCTGCAGTCCTGGGCAGAAAAGCAGCTGATGAGAACAGGGGCATCAGAGGGAACTGGGGGTAGCCCACCACAGCGTGAGTCATGTTTTCTGCTCATAAGGAGTAAGGCACAGCACAAGTGGAATGCTGCAATGGGAAAAACTGACAGAGGTTGCTTAGACAATCCTATTTATGGAGCAGACAGAAGTACTAGGGAGTCCCCAGACTGTCAGGCTCTCATTGCACTTACTGGTTTCTAATCCTACCACTCTCCAAAGAGCATTGGGATACTTGGGGACATGGCCAAGTCCTTTCCCAGTGCAGAACAGGGAAGTCACAAAGGCACAGGGGTGCTGCCTGCCAAGCTGTCTGCACCAAGTTGCTGCCTGGGACTTCCAGAGCAGGCTGAGCAGTGCCCATTGCAGGAAAAAATGCAGTTTCCCCAAATCAGCACCGTCTTGCTCCCCTTCCTCAGGGCCTTTTGGGCAGTGTGAGCTCAGCACTGCCAGTCTGGTGGAGACCATCTGCCTGTGCCTGTGAGGCTGGGGTCACTGGCCCAGCAGGAGTTACCTGCCGGTGCACTTGTCTGCCCCCAGCTCGACCAGTGTCCCCTGCCCTTGGCAGTGTGAAGTGGGACTGTGCTGGGAACAGAAGCAAAAATGAGACAATGAGACGAAGCAGCAGGCCGTCAGGCCCCCGAGCTGGGTGGCTGTGTGTTAGCAAGATCCCTCTAGCCCTGAGCTTTCATCTCCTCAGCCTACACAAAGGGTGCCACCAACATGTATGTAAAAGCAGGAGGAACATGGGAGCCAGCCCTGAGGCAACCCTCCCTTCATCTTCTGCCTTGGACTGACAGCCAGCAATGACCCGCCACTCAACAGGAAAGCTTGCACACCTTACCCAGAGTGAAGGAGCCCCCCGGGCATGCATGGCTGTGCCGCACGCAGACTGGGCCCCCCACACTCAGCTCCTCCAGGGAGCCAGAGGCAGAGGGGCTCAGCAGTCAGCCCAGCTCCTGCAGAGCTCAGGTTGTTGCAGGGATGCAGGGACCACTGGGGACCAGGTGATGCCCTCCCCACGCCATCTAGCCTTGCATGGGCTTGGAAAAAAGCTCTTTCTGTAAGGGTGTAGATGAGCTCCTCTGAACCCATCCCCTTCACTCCCCCTCACA
The DNA here is from genome assembly GCA_013400415.1 of Scytalopus superciliaris. NCBI lineage: Eukaryota > Metazoa > Chordata > Aves > Passeriformes > Rhinocryptidae > Scytalopus > Scytalopus superciliaris. The sequence goes on along the minus strand of VXBX01006429.1, from coordinate 80,549 downwards.
AGATCCACTCTCACACCCCTCTGGCTTCTGTCTCATTCTCTTTCTCTCCAATATGCTGTGCCCAGCAATGGGACACCCTCAACTCTGGTATCACAGCAGGGTTTAGGGAGTGCTGCCTGTCTCGGGCTGAGGCTGGGGGCAGGCAGTGTGTGGGCACAGAGCAGAGCTGTGGCTGTTCCCAGTGGGTGCTGTGTGGGGGCTGTGTTCACAGTGTCCTCCAAATACAGATGTTTTCTCATTGCAGGATCCAGACAGAGGAGGGTAAAATGTTTTCATTCCAAGCTGCCGAGGTCAGGTCATGGTTTGTCTAAATGGCTTTTGTTGCTGTAATTATCAGATTAGCTGATCTCTTGCAGTGCATTTAGGGGCAGCTACATTAACTGTGGATCCTGACCCCTCTGCTGCCACCCTTTCCAGGTGGGGTAGTGGGTTTGCAATGGAGTAATGGCAATCAGAGATGTCATGAGAGCCAAGTGAAATGCTTGTGATTGGTTTTGAGCCCATACCCAACGGGACCCTGGCCCTGGAGCAGGTGGTACATTTAAGGAAGACAGCAGCAAGACTCCTTGACCTTCTCAGATGATATGATGATGCTAAGCCGGGCCTGATCTTTCCCTCCCACTCCAACCCACAATGAACCACAGATACAGAGTCCTGTCCCAGGCACCTGTCTTCTGCTGTGGCTGATGCTCAGCGTGCAGACATGGGATGGGGGCACCTACAGTGGTCAGAGTTGGTGCTGGCACTGAGCCCAGCAGGCCCTGGGGAGGGTGGTCCAGAACCTCACTGCAGTTGGGATGACAGAGCCTGGGGCCTGTGCCTGGCCACAGGGTGCTGTGAAGGCTGGGCAGCCCCCGGTCGCCAGCCAGGCACAGGAATAGGAGCATGAGATATCAGGCATGACAGGGAGAAAGTAGGGTGAGGGGCAGATAAAGAGGGATCAGGAGTTTCCGGCCCCCGCCAGCTCCTTGCTGGGTCCATCTGTCAGCGCCTGCGAGTGCTGATGGCATCAAGCCCTGGTGGAAGCCGGGGCTGCAGGTCCTGCCGAGGGGCACCATCAGGGGTCGGGAAGGGGGCCCTGCTGCTGCCTTCCTGCTGCACCAGGGCACTGAGAGTGTGGCCCATGATGAGCAGTGCCCAAAACAGCCCTACAGGTGCCCCCTGAGTCTGAGCCTTTGGCCATGCAGCCCTGCAGCAAGGCAAAAGCTCTAAATAAAAGACATAATTCAGAATCAAAAAATGCTTTATTATTTCTCCATAAAACAACTTATTTAAAATGTGGCTTCACTGCATTTCAGTTTCTAAAGTCTTATAATGCAAGAGCATAACACCCCACAGAATGAATGCTTCTGAAGCAGAACATCTGCATCTCTTTCAAAAAAGACTTCAGTCTTTTTAAATGCTTCCGAAAATTTCAACAGCAAAATTTTGCCATTAAACACCATGCTCCTGCAGGAAGGTTTGTCTCCAGCAAAACATACATAACTTTTTTTTAAAAAAAATCAATGAAAGCTACTTTCCTGGTATTTTTCCTAATTGCCACCATAGCAGAACTTGGTTAGCTCCAAGTCCATCTTCTTGGCTTCCAGCTCAAAGCCAGAGTGGTGAGGAAAAAGCCTGTGCACTCTGAGAAGGAGGATATCCACCAAGCCAATCAGACTCAAGCCTCTCCTGCCATTGCTGCTGCTTGGGCACAGCCAGAGGTTCGCTATTTCTGTATTTAAAACCTTTTTATGCATTAGTCTTGGTGTCCCTGGAATCCTGGCCTGGCTTACAGACCACTCAAGGCCATGCTCACCTTCTTTGTGTCCAGTCATACCCCAGGCACTCAGGAGGAGAACAAGAATCCCAGAGGAATGCTGGCCCTGTGAGAGGCAAGGCATGGGTTGGTCCTGGTGCTCACCACCATGTGAGCCACTGTGGCTGCTTTGCCCTAATTTTTCCTTTTGCATCAGCACCAGCTGGCAGATGTCAGGAGACTGGCCCATGGACTGCTCAGGAAATTGTGTCTGGTACCTTGGTGCATTAAAGGTGATTTCCTAAGGGTGTGGAGGACCAGTGGAGAAAAGGACAGGCACTGCTATGTCAAGGCACAGACAAAGAAATGGGTTTTGGGACATCTGACATGGGGAAAGAGCTGCCACTCTCAGAGGCAGCAAACATCCTGGCCAAGCCTCTGACCCCTCACCAGCAAGCCTGGCTTGTGCACTGGGACAGAGACAAGCTGATGTGTTGCAGAGAGCTCTGCCATGGTGTCACCAAGCTGCTGGGCAGCTGCAGGAGCCTGGCCGTGTCTGCGGGGCTGAGGCAACTGCAGCACAGCCGGTCCCAGCCGGACCCCTCCGGGCAGGGTGTGTGCCTCAGTTATAGGACAAGGCCAGGAAAAAGGAGTCCAGCTCTTTTGCAGGGAGCCCAGTGCTGCGGGTATCTTCTGGACCTTGGTGTAGGAGCAGATTTACTGAAAACAATTTATTTAATATCAAAAATAATTTCTTACAGCATTTCAGCTGGCGTCAGCCAAGTGCTTACTCACCCGGGAATTCAAACAAAGGCAGGGCTGGCGCTCAGCCAGGGGGTCGGGCGCTGGGTGGTCGTGTCCATCCCGGCCTTGGACCTGCCTCTGGGTCACTTGCGGGCTTGTGGCATGATGTCTCCATTTATTTATTGGAAATGTTTGAACAGGAAATGCTAATGGTTTGGGTTTGTGGAGACAGCTGGAGGGGTCCGGATGGAGCTGCTGAGAAGGGGAGGGTGCACTGGGACAGGGCAGCCCAGCGGAGAAGGGGGAATCAGTCCTGCCACCGGGGATTTGTCCTGTGTGTTGGCAGTGAAGGATCCAAAGGGAGGTGAGACCAGGGAGGGCTCTGGTGGTTCTGCTGCCTCCTCCTTCACCACTGCCCGCACCTCACACCGCTGGGGAGCACGGGAATGGTGCTCCCGAAGCGGTGAAGGAGGAACAGTAACCACAGGGCATGGCACGTCTCATCCCATCGCCGGCCTGGCGGGTGCCCATTAGCGTGGGAGAGATGTGAAAGTGCTGCCTCCCCCTGCAAGGGGGTCGAGAGGTTCCTACGCAGCCCGGCTCTGGACCGGGCTGTTCCTGCATTTGCTGATAACAGCGGAGGTAAAGCCTGACCCAGGAAAGCAGGCAAGATCCGCAGAGATAAACTCCCCGCAGCAACACAAAGGCACTGACCTCCGCACAGCACGAGCCGCCGCATTCCCACAAGCACAGCAACAATTGCCCCGGAGCAGCAGGGAGACCCGCACCCAGCCCCACTGGCCAGCCGCCGGGAAGGAAGGGCCCACGCGGCAGCCAGGAATGCCTCTTGCCGGGATCACTGCACAGAAACCACGGCTCGGGGTTTTTAACCAGATCGACTGCCCATACCAACTGTCCGGGCAGTGACAGCAAAGAGCTTGCTGTCACTGCTTGCTCCTCCTTCAGCGGATTGGCACTGCCCGTGTTGCACGGCCAGAGGGATGCTGCACAGGCACCCCCCTGTATTTCCTGCTTTACACTTTTATGAGCACGCTTGCAGTACAAACAGGCTTTAAAGTTTCATCCCTAAACGCAGCCAAGGGTCTTACTGACTCACTCACACCGGGGGTACTGAACGGCAGGCGCGGGATCAGCTCTGTCTCTCTCCCTGCCCAGCCCGTGCCCGGTTCACAGATCAGGGGGCTGGCACTTCCGTGGGACCCTGTGCCAGCTCTGCCCCGAGAGAGAACCAGCTGAAAAAGGCAGAGTGACTTAATGGGATTTGCAGAAACACCCATCTCAGTTACACACCATACGCCTGTTTTTTAAAATCTTTATCTCTGCATCATTAAGCACTCATCTACATTTGAAAAGAATCTCTTTGGTTCCCTACCTCTGAAATGAGGATAACTACCCTTCACCTCATAGCAGGGTTATGAGGATAAACAGATTAAAGACTGTCAGATATTGTGGCAAAGAAGGTTAAACAAGCCCCCGTGACAGACAGCCCAGGGGCAGGGACCAGCATCAGAGAGCCATGCACAGCATAAACTGCCGACCCACGTCTGCACCATGCTAATGACCCCAAAATCCCAGCGACGGGTTTGCCGCTGTCTGCCTTCCCAGGACACAGTCCCCAGCCAGCTGAAAGCCCACTAAGGGATGTGCACTCTTGTCCTGAGCCTGGGAAAGGGGAGCACAAGGGTGCAGGGGGGAGAGGGGCTTGGAGGTGCTCATTAGGAGCACAAAGCTTCAAGAGGACATCAGAGATCCAGGTGCAGCAACAAGGGCCTGAGGACAGTGGGGTGCAGCAGGGCAGCTGTTCCCTCTGCATATCCATCCCTGCAACCTCAGAGCAGGTCAACCCTCTGCTACTGCCCACAGTTCTAGCCATCCCTGTCCCACTGGGTGCCCCAGGCAGGCAAGGACAGTGGGGAGATGTGTACTTCTGCAGAAAGAGCTGGTGGGGGAGAGGATGAGCCAGACAATTAATGTCTGGAAAGTCTCACCAGGATCCCTAGTAAAATAATGGCACAAATATTAAGAAAAGGAGCTCTGTAAACATCTAGAGGATAATGAAACCATGAGCTATAAGCAGGATGGGATTTGTAAATAAAGGACTGTGCCAAAAACAACAAGCCCTCCATAATTGTTTTGGATAGAAGGACAAGATTAGTGCGGGAAGGGGACTCGGCGGATATCATGAGAGGAGACCTGGAAGCACTGGGTCTGTCCTCCTGCCTGACCATTAGAGTCTCTGGCACGGTTTGGCAGTTTTGAGGGGGCTGACCTGCACAAAAGCTGTCCCTGATGGCACGGCTGGCAACTGGGGACACCTGCCCTCTGGAGCTGGGCACCTGCACTCCCCCAGCCTGGTTGCTTGTCGTACCAGCACTGCAGCAGTCACTCAAGCCTTGGCCACCTCTGAGCTGCTGGCAAAGAATAAGGCTAAACCTGAGCCCCCTTCCCAGATGAGGCACATCTCAACACCATCCCTCACAGGCCTGGGACCTGCACAGCACAGGAACAAACCAGCTGGACTCTCATGGAGCAGCAAAATGAGAAATGAAACCAAGTAAGCCAGAAGCAGGAAAATAATGTTGGCACCCAGGTTTGGGCACAGTTTTGTCTTTTGTGAACACTGAAATGGCATGTTCTGCAAAACTGTAGTGTTCCCCAGTGCTGTCAAGTATCAGCTTTTTGGCCAGACATGCAGGAAATGTTCATGTACCTCCTTGTAACCAACCCTTTGAAATGCTACACTATAAAAGCACACACAAGCACTAGCAGTCATCTGCAATGCACAGGCCAAACTCGTCCAGCATAGACATTGCACAGAAGGAAAAGCAGGAGCCTGGCCAAAATGTACCTGGTTTTGTACTCGAGCCTTGGGTCTCTGCAGCATCCAGCTGTGCCGGGCTGCATAACACGTGCTCACTGGCTGCATGCAGCATGCAGGGCAATGCTCACAAACTGAGGATGAAATGCACCATATATGGTGAAGATATTAACAGTCCATAGCTTCTTCCTAGGATCTTCTGAGGATATCTTGCTTGAAAATGGGCAACAAAGAGGTTTGACTGTGTCTCAAGCAAGGACTTGAACTGCCCACAGGACCAAAAGCAGTGGCTTCAGAGAAACAGGGACCAGTGAGGTGTCAGATACCCTTGGATATCTGCAAGGTACTTAACAATATTCTGGTTAAGTATTTGTCTTAATTAATACTGATCTCCCACCCATTACCTACACATTGACTGGTCTCCAGAAGTTGTTCTCAGCAGGGAGATTTTGCTGAAATGGTGTCAGCACTGGTCTCCAGGTACTCAGTGCAGGCACAGGTGAACTCAGAGCTGGCACCAGCACAGCATGAAAAGGATGGAGTACCTGCTCAAGGGCTTTGACTGAGCTGAATTCCAAGCTGGATGTGTTGGCAAAGAAAGTGGGATATCTCTCTGGGTGGCAGGGACTAACGCAGAGCTCTGGCCCTGACTGGGGTTGTTTTGTGGTCCTGGGGGTGAGCAGCTGGATGTGAGCTCAACACTAGGACCGCATGGTGAATGCAGTCCTGGGCATCAGAGCTGGGAGGGCAGCAAGTGGGATTTTGAGACAGTGCTGTTTGCAGCAGAGGGTGGGATGTTGACCCTGAGATACTGTGACTAGCCTGGTGCCCCCACTTTAAAAAGATCCAGAAGAAAGTAAGAGATGCAAATGTGATCCCCCATCTCCCATAGCATCCTTGCAAGCAGAGTGGGGAGATATGGGCTGGAACAGGGGAGATACAGGGTGGTTTAAAAACTGAGTGAGGTGTTGGAATCTGTGTCTTCAGACATTTCCAAAATTCAATGGATTGAGGCCCAACCAGCGAGCTGTACTGTCGGAGCTCCTGAGGCCAAAATTATTCTGTGAAATGAGAGAGAGAGTGCAGAAAACAGGCACAGAAAAGACACAATTGCAGGAGAACGCACCCCACAGTGACAGAATCAAGCTCAACCTGTTTTCTTCTTAAAAAAGCTCAAGAAATTTGACTGCTATGCACAAGTACTCTCATAGTAAGAATACGGTGTGCTGAAGTGTTTTTATTCCAGCCAAAAAAGGCAGAACAAGAATCAATGGCTGGAAATTAAAAGCCAGACAAGCCTGCATAAGAAATATGACATGCATTTTCTGAGCAATGCTGATTAGCCAGTGGATTAACCATCAGTGATTAAATAAGACCAAACCATGAACTCCCTTACGTTTCCAGACCAGATGCTTTTGTGCATTAGTGAAACTCCAGATTATTCTGATCCAGAAAGAGTAAGACAAAGTAGTCAGGGAGATCAGCATAAGTGATCTAATGACTGACTCTGATCTTAAATACAGTGAGTAAAAATACATCATGTTACTAATACACATAGAAAAATTCCCATTGCACAAACTCGGTGTAAACACCAAACAGTTGACATCTGCAAACCCACAGATGGAGGGAGACGACAGTTGTTACTCCTGTTTTAGAAACAGAAAAACACCCAGCCCACGGACGACTCACTGGGGCCTTGCAATGGGAGTGAAACCATGAGCGAGGCATGAGCTTGCAACACCAGGAGCCTGTCACGAGGCAAATTCATGAGCGTGATGGGGTCTGCCCCAGGATGCTCTTGGATCCTGTGCATAGGCATGTGGTACACTGGGTGGGGAAGAAATGGTCTCTCTGTAAAGGGCTTGGGAGGACCACAGAAGGCCTGTGACCATTCCAGGAAAAGTAGGATCAGAGATGTGTACAAAAAGAGGGGAAAAATTGATCAGGAGAAAAAAAATGCTTAGGAGTAAATAGCACCCCTTCCCCTCCCCACCCCCACAAAAAACCAAAAAACAAAAACCCCACAAACTCACCCAAAACAAAACAAAAAACCAAACAAAAAAAGCTGATGGGAACCTGGACAGCATTCACAACTGAAGCAAAGCCCACCTGGCAAGGACCAGTCATGAATAGACTGGCCACAGGCAAAATTATCTTCCTTCTTTTTAGTATCTGTAGTCACAGAATTATAAAAAATAAGCCTAGAAGGCCCTTGAAAGGTCACCTAGCCTGTCTGCCTGCCCTCAAACAAATCAAACCCTTCCTGGTAGAGCTTTTGTCTAAACTCTTCCTAAAAGAAGCCTCTAGTGGTGAAGACAGCTCCCAGGAAAAACCAGTTTACATCTCTTTTACCACAATCATTGCAGAGTGAGTCTATGGTTTCTTCTACCCACCTGAAAACAAGGAATAGCCCATTATCTCATACTTTGTAGCAGGGCTTTATGCATTTAAAGACTTTTATCTTATTTCCCTGCAGTCTTTGTGTTGTGATACTAAGCCACCCTTCAGCTTTCTCCAGTATGTCATGTTTTCTGTATTTCTGATCTCGTTCTTCCCTGGGCTTTATCCAAGAATGGCAACTTGAAACACTGAGCCGCAAGTGGGATTTAGTCTAACATTCTAAATGCATCAGGATCACATCAGGTGTCTTACAAACACTTTGTTTGTATGTCCTGGTCTGATTTTGCTCTTCTCACTTGGGCTGCTGCTCTGCCATGCTCCCTGCAGGACCCACTGTCACATCCAGCTACTTTCCCACAGAACAACCTTGCTCATTCTCCAGTTAGATGCTGATTTTTCCCAACTCACAGAAGAGCCTTGTATTTGTTCCTATCAACAGGTTTATTTCAGGTTTCTTCAATTTCTCAAGAAAAGCAGTCTTGCAGACCCTACCAGACTGGTGCTGCAGGTGAAGTTCACTGGTGAAAAGCACTGGCTAGCCCTCAACCCAGACCAGACCCTGTCTGAGGATTGAGCACTGGTAACTGCCCTTTCAATACCTTTTTTCAACCAGCTGTGCTCTCATTTAGTCACACACTCACCTAGACCATGTTCTCCAGTATTCACAGGAATTTTGTGGGGAAACGGGATTAAACTCCTGTGAAAGTCAAGATTTAGCACATCTTGTCTTTCCTGTGTCAGTCAGCATAGATATCCTCAGGTAGAAAATTCGGTTGATTCAGCTCTTAGCTGATAGTCAGAGCTGTCACGTACCACTTCGTTATCTCTACTCGCATGTTGTGTCACTTAATGATGCATTTGCCTGTCTTCAATCTGTTTATGCCAATGGTCCCTTTTTCCTTTAGCTTTGCACCCCTGGTCTTGAGTAAAGCTCAGGAACTTGGAAGGCCACAGAGATTCATTTGGGGAAAAAAAAAAAAAAAAAGGAGGGAAAAGAAATGCTCAACAACAACTACATCCTCAGAACTCACATGTTTATCCAAATTCATCTGAACCTTCTGGGGACAGTGACTTTTTAGGGTAAAATGAAAACAAGTTCAAGTGAGTTTTCCATCTCTGCGACAGTACATTAGTTCCATCCAATCTGTAACAATTTTCCAAGAAGATTTCCTGCAACCTCAGAGTGATTAAAGGAAATAACATTGTGAATAAAGGGACATTCTTCAAAGTCAATGAAGGAGCCACAAACTGTACATTCTCACAGAGGGCCGGAAAGCGCCGGCGCGAGGTGGATTTTGTGGTGTATGGCCCCCCAGAAGGAAGAGGGTGGGCTCCTGGCTCCGTCCCTCTTCCCCAGGCAGAGGTTGTGACCGGGCTTCTCCTGGAGCAGGCAGTGAAGGAAGAGGGTCCCCAGGCTCTCTGTGTTTGAGGGAAAAAGGCTTGACCCCACAAGCTCTAAATCCCCACCTCCAGGTGAAAATCTACAGGTTTGGGGTTGGGGGACAAGGGTCTTGCTTTCTCTGCAAGCAAGGTGCAAGAGCCCATTGACCCTCTCAAAACCCAGAGCGACTGCACAACCAGCAGCATCCCACCATGGCTGCTTCATACCACAGCCTCCTTCGTAGGAACCTCCCCATGCCTCACTTTGTCTGAATCAAACCCTCACTGCGTTTGCCTGGCCGGGCCCCGAGATTGACACGGAAATGTGAACGGGCCCGAAAAGCCACTTTGACAGAGGTGAAAGCACCGCCAGGCAAGTAGGGTCCTGCCTGCTGCCGCCCCAGCCCGCAGCAACCCGGCTCACTGGGGGTACCACGGGACTGGGACCAGCGAGGGAGGGACGAGCGTGCACTCAAAATGGCTGGGCCAAGGGGACTTTTAAAAGCCCACCTTCTTAGCTAAAACAAAGAGAAGAGTGTAATTAGGAAGTGAGAAGAGCTGGGGAGAAAGGTGAGAGGGAGCTGCCTGGCAGCCCAAACACACAGGCTTCAGTTGATGCCGCGTAATAAGGGAATTAGCTAATGAGCTTAGTGCGGCACATGGACAAGTCCTTTAGAAATATCATGGCTACCTGGGGAGGCTCGCAGAGGAGCCAGTCGGTCCTAATTCAAAGAGCTGGAAAGACGAGCCCCCTCTCCCACTCCACCCCTGGGGACCGGCCCCGCTTCCTCCCTGGGCAGCGTGTGTGCGGGGGGTGGCACAGGGGGCCGACACAACGAGAACTGGGCATGGAAACTGTAATAAAGAGTGCTTAAAAAACCCCAAAAAACAACCCAAAACACAGCCTGTGCTTATGGCTCAGAGGGCTGCAGCTCGGCAGCCCCGTGCACCCGTGCAGTGGGGACGGGGCTGCTCGGGGACCAGCACTGCCCCGAGCTGCCGGCACAGGGGCTTCCAGGAGTGCGGATCGCCTTTCCCTGCACTGGCAGCTGTGAGGAGCACGTCAGATAAAAACAAATGACTCCAAAATATGGACTGGGTTTTGTTTGGTTTTTTTTTTTTCTTTTTTTTGCAAGTCCTTCAAATACATCTGTATAAAATCTGAGCCGAACGCAAATTCGTATATAAGTGCCTGTGAACGTGCTAATTGGAACGCAAAGTGGGTGAGAGAACTTTATGTTGAAAGTCACTTAGAACAATGCAAACATTAAATATACAAATGCTCATAAAATGCTTAATTAGAAAGTGGTTTTTAGACAGTGAACAGGCTGGGCTGAAAAAAAATTATTTGCTGATAAATATTGAATTCATTGAGGAATTTGGGCATGTGGCGGTATTTGCATGAATTACAGCAAGGGAAGCATGAAAATGCCGAAGACGGAGGGCTCCTCCAAAGAAAAAAGGGAAAAGCAAAAACCTGAGCCAAAAATGAGGCTCCACTTAAAAATTACTGCTGCACTAGTGAAGACAGGACCAAATACAGATATTTGCTAGAAAAAAATGATGATTTTTATTTATTGAGGTAGAATTATAATTAACGATGTGGAAAACAAATTATAAAACTTACCCTTATTCAGTAGAGAAATTACTGAAAACTGTCTTACTCAAAGTGAATTAGGTTGAAATCTATTTTACAGAAACCATTTTCATTTAACTTTTCAATTGGATATTTTGAAACAAAATTTTCCTTTCAGGTATCTAAAGCAGAAAACTGTTTAAAATTTGGAGGAGCTGTGTTTTCACTTTTCCCTTGTCTTCTTTTTCTCCTCTGCCCTGAAGCTTCTTGAAGATTGCCTGACCCTCCTGCTAGATTTTCTCCTCTCTTTTATCATCTTTTATTCCCCATGTTCATGCTTTACAAAGCTTTGTCAGTCTTGTGAAAGCAAAAACGGAAAACTGTAAACGCAGTGTCACTTTCTCAGCTATTGAAGTGTTGTAAGAATAAAAGTAATAGACGAAAGAAGAAAAAATTTTCAGCATTTCAATAATTTTTCAGCTGTAGTAGAAGCAATTATGCCTACCCAGAAAACGGTGGGACTTACAGCCAAATGATCCTGAATTTTACCTTCCATTTTTTTGGTGTTTTTTTTTTCATTTGGTTGGTTGGGTAGGTTTTTTGGTAGGGAAAAATCAGGGTGCACAGTGGGGGAGATGCTGGTACCAGGCACAAGAGCCTTGCACAGCTGCAGAGTAGCTGAAGGGAGGAAAGCTGCCACAGCTGGCATTTGGGGAGGAGGGTGGGATATCTCCTTGCCTTTCCAGTTGGTCACCACTGCCCCAGCTCTGAGCTCAGGACAGTGAGCACTGTGAGTGATGTCCCAGGTGCCCACCCCATGCAAAGACCATGGCTATAAGAGTCGCTGATGGAGCCAGTGAATCAGTTCCTCTCTCTCTCAGCACCAGGGTCCTTCCACAGCTCCCTGCTCCTCTGAGTGTCTGCTGTGGGATAGGGCACAGCCCCATGCAGAGGGCGGGGGACTGTCACTCCACAGCAATGAAACAATAGTCAGTGTCTAATATTTATTTTCCAAATAAATCAGCAGGTCCTGCAGGAGAAGGGCTGGAAATCGGCGAGTTTAGATTAGACCCTTCCCAAACCCCGGCTGGGCCTTGAGCTGCTGTCAGGGCTGCAGAGAAACAGCAGCGAACTCTCACGCAAATGGCCTATAAAAAAGGTCCCTGTCAAAGGCACCTTGACCTGTAGGCTCGCTGTGGTGCTGGGCTCCCCGCGGCCCTCCCCTCCCCGGGCCGCGCTCCCCTTGCATGATGTATTTCCCCTGCCTTTTTTAGAGCTGCATTATGTTAGCTCCAGGAAACAGCCTCTTCCTTCTTATAAACACAGCCCTGGGTTACTGACCAGCGGCCCTGCCACTCCACAGCCACTCTCTGTCCATCCATCACACCTCGCTGTCACCCTGGCAACATATCTCTTGGACCGGTCCGGCTCCAGAGATGGGAGAGGCAGGAGGCGGGGGGGAAAAAAGGGGGGGTCACATACACAGAGCACAATTCCAGCCTGCTGACTAATTCCCTGGAAACCCTGGGGCTGCACAATGAGAAAGCCTTTCCGAGGGTTTCTCGAGCGTTACTGGAAGGTCAGACGAAGGTCAGCGCAAGGACACGGCTCCTACTTTCCCCACCGTCAGCAAGGGTGGGTGTGCGGGGCGGACGTGGGTGAGTCGTGGGGGTACCCCGGCTGCCTGGCGGGAGGGATGTTTGGAGAAGGGCGCCGGGGCCCAGCTGGCCCTGTGATGCAGCACAGTGCCCACTCACCGCTGCAGGGCGCAGGGAACGTGCCTGGGACAGGGCTGGCGGCATGTCCTGGCAGCCAGACAGGCGTCAGTGCTTCCAGTGGGATGGGGCATGGCCAGTGGCATGGCCTCTTGGTACCCTGGTGGAGGGAGGGATGAGGAAGGGAAGAGCTACCTTGGCCCCATGCGAACTCCCTACCACCTTTGCTATGGTCCCAGCACCCTCAGAGTGTTGGCCTGACACAGCATTGCTGCACAGGTCATTCCCAGTGCAGGATGGGTCCTGGGGGAGAGCACTGGGATGGGCCCTGGGAAGAGCATCCCAGACACAGGAAGCCCATGGTCTCCAGTGTGCTTGGACATAAACAGAACAAGGACAAGATGGGAGCCGTATCAAGACATCCAGGTTGCCCTGTCAGTGCTGGCAGAGGGATGCACTTTGGGTGAGCCTTTGGGCCACCCAGCCTCTTGTATGCATGGCTGAAGCACAGCAACCACAGCTGTGCCCTACTGTGTCCAGCTATGCCCTGCTCCTGAAACACCACCTTTGTCTATCCCCACCTGCTTGTCCTTCGCATTATGCCATTGTGTCCAAGAGGAAATGCCATTTAAAAGTAGGTATTTCAAATTAAATGGGAGATCCCTACTCTTGGAACAACACAGCACTTCACTTCTGCCCATTCCCGTTCTAAAGCTGGGAGTTACATTTACGTGGGGATAAAACAAAAAAGGCAATGCTTTTAAGGACAGATCCTCACAAACACAAACCAAAGCCCCATGAGGGCAAATCCTTCTAATCCATGCTCTTCCTTAGAGGTGTAAGTGGAGTGGAAGAGTGGAGGGATTGGGGATTTAAATCTGAAAAACTGAGTTCCCCATCCCTTTGGTCTGGCAGAGGGCCCACTGATAGACCAAAAACAAGTCTGCAAAGAAGCCTGTGTGGGATAATCCAGCTCTGGCCCCTGAGGGGACAAGAACAATTAGGAATCCTCTCTCAAGTCTCCACTCCAAGATAGAAAAACAGTTTATAGTTTGGTCCAGAGTTGTTGTTAGAAAGTTCTGAATCATCAGGATACACTAACAATTTCTACACAGTAATTGCCAGGATAATTCATTAGGCGGACTCAGAGATAAGCTATTAACAGAAGCTTTCAAATCTCCCACCTGCCTGCCCGTGTGCAGGACTCAGGGGCTGCTCTATTTATAAAGTGGCTGTTCAGTGAGGAACTGTCACAGAGGGAACCACATGAGCAACCATGGCTAAATATGAAAAGTATTTTAAAAGAAAACCAAAGAATGGGTGTTTATTAGAAGTGTGCAGACCAAGCACATGTTGCACCATTAACCTTTCCAGGCGTGGTAATCAGCCAGGGAGCTGTTTGCCTTCACTGTCCCTGAACATGACACAGTCCCCACCCACAGCAACCATTCCACTTACAGAGAAAAACCCACCACAGCGTCAGATGTTGGCCTGCAGTGGCCTCTGGAAGCACCATGCAAAACGGCTTTGGGCTGAGCCTGCCGGGCTTTTATCCCATATTTACCCAGTAGAGACAGAAATTATGAGCTTCCCCAGCTCTATCTTCTTCCCTAGCCCTCAGCTGCAGGTAATTGCATTGCAGGGAATATTTGTGTCCAACCTTGCTGAGCTGGTCAGCAGAAAGTTACACCTGAGAAGATGAAGCTGTGCAACAGCCACTGGGTGTGGGTGCCCCTCGGAGCAAATGTCAGCCCGTATAGACAAATGCCAGCAGAGCTGAGGAATGCCACCACAGAGAGGCAACTGCCTGTGCACCACCTTATGCATGTTTGCAGCCAAGGCTGCAGCACAGTTTCTGCCAAAGCTGGTTTCTGCATCTTTTCTCAGCTCAGTTACCCTGAAACTATGCTGGCAAACCCACAGCTGTGTGCCATTTTTGGCACAGATTTGCCAGCTCCAGGAGCAGCCATGGCCAGGATGGCTTCATCTGCATGGGAACAAGCCCTACTTGCAGCCAGAGGAATCTTGATTAAGGAGGGAGAGAAGTGGGGACTGGCTGCCAGGCAGATGTCCTAAACAAGAGTAACTTATCAGTAATGTTTCCAAGATGAGACATCTGTCACCACCTCACACAGAGCCAGCCTGGCCACTCGCTCCTCACCAGCATGCCTGTGCAGAAGCATGAGGGCTTCCCTTTTCCCAAAGGAAGCCATAGAAATAGCCACTGCATAGCTTGCAAAATTTCTTCTAGAAAAGGCTTTGCTCGGGCTAAGAAAAACGTTGCACCCAGAATGCTTCAGGGGATGGCGCTGGACAGGAGTGGGAGCCAGAATGAGGCTGCACTCCAAGCCCCATGTGCTTGCCAGTGGCAGTGCAGGGAGGTCCCCAAACCAGAGGAACACCAAGTGCCACGGAGAGCAAGGAACCACCCCACCAGCACACATGCAGCAAAGCCCGACATGGTTAATCCCTCTTGTTTATTATGTAATAAAACGCTTTCCAGACCTGTTAAAATTTAATTGGTTTAATCTTAATTGTTCCATTTTCTATGGCGCATGCAAACACAGAGCCTGACCCTGCCACTCTCGTGTGAACCATCCCGCAGGCTGCGGTGGGAGCAGGATGAAACCCGCTGACCTCAGCGGGATTACGTGCATGAATCAGAGCAGCAGGCCTGGGCTCGGAGCTCAAATCCAGCACCGGGCAGGCCGCCAGCATAAGGCCCAGGGTCCACTTAGGCTCCACTTAAGCCCTATGGGATGCAAGTGGTACGCAGGCCTGTGGATGTGAGTGGTGAGCAAGCCTCGTGCTGGGTCTCTGCTGAAGGATGAATTTCAGCCTGGCTTCTTAACCTCATGGGCACAAACATGCAACAACAGCTTCCGAGGCACAGAGCAAAGGTGCTCCCAGAAAGGCTGTGGGGTGTGTTCTATCAAAGGTGTGGTGCACGTGTGCCTGCAGCAGTGTTATCCTTCTGCTGGACAGGGGACCTTCTCATCGCATGAGCAGTAACTGTGATTTATGATAGCTTCTACTCCAGAGGAAGAGGTGTTTTGCTACCCTCTGCACGTCCACAGTCATGGGGCTGTGCTGTGCAGCAGGGTGGCTTTGTGAAGCCTGGATATCCTCTGTGCACAAGAGATGCCAAATAAAATCAGGCAGGAGGAGGTCCTTGTCACTGGCATTTTCTATCCTGCATTGCCTTAGATGCAGGATGACCTTTACCTGCTCCTGCAAGTTGGCTTTCACTGAGCTCAGTGAGCCTTGGTTTCAGAGGCCCATCAAGCACTGAAATCAAGGGCAGCCTTCCCTACTGAGTTCCCCTTGCTGCAATGGCCAGCACCCCTGCACGTGCTGTTCCTATCCCCCAAGGTGCTGAGCACTGAATGTTGCACACAGCTACTGGTAACCCCCAAACCACCTTTCAAGCTCCCACTTTGAAAACGTATGTATTTCTCAACATGCTAAAAAGATTCTGGTTCTGAGCCTCGGAATACACATTTCTCATTGAGGCTTTGTTTTGGGACATATTTCCAAACTATGCATCCCTGTGAGAACTGTGAAGCAAAAGTAAATCAGAGAATGCCGGCGGAGCAAGAAAATACTGAAGAAAAACAGATATTTGCACTGATGTATTTCTCGAGAAAATGGGCATTGGTTGGGTGGTTCTTAACCAAACCAAGCCAGGCGTTCTCAGGATCCAGAGCGGTGGAGGCAGGTGTGAAGTGGCAGATCCGAACGGACAGGACAGCTTAGGCACTGCCCGGGTACGGCTGGGACAGAGCAGTGGGAGATGGAGACAGCCTGTTGCTGGGCGAGCACACAGCATCCCTTGTTTGGACCTGGCTCTGCCGCCTGCAGAAGCCGCTGCTCACCTGAAGAACACAGATAACGTTTCTTTTCAGAGTTATGAACAAGAGCCATTCCTGTGCAAGTGGCAGGGCAGGGATAAAAGCCATCCTTTCCCCCGGGAGACGCGACCGGGCGGGCAGACTGAGGGAGTGAGTCCGGACTAGGAGCTGCCAGCGGCAGCCCCCAGGCGCGCCCGCTGTGCACCGTGCGGGGCGTCACAGCTGGGTGCGGGGAGAGCTCTGGAGCGGGCGGAGCGCCGTACCGTGCCGTGCCGGGCAGGCCCGTGCGTGAGGGCCCGGTGCGGGGTCGGCCGGGCGCGTCCCCTCCGGCGGTCCCGGCAGCGGGTGACTGCCCCGGGACCCGCCGCCTCTCCGCGTCGCGTCGCCGGCCCCGCCGTGCGGGGGCGTCCCCGGCGCGCTGCGGTTCTCACATAAATCAGGACCCAGCTCCTGGGAAAGGGCCATCCTTCACCGGGCGCTGCTGACAGAGAACGAGAACCAGACGGGCCCTGAGATAAACCACGGCGCGCAGCGTTTACACAAGGGCAGGCTCTGTGTAAATAGAGCCGGGCGCGGGGGGCAGCTCCCGGCGGCGCGGGTCCGCTCGGGCTACGGCAGCAGCCCGAGGGCTCCTGGGGCGGCGGGCAGGTGAGTCCCGCCCGCCCAGCGCCTCCCGCCGCCGCGCCGCCGTCGGCTCCCGCAGCACCGGGGCTGGAGACACGGCCGGATTAGCGTGTTTGTTTGTTTACGGCCATTAGCGCGGGGCTGGCTCCAGCACTCCGCACCCGCGAGACTAATGGAGCAATTAGCAGCCCCGGGGCTGATAGCATCGCCCCGAGCGAGGCCTCCCGCCGCTGCTACCGGGCTGCCGGAGCCCGGCGCCCTGGGGCTGGGATGGGCTGCCCGCCCGCCGCGCTGTGCGCGGCCGCTGCAGGGCTGCTGCTCGCTCCCCGCGCCCGGGGGGGTTCTTGGCTCTCTTGGCTCCGCTGCAGCATCCGCACGGCAAGCTCCATCCATTACTATAATCCCCTGTCTAAACAGAGCGCAGGAACGGCCGGGACAACAAGGCCCCGCTGTAAACAGAGCTCAGGGGACGCCGCTAATGATATAAATAAAATAACCATTAATAGTCCGGTGACCCTAGCCCAGCCGGTTTGGGAAAGCCCCGGAGCCGTATCCCGGGGCTGACACCCTCCGGCAGGTACTGGAGCTGCCCCCGTCCTTTCTGCCCCTGGCTTCTGCACTCTGGCACCGTTCGCCTCGGTCCAGTCTTGCTTCTCGGGGTCAGCCGCCCGGTTACGGGCACAGTCGGGCCCTACGATCTCCCCGCTTCCTCGGCTTTCCCAGCGGGGAACTCGCCGCCGATACATCTCCACCAAAGGGGGGATGCTGACCCGGCGGGAGGGCGTGGGGTCCGTTAGCACACCGGGAGTACCGGCGGGGATAAGGCCGCCCGCAGGAAAGGCCAGGATAACACGGGGCGCTCCCAGGCCTGTCGGGGCCCGGCCGCAACTTGCTCCCTGCTCGGAGTGCGGGTTCCCCAGGCCGTCCGTGTGGCCGGCGGCGGCACGAATGAGCGGGTCCCAGCGGGGAACGGCTCGAAGCGGCGGGGAGACGTCCCAAAGAGTCCTTTCTTCCCGCCAGCTCCCGCCAGCCGCGCCTGGCGATCCTGCTGCGGATGGGAAGGGCGGCGGCGCCGGGCGAGCCAGACCCAGCCGGGGCCGGGCCCGGGCCCTCGGTATGGCCCTGCTGCTCCCGCCGACGGGCGGCCAGGCGGACCCCGACTGTGCCCCGGCAGTCCGTATTGCCGCCGCCATCGAGGGCACCGGCCCTTGACGCCGCTGTCTCCGCCGCGGACTCGCCGCGCTGCCGCCGGGCCCCGCGCCTGCACCGCCCCGGGACGGGGGCCCCGAGGCTGGCGGCAGTGCCCGGCACGGTGGCTGATGTGTAACACCGATAAGGAGCTAATTGTTACTAACTGTTTTCGGGGCCCCGGCAGCGAGGCAGCGCCGGGCTTCTCCGCTCACCGGCGGCACGGGGCAGAGTGAGGCCCGGTAGGGCCTGGTTACTGCGAACGCCCTTCCCCGTCCACCGCCCGGGCCGCAGGAAGGCGTCCCGCACCGGGAGAGGGCAGGGAGTGGCGAGAAGAAACCGAATCGCCGTGATTTACGGCGAGGGGTTGGAAGTGGCGCGGTGGGAACGGGAACGGGAACGGGCCCCGCCGCGGGAGCGGCAGCGAGCGAGCTGCGGCAAAGCGTGCGGGACTCGGGCTCCCGTCCCAGGCTGCGCCACCAGTACATGGGTGTGCAGGAAGGCGAAGGAACGAGGACACGGACGGTGCCGGTAAACGGACGGTAACGACTCGAGGGAAGCTCCCGGGACGGCCCTGCGGAGCCCCGACACTCACCTTCCCGGTGTATGCGCCCGGCTCCGGTGGTCTCCCCTCGGTGCCGATTCGAGCCCTGCAGGGCGCCAGGATTTCTAATCACAACGAAAAATCTCACTGGGCACCCCCTGCCCCTCCTTCTGTACTACCGCTCCCCGCGCCGCAGCTGCCCGGAACCCTTGGGGAGGACCGGGGGCCGCGGGGAGCGCCGAAGAGCCGCGGCCCCCCCGCCGCACCGGGGGGCTCCGCCGGTGTCCGGCGCAGCCCTGTGGCCTGGGCGCCGCCAGTGCGGAGAAGCTCGGCAGGCTCATTCGGTGCATCACCCGCCGGCACAGCGGCGAGATGGCTCCGCGGAGCCACTGGCCGCACGTTACCGGCGGGAGAGGCGAAACGAAACGAAACAAAACGAAAGAAAACGAAAAAAAACGAAAGGAAACACCGAAGAGCGCGGCATCGCGCTCCCCACCCGGCCCCGCATTACCGTGGGCCCAGGCTGCCCGCCCGGCCCGGCCCGGTCCGCCCCGACTGGGCCCGGCGCCCGCGGGCTGCGGGGCCCGATCCGGCGGCGGAGAAGCGCGCTTTGCCCCATGCGAACGCGTGTCGCACCGGCTGCGGGAGCTGGGGCGGCCTGCGGGTTGGCCGGTCGCGGGAGGCTCTGCGGG
>VXBX01006429.1:46038-58780 GCA_013400415.1 Scytalopus superciliaris | reverse complement strand
GGGGGGCTTCGGCGGCGGCGCCCAGCCGCTGCACCAGGCGGCGGCGGGGCCGTCCTGCGGCCAGGGCGCACTGCAAGGCATTCGGGCCTGGTAGCCCGCACGCACTGAGGGTCGGGAGCGGACCGACAGGACGGCCCGGCGGCTCCGGGATCCCGTTATCACCCGCACCGCAGCTCGGCTGCGCCCCACGCGCCCTGGACCGGAGGCTGCGGCGGGACGGCGCGGCGGGACCCCGGCACTCCCGCGGGCATCGGTGCGGGACCGGCGACGGACGGAGCGGAGCGGCGCGGCAGGACGGGAGCTTTGCTTGTAAAAAGCCGACGGCGGGGCCCGGTGGTGCCGCGGCCCCTCTATCTACTCTGTATCGGTCACTGCCAGCGCCAGCTCGCCCAGTCAGTCAATAAACCAGGTGCAATATTCGCCGCCCGATCCTCCTTCGCCCACCGGTCGGTGCCCGGTGGCGGGGCAGTCGCCGCGTCGTGCCCGCGGGGCAGGGCGGCCCGACCGGCTTGTGAGCGTGCCAAGGGCGCTGAATGGGGCCGCGCAGCTCAGAGCCGGGCCCATTGTGACCGCCGGGCCGGCGCTGAAAGGAGCCGCCGAGGAAGGTAGCGGGAATAGGCGCTTATTGGATTCGGGAACAAAAGGTGTGGCAGGGAGGCGAGGGACAAAGGGGCCCCGGCGCCGAGATTGACGGGCCGCTTTGCCCCCCACTGAGGCCCAGGCCCGGCGCTTTATGCGCGGGGGCTGTAGAAACGTGCTGGGTTTTGTTCCCCTTTCTGGGAGCGCAGGGGAAGAGGAGGGGGGTCCGCGGGCCGCTGATTAGGGCCGGCCGGGCCGGGCAGTCTGAATGCCGGGGCATTATTGCTACATGTTCAGCCATTTCGCTCGATTGCAGGGGGAGGGGGTGGCCGAGGCCCCCGAGACCCTCGGGACCGGGCGCGGGGTCGCCCCCCGTCCGCCCCGTCCGGAGCCGCCCCGTCCCGTCGTCGCTTGCCGCGGCGCTCTCGGGGCAGTCGCGGCTCCGCTGCCGCTGCTGAGGCTCCGACTGTGCCGTGCGGGTCCCGCCGAGCGCCGTTGCCCGGGGCCGGAGCCCCGCTGGGGAGGGCCGGACACCCGCAGAGCCCCGTCTGGTGCACCCCGGGCTGCAGTGGGGACCGAGGGTGCCGGGAGCTCTCCTGTGCCGTCCCGCACATCTGCCCGACCGCGACGCTGGAGCTCCGGAGGTGTTTCCAGCAGAGCCTTCTTGGAGCCACCGGCACGAATGCAGACCAGGAGCTCGGTATGCCACCCCCCTCATCCAGAGCTGCCCACCGTGTCGTGCCCCTGACCTCCCCCTGTGTGCTGTACGACAGTCCCTCTGCCACGAGCAGATGACCAGGCTTTGCCCTTGCAGAAGCAACAGGTAACGACCGTCCATGATACTAAGCCCGGGTTTACGGGGGGCATTCCCACCATTTAATCTGAACGTGCACCCTTGGGGTCCGCTGTTTGACAGGAACCAGAGAAATTCCTTCCACTACAGCACTGCAGGACAGAGTGAGCAACCGGCAGGCCCCGGATCCCAGCCCGGCTCGGCACGGCACTCCCCTGTCCCGCAAGCCACCCCGAGGCCGGCAGGCTTCACGGGGCCGGCGCTGGGAAAGGATGCGGCACGCCCAGCTGATTGTTTGCTGGATGGCAGTAAGGTGTCGCAGGAGAGGAAGCCCAGGCCCCGCTCTTGGCTTTCGGAGATGAGTGGTTAAGGCTCTGTGGTCTCGTGGGTAGAAACAGGATAGCCAAGAACAAAGGTAATGCGCTCTCTTCACAGCAGCAGTCAGGCTGGGGAGATTTGTCTCTGCCATAGGAAAGAGTCGCATTTTCCTCCATGTTCTGCCAGACTGTCATCTGCAAAAATAGGGGACCTGTGTGAGTTCATGCCTTGGTGTGCAGGACAGAGGAACTGCCACCACAGTGGAAGCTCCTGCAAAATCAGGGTGTGGGAGAGGAGTTCTCAGCTTAACACACCCCCTCACGGTACTTGGCAGCTGGTTAGAAATCCACTGTATCTCAGCAGCACCCAGAGGCTCTGGATGAGACCAGAGCCCTGGTGTGGGACATGCTGCCCATGTCTGTAGTCACAGTCTCTAGAGAATAGACAGTCATGTAAAGTGAAAGGGCACACAGGGACCCCACAGCCATGTTGCAAGAGGCGGTGCTGGGAAGACCAGCATTATCCAACACCAACAGTACCCAGCATTGCCATAGTTGTGAGGTCAGTATTGTGCTCATCCTACTTGCACCTGGTCACAAGCCTGGCCCCATTCTCTCCGCGCAGAGCTGGAACAGTGCCCAGCTGAGGGATGCTGGGAGGCCTGACTGCAGGCTGATGTGGCATGGCAGTGGAAGTTTCTAGATGTCCCATTTCTTGGGACAGATCCCAGCTGTCCCACCAGCTCAGATTGGGGGAAGGGCAAGAGGTTAGTGGGAGGGACCCCTCTGCAAAGCCTCGCCCAAAACCCCATCACAGATGGGGAGGACAAAGCGGTACCAAAAGCCAGCAGTAGCGGAGGGCCCAGAGTAGGGCGGCGGAAGTGAAGCGCTCCAAAGAGGAGGAACAGCTGGCGGAGGCCAGTGGGAGGGAGATGGTGGGAGACCGCAGATTGGACAGGGAGGAGAGACACAATGGAGGGAAGTTGCTGCGTGGCTGCGCTAGAGGCAGCGCCCACCCGTGACGCACCCTGTTCTCCACATGCCGGGGCAAGGTGGGATCCTGCCAGTGGGGAGAGAGGCACCAGCAAATCCCTGGTGGAAATCCATTCATCATGCTTCTGCTCCAGTGGTGGCAGGGGAGGACATCAAAGAGGGAGAAATGGGGAGGGCCATGACCAAGGAATGGAGGGCATATATTTCTTCCTAACTGATTGGGGGATTAACTGCTGTTTGGAAATCAAGGTGGAAGGTGCCAATTGATTTCCAACAGGATGAGATTCTCTCAGTTCACTGACTTAAAGGAAAGGAAGGACTGTTGCAGTACCTAGGCTTTAATTCCCAAGCCTCAGATTCACTCTGTGCATGGGCTCCAGTTGTGTTTCTCATTAAAGCTTCCTGGCCAAGGAGGAGCCCATGAGCAGAACTTGTCTCTGTCCAGCAGTTCCTAGAGAAGCTCAGTCCAAACCCCAGTTCTAGCTGGTTTTCTGTGGCCTTTCCATCATGCTCAGGATCACACAGGAGAAGTCTGTTCGTTCTGCAGCACCACAGATATGCTCTGGTTTCCTTTCCTTCCTGACATCTTTTTCCATTCCTCCCTCCCTGCTGCTGAGGTCATCTCTCCCCCTCATATCCTTCATCCTTCTCTCTTGACCACCCACTTGTTGCCATCAGCAAGGAGCTCACCTGGGCGCAGAGGAAGATGTGTGCTCCCAGAGAGACTGGTCAAGCTGCCCATTGAGCTGTGAAGATCTCACTGAATTTTGGTCCCATCCTGCTTCAACCCAGGCACAGCCGCCTCCAGCTGCCTTGGGGTTTGGAGCCTGGGGACACAGCTGTGTGCTGGGGTGGTGCTCAGCTCTTGCCCCTCTCTTTTGTATCAGGTTTGGAGTGGCACCTCCTGCTCAGCAGAGCTTCCCACTGCAGCCCCTCCATGCCTTGACCTGTGAGCTGCCAAGGCTGCTTGGCCATCGGAGCTCTGCAGAGCCATCAGGTCTCAGAGATGCCGGAAACTCCTCCCGGCAACGCTAATACGGTTTTGTCACACTAGCACTCTCTAGTGCCAAGAAAGATGTTGCCTGCCATGGATCAGGTAATTAAATTAAAATATTGGTACTTGTGCTGTGGAGCCTCCAGCAAGGCTTTCTCCCACTGCTTGTCTGCCAGCATGAGGGCCAGGGACCTGCCTCCGTTCCTTGCATGAGTCACTACATCACAAGGTAACTACACCTGACTAAGCGGGGTGACAGGACTCTCATGTTTTAGCGGTTCCTTCTGCCTGCAACGGCAGGACCAGGCACAGTGCTGCCATGAGGCATCCAGGTGACCCACGAGGGATCCACCCTGATCCCACAAGGGATCCAGATGACCCGTCCAGAGAGGGGGCTCTGCATCTTTGTCACTTCCAGAGCAGAGGGCTGCTGAAGGTCAGAGGTGCCCTTGTGGCCTGCCAAAGCTCTTCCCAGCTGCATCATGTCACCATCGCCCACCTAGGCAATAAAACCCACAAGCATTTCCCCGGAGACGACCCTTCTCCGCGCCCGAGGCTCCTGCAGACGGGCGGTGCCGGGCCAGCGAGCACTCGAGGTGCTGCCTGCGACCCTCAGGTGCCCTGGGCTGCCAGCAGGGACACTGCTCCCGGCCCCTGTTCCCAAGCGAGATACGCCACCGCCATCTATCGGCCAGCGGCCGGGGACAGGGAGCGACAGGCACCCCTCTGTCCCCGCCACCCCGCACTACGGGCGCTGCGCAGCTCGTGTGGTTTGGGCGTGCCCGAGTCCCCCTGCAGGGCTTGGAGGGCTGCAGAGCATCCGGGTGGGGTTTTGTCTCCCCGCTGGGAACGGCAGTGGGATAGACTGGGCTGGGCTGGTTGCGTGGGCTCCGGGCAGGATGGTGTCCCCGCGGCAGACTCCCAGATCCACGCGGGAGCAGTGCTGCTGCACCGGGCAGCATCCCTGGGGCTGGTGCACTCAGCAAAGGCAAGCTGTTCCCCCAGTGCAGTGGGAAAGCGGGGGACAAGGCCAGTGTCCCTTGCCAGCCTCCATTCACCATGCATGTCCCTTTCCAATGAGGAATGTTATGCACTCCATATTCTTTTAGCTGAGTGCAAGCACCCAGTATGTTTCTGAGAGACCCAGCAGATTTTCGGCTCTCATTATCTTCTCTGTCCCAAAGTGTTGCAATTTACCTAACTCTGAGAGCCTCCCTAAAACTCCTGATGCCCTGGCACTGCCCGCAGCTTTCAGCTAAAGTGTTCTCTCCCTGCAAGTTCTTGACCAAGGACAGATTTGATGGCTGTGGTGTCCAGCGCCTGGTGCAGGTTACAGCTGCGTCCTCACCAGAGGGAGCTGTGTCCCACATGGAGTCACAGCCCAGTTTTGGCCCAATTCCCTACCTTTTTAATAGCCCTTGGCAATGCTCCAGGTTCCATCCTGCTCAGGTCTAATGGGTGCCCAAAGGTGCCAGGGAGAGAGAAGGTGGCTGCTTGGATTTGCATTTCTCCTGGCACCCACCTAGCCAGGATAGGCATGGCCTGTGCCCTGCCAGGAGGCTCTTATGTCAGTCCCAATACCAGAGTGTCAGGGGGGCCATTGCAGGGTTTCTCTGCGACTAATGTTGGCCACCAGTGCAGTATCTGCAGGCATGCTGAGGCAAGGAGATTAGGGCTGGAGCTCCCCCCCTCCCCAATCTTCTGGAACAGCCCTTGCTTCAGCTGCTTTTGAGAATGATCCTGGAGCAGGCTGTAGTGTCACAGTACACCTGAGCTGTCCCCACTGTCCTCACCTACGTGAGGACACTTGTGAGGTTAACCCTTGCTGCTACTCCCATCCAGCCCAAGAGCAACTCTTCTCCCACCTCTGCCACCTTTCCAGCACCATCTGCTCCCACCCCACCAGCATCTTCCCAGGGCCACTTTGCCTCCCCTGTGTTGGGGAGCTTTGATGCATAACACTGCACTAAGCACAGTGCAGGGTCTCCCCGTCAAAGCAGATATGCCAAGAACTGTCCCAGCCCAGCCCAGGGGATTACTTCATCTGGTGGTTCTTTACAGCCAAGGAAGCAGCTTTACCTTTCAGGTTATATTCCCTGCCTAGAAAGTGAAATAGCCTTTCAGGCCACGCTTGGACAGAGCCAGGCAGGCTGGGACCAGTCCAGTCAGGAGTTGTCTCTTCACAGTTTAATCCAAGCAGCAATGTGGGTCAGAAGAGGGTTTCTCAGGCCCACCACAGGCAATATCTGCTGTTTCCAGGCAGCCCCAGCACTCACATTTACCACCACTGTAAGGCCGTGAGGTCATGAGAACTTGTACAACTTTATTGGGGTCTGACAGAGCACTGAGGAATCCCAGAGCCAGGGTGGGTTAGGATTGAAAGGAGGCTGGGAGGCTACCTCTCTGCTCTCCATGGGCTCAGACATGTCCTCCCACTGATCAGGGCTGTCAGGTACCCACTGCAGAGTGGATGGGGGGCAGGAATGCTCTGGGCAGCCCAGAGTGCCAGCAGAGAACAGAGCAGGGATGTGGTTTGGTAGAGCAGAGCCTTTGCCCCCCTGTCTGCTCCTGAACTGGGCTGGCAAAAGTCCCTGAAGGCTGGGACCCCAGTGCCCTGTCTGGGGTCTTCAAGGCAAGGGCAGCTTAGGAGCCCACTAGCCCCTAGCTGAAGGTATGAGGCAATCACACTGGAGGGATATCCCCCTTCCTTCTTTGGGGAAGATGAACCCTCCTCAGCTTTCCTCACCCCAGCTCTGCCCTTAACCTACAGGAGTGAAGACATCTCCAGTTACCCCAGAAAGGCAGCCAGGGGCTCCAGAGCTGCTCCTGGCACCGTAACCTCAGGCTGCCTGAAATAGTTTGGATTTGTGCCACAGCACAGCTGCGGCAGCCCCAGATCTATCACCTGGAGCAGGGCCAGGCCAGCAGTGCTGCCAGGCTCTGCCTGCTCAGGGCTCACCCGACCCAGGACACACCAACACCAGTGGCAGGACAGGGCTCAAGGGGCAGTAGGACACAGGAAGGCAAGGCAGCAAATCCCTGCCCATGCTGGATATGGCTGGGGATCCTGCAGGGAAGTGAAAGGAAAAGGGATTGTCTCCAAAACTCTGCTGGGCTGAGCATAGCTTCCTTGCTGGAAAGCCAAAAATAGTCTCTTTACTCAGAAGAGGCTGTAGGAGGGATCTAACTCGAAGTGCAGCCAAATACCTAGGAGGCCATAGAACAGACCCAGAGCAGCGCAGCTACACCGAGGAGGTCTCAAAAAAACCTTGGAAAGACAGCAGCCATAGCTGAACCAACCAGTAACTCCATTATCTCCAGGCATCTCCTCATGCCAAAGGTGCCAGAGGAACCAGGCCATCTGGCAAGGGAACACCCCTGGCAGAGTTGGGGAGCAGCTGCATACTGCCACACCAGTGCTTGTTCTGTGGCAGAGGTTCAGCTCAGAGGATGGGAGACAGGACAGGGGATTTTTCTTGTCTATTGTGGCTTGGCCCAAGGGATATCTGGGAATCCCCATGGCAGCTCTGCTGTCCCTGCAGTGCCAAACCCATCACAGGCAGTCCCATTCCCTGCAGGGCTGCTGTTGCCTGCACTGGGCAACACCCAGCTGCTGCTGGGTAAGCTGGCAAAGCGCCGGGAGACCAGAAAGGCCGTGCCCCTGCCAGGGGAATGCTGAGGGTCAATTGATCACATAGCAGCCTCTCTGTGCTGTGCTGATTTATCTCCCCGTTCCTGGGGGTCTCACTCCCTCCCCCAGCACTTCTGTGGGCAGCTATTCTGGAAGCATCCTGGAGACACTCAATCATGTCTTACCCACTGACATTTACAGAGCCTCTTCCAGCAGCTGATGGATTTAATAGTGTGAATCTTCCCCCAGATCCACTCCATTTATGCCTTTCCCTCCACAGAGTTTGTCATTGCCCCAGTGCATGGTGAGGACGAAAGGCAAAGCTGCAGCTCTGCTGTCAAGTTTTCAGCTCCTGGGCAGAGACCCGTCCTAGCAGAGCTGTCATACCTGTCCTCTGAAAACTCCCATCTAATGCCCTGCCCTCCAAGCTAATCCTGCCCTGGTCTCTCCCAGCCATCTCTGCTTCTCCCTCGTGGGTGGAGGAGACAAAGGGCTGCCAAATCTCGTAATACTCAGACTATTTCTTAAAGCTACAGCTCCTGAAATGGTGGGAAAACTTGAAGTTCCTGATCCCCACTGGCTTTTGTGTCTTTAAGGAGTGTCTCACCCTTCTGCTTCTGCAGAAAAAGCAGGGACCAGAGCCTGCAGCCTGTGCCAGGGGGCAGAGGATGGGTGCAGCACACACCTCAGGTGGAGCAGGGTTGCAGAGCAGTGGTTATGGCTGCTCTGTGCCAGGGGCACCCAGACCTGCCAGGCAGTCATCAAAAATCCTACAGGTGGTGACTCAGCTTTCCTCACCACCTTCAAGAACCAGGGCATGAGAGGTGTTAAGGGAAAAGTGGACCCAGGGCTGGGCTGGGGCTTGGGCAGGGTGCCAACATCCAGCCCTGCAGTGTAGGGGTCCCTGCCCTTCAGTCACTCCGCAGTGGTAGAGCCCAATGCCCCCAAGGGCTCCTCATCCCCCTTGCTCACCCAGCAGCTTTTCCAGCTGCAGGAAGACTCCTCTTAGACCTTGCCACAGTCCACTCCAGCAGCCCTCTGTGCAGGCCAGGCCAGTGGATCCTCTGGAGCAGCCCCGAGCCAACCCAGACACCCACCAGCAGCACATACCATGGCTGTGAATGCATTTCCCCCAGGGAGTTATTTTGCGCATGGCACTATGGGACACATGCCACTCCTGCATGCACTATGGGAGCATCTTATGAGAGTCAGACATCACCCTTGAGCACCCTGTTCAAGAAACCCAGAGCTCTGATCTGGGCAGGTCAGCACAATGAGGCAATCCTTTAATATTCAGCACACAACACAGTGAGGATGGCTCACAGCTCCAGAGTTGGGTGGGACTCTAAAATAAACTGGTATCAAGACAACTAACAATAGGTTAGAAAAATAAGGTATTCTACTAATTACCATTAGATTGGAAAAAATATTAGCACTTTGAGCAAGTGTGCTGATAGAATTTTAAAATGCTCATAAGGCATCAAACTAGTCTAATTACTCAAAATCAGGGAGTAAAAGCTGAGGCCCAATCTCCTCCTATACGAGCTGCAAAAAGCCCTCCAGCCTCACTCAGCACCAAATTCTTGTGCTGTTCCTGACACACACAGCTCAGGACCCTCTTGCCAACACCTGCATTCAGAGCAGTTTGGAAGCATACTGAGGAGTCCTAGTGAGGCTGAAGGTGTGGGACTACCTGGCCAAGGAGCATAAACCTCAGCTTCCCCCATGGGGTCACAACCCACCCCAGCAGCAGATCACAAGCCAAAGGGGATGGGGAGCATCCTCATCACTGCATGCTGACTGGGCCAGGCAAATCACCTCCTCCCACCACCACCTCCAGATCCCACTTACCACCCAGCTCTGCCACCCATCAAAAGAGCTCAACACTGGGCACAGGCAGAAAGCTACGGTGCTGGGAGCTGGGCCATGCCGGAGCAAGAATGGGACATGAGGACAGAGCAGAACTGTTTTTATTGGAGGTGTCAAGAGCAGGAACAAAAACAAACCTACAGGCTCCCTCCTCAAGTGCCATCCTCCCCCTCACCCACCACTACCACCACCATTGGGGCAGTCAGCATCCACATGTGCGTGCTACAAGACAACGGCCAAGGCTTACACTTTGCTTCAGCCAAAAGCCAGACAAAGCCCCCAGCATCTGCCACCACCTTCTACTTGGCGACTGCGAGCTCAGCTTGGCCCTGCCAGAAGCTGGGCAGGACATTCACCTTCCCCTCCAAAGAGGGGCAAGCTTTGTGTGAGACATTGTGGTTAAGGGAAGGACAGGAGCACAGCTCCACCAAAGTGCCAGGGGATGTGACCTGCGCAGCAGCTCCCAGCAGGGCATCTTGGAGGACCCTGGGAGAGAGCAAGCTGTGCAGCCTGAGCAGAGCTGCAACAGCCACAGGCAAAAAATGGCATTGTAACCCTGACGGGCTTCACTGCCCCCTCTCTTCAACACAAACCAAACTGAAAGGAAGAGGGGTCAGAAGACAAACCAGGAGGGGGATGTGAGGCAGGTCTGGAACAAGATTTGGCTCTGGCTCACTTCCCAGCCCGACGCTCCTCCTGGCGCTTGGTGAGGATGTATTTGAAGAACTCATACACAGACCAGGCAATCGCTGTTGAGGGCATCTGATAAATGACTCTGGCCTGGACCCCTCTGAAGTAGGCAGTCACACCACCCACTTGGTACACCGTCCTGAAGGCATTAGCCATGCCTGTGATGTGTCCGCTGATGTTGGAGCTCAGGGCCAGGGACTCCTGGGTGTTGAGCAGCGTTTTGCAAACGTCCAAAGGCGTAGTGGCAGCAGCAGCGACAGCCCCCGCGCAGGCTCCGGACACCACGTGGGAGCCTGGGTTGTACTGTCTGTGGGGGTTGAGCTGCTCTTGCAAGAATTCGTAGGTCATGAAGTGAATGGCTTGGAAGGGGATGTTCATGGTGAGCTGGGTGGTGTAGCTGCGGTAGAAAGCTCCAGCCCCTTCGTTGCGCCACACAGCCCGCACACAGTCCGTCACACGCTGGTAAGGCGAGTTGTACATCTGCATCCTCTGCTTGACCACTTGGGACAGATGGTGGCAGCCAGCAGCAGCAGCCAGGACCCAGGCGTGGAGGGGAAGAGGAAAGAGAAGGGTAAACACAAAGCCAGGCTACCTCCAAATGCCTGGAGTTTGGTCATGCTGGCCTAAAAGCTGATGGCAGACAACTCAAACCAACAGTGCCCTGTGTGTCCTCAGACAGGACTCCAGCCACTGAGATCTGCTAAAGCATCCCTGTCACACAGACATCACCTTGAAATCCCACAGCTGACACAGTCCCAGGGAACATCTTGACATCCTGTTGCTTATACTTCAGCTCCACTCTCACTTCCAAGCAACTGATGCCTCCTCATCCACTGCTGCAGAGCTACCATGCAATCTCTGCAGAACCCTCTTTACATCCAGTCTCTTATTTTCCAGACAACTCTCGATAGTACTGTCCCTCCCCAGCCACCCCCTCTGCAGCCCAGAATAACCACAGCACATCGCAGAGCTCGCCAGCCAGGAACTGTTCACAGCCACTGCTGAAATGCAGGTACACCAAAGAAAGATTCGGATGCCAAACCCCCCAACACATCCAAGAGCAGGACAGGGATCCCAGAGCTCAGCCTGCCACTGTCCTGCCTCCCCCTATCTCAATGTGACCACAAGGAGCTAAAAATGATGTGACTATAAACTACTCCAGTCATGACAAGAGAAGCTACACTGAAGGAATGACAACAGCCTAGCCAGGCAACTGCCTGCTCCTCAGGGTCGCAGCCAGGCAGTGGGCAATCAGCTGCAGCCTGAATTGTCATGAGCCCTCCAACTTTAAGAGGAAAAAATACCTTCATGATTGGCCTTTCCTCATTATTCCTCCTTTTCCTACCACATTCACAGACTTAAATGACAAACTCCCTGTTTCTTTTCATACATACCAAGCTCAACAAAATCATCATCTTCCAGAGATTCCAGAGTACAAGATCACCCTTCTCCTGACTTCTCTAGCATGTTTTTGTATCCCATTCTTTTAATTTGCTTCTTGAACACAGGCCCACAACTGTACCATGTTGTCCTGAGACCTCACTACAGCAATGCCCAGCTTCCACATATTTGGAATGACTTCAGCAGTGCGGATCACATCTCTCCTGCCTTCTTTCCTGCTCCAGCCAAACTCTTGGGTGAAAGGCCTATGCCCTCCCAGCTTCCCCTAAGCTGGGGTTTGCTGTGCTCCAGAGTTAATCTCTTCTACCTACCCTGTCCATAACAGGCAGCCACCAGGGTTGCTAACAGGACCCACAGGATCCTTGCAGTCAGGAAAGCAACAAGAGAACCCTCTGTGCCACAGAGGGGACCCAAGAGGCTCGGGCAGACCCTGATCCTCCCCTCCCTGGCAGGTCAGGACCATCGTTACCTTCAGCAGGGTTCATGGCCGCATCGTGGAGCAACGTTGCTACACACCCGGCTGCACCTGCAAAACAAGAACTGCCACATGTGAGGGGGGGAAAGGTGAGGGACCCCGGGGCTCCACCACAGCCCCGAGTCCCCTGAGAAGGCACAGGAGGAGGCCCCTGGAAGAAGGTGAGATCTCCATCTCCCCTGCAAAAGGCACACTGGTCTTCAGTAGTTCCCACCCAGAGAGAGATCACGAAAGAGAGGGAGAGGATTGTGACAGGCTGTCAAGCTCTGTGGGCTGACTGGGACTCACTTGGGCCCACTCCTTGGGGGACAGGCCCATGCCACCAGATGACAGGAGCCCTTAGGATGGTGAGTGTCCCCACAACCCATGGGGACTCTGCTACACTCCAGCCAAGGGCAGAGCGTGCCCTGCACTCCCCTCAGCCCCACGCCCTCCCTACTGTGGCAGCTCCTCGAGACGGAACGGGCACCACGGCGAGAGGCTCCGAAACCACGTGGCGCTCCTGGGGCGCGCCCTGACACCGCCAACCCACGGGGCCACGGCCAGCCCCGGCTTGTCCGCAGGCAGCTCCCGTCCACCGGCATCCCTGCGGGCCCGGGCCACTGACCTGCTCCGCGCCAGATACCTGGCGGCAGCGGCTCCGGCGGGCGCAGGAGCGGTGCCTCCCCCTGCCCGGCGCCGTGCGGCTGCGGATCGCGGCTGCAGAGAGCACAGGGCTTTAGGACATCCGCGGCGCCCCGGGCCTCCCTGCCGCCCCCACCCCGCGCCCTCCCCGGCGGGCCGGGGCCGGTCCCGTTCGCCACATGGCTATTGCCCCCCGCATGGATAACGTCGCTCAGCGTCTTTTTTAACTTTTCGTAGCAGGCGAAGTAGAGGGCGTGGGCCGGCCCGGCGCCGGTGGCGGTGATGTTGAGGCCCCGCATGGGCCGCCAGACGCCCTCGGTGCGGGCGATGCGCCAGAGGGCCTCCAGCACGTTCCGGTAGCGGGCGGCGGGCTCCG
>VXBX01006429.1:0-38191 GCA_013400415.1 Scytalopus superciliaris | reverse complement strand
CGGCCCCCCCCCCCCGCCGTCCCGCCCGAGCCCCCCCTCCCCCGCGGTTCGGCCCCTTGGGCACGAACCAGGGGGCGGCGATGCCCACGAGGCCCCAGAAGGCGGAGAAGAGGACGAGCGGCAGCGCAAAGCTGTGCGCCGTCATGGCCGGGCCGCTGCNGAACCCCCAACCACACACGAGCTGCTCCGTGAAAACTCCTTTATGTTACAAAGTTCACACTCACACCCGCCGCCGCCTCCCCGCGCCAGCCCGGCTGGGCGCACAGCCCTTCGAGCACCCGCGATGGGGGTCCCGGGATGGGCCGCCCCTGGGTCCAGCGGTGCAGCGCCCCCCGCAGGGCTCTCCCGCCGGGGGTTACTTGGGGGCTCTCCGGAGCTCGTTCATGAGCCACAGTGCCATGCTGAGCAGTGCCAGGGAGCCCGACTGGTGTGTAGCAGCCAGAGGCGTGGGTACATAGAGCAGCAAGGTGCTGATGCCCAAGCCCACCTGCCAAGAAAGAAGAAGAGGTTAAGAGCAGCTGTGGATGCACCACTGATACCATCCCCAGCACAAGGTGTGATGCAGAAAGGCTCACAGGCACAGCAAGACTTCCCACACCCAAATTCAGTGTGCACACAATATGGTGAGGTGGGCGTCTGGGCAGCTCCACCTCTCAGCTCCAGGTGCTCTTGGGCCCAGCACAGATCCAGGCTGGGGCCAGCTACGTCTTAAAAACCTGCTACAATGTGTGTGTGTGGTGGGGGGGAAGGCAGTACCTGCATGCAAGCCACAGCCAGTAAGGAAGTCACAGCCATCCTGGTCCTGCGAGGGAGTGGGATCTTCCGTGAGAAGAGGTACAGTGCTGTGACAGCTGTGACAGAGGCAATTCCCTACAGAAGGGAAGGGAAACGACCACCCTTCAACAAAAGTTCAAAGGAAGTGGGTGCAGTGGCCTTTGGCTGCATCTTCCATGCAGTAGAAGAAATTCTGTGCACAATATTTAACCACAGAAACATGTCAATGGCCATGACCAAACCCCAGAGCTCCCATGCCATCAGGGTAACAACTCTGAAATTTAACTGAAGTGACAGAGTGTTTTGGTTTTGCTCCAAATTAATGTTTTACTTTCCAACATCTTTTCCTCATTTATTGAAGTCATTAGGGATCATGTCTGCCCTCTCCCCAACTGTCACCTTGGCAACTAAAGGTTGAACCTGTCATCTGGAAAACTGATCTCATTTCCAGCACTCACATGTAGTTCACCAGCATAATCTTGCTGTGCAGGTCACCCCAGGTGATTCCTCTTAATCTTTCTTTTTAGTCTTAGCCATGGCTTAGTTCGCAGCAGTGCTGCCAGTGGTATTTAATAATCGGATTGCTCTAACCAGCTGAGATATTTTCACAGGGCACTACCGTGTAAAGCATGTTCACAGATGCTGGAGGAAGTATTCACTGTCGGGATTTCCAAGTTTTATTTCACACAGCTTTCCCAGACATTTCAATAGCCCTTACCTCCCACTATAGCTCACGTTATGGAAAATGAGACACAAAGAAACAAAGTCTGTTACTTGCGCAGAAGGAAGACCTCCTTAAGGAAGAAGGCCACACGGAAAATAAATAAGAAGGCTAAACTTCCTCTTCCTGCAAAAGCAAACTGGTAAGATGCTCTCAGGCCCTTTGGACACTCTGGAAATCACTCAAGCTGACAAAAAGAACCACAACCCAAAGAGGACAGCTTGGCTGCAGGAGGCAACCAAGAAGCAGCCCAGACATATCAGGAAGACAGCACTTACCAAGATCCTGTGATCAAACTGTACAGTTGTAGGATTCTCAAAGATATTTCTCAGCATGGGGGAGAAGGCAAGGAGATCATCGGGGATCCAGCGCTCCCCCATTTTGGGGAAGGAATTGTACACAAGGCCAGCATCCAGCCCTGCCACAAAGGCACCTGCAATTCCAGAGGAAAAAATGAGGCTATCAGAGTAGGCAAAGGTGTCATTCCAGGTTGCACAGCTGTGATTCAAGAGCTCAGCTTGATCCTGAATTTCATTTAGAAATATACAGAGACCACACAGCACAGGCTGGCTGGAAGGCACATCTCCACCTCCTCAGGGAAGACCAGTAAGGACATTCTTGACTGTAAGCTCCATAACAGCAGGAGATTTCCCAAAGAATGGAAGCGGTTGCTCACAGTCCCCACCAGATCAGAAGTAAAAAAAACCCCAAAAACAGGAGAGAGGAATGAGTGGCAAATGGAACAGCAGAAAGAGCCTTACCTGAAAGAGCAGTAAGAAAAATGAGAGCCGTAGTGCCATGGGCATATTGTCTCAAGCGAAGGAGCTGATGGGTTTCAGGCAACTGCAAAATAAAATAAAAGCAAAGAAAAAAATCAAGGCAAAGTATTTTCAGTACTGTTGTTAGCAGCTAAAAAAAGCCTTCACTGCATATATAGGACAAAGGGTTCACCTTTATTTTACAGGAGAAATCTATAGACCACCACACAGCAGTCACACTTCAGTGGTTCCTCACAGCCACAAGTCCAACCCTGTACAGAAACTGAAGTGGCCACTGGACAGTTACTGGCACAAATCATTTAGCCCAGCCAGGCACACTGAGCTTCCACAAATGTTGAGTCTAATCACTCTTGAGCCAAATAGCAGGAATCTAAGGAAGTATCCCATAACCCAAGTTTACAGAATGGGCATTTTGTACAACTGTAAGTATTCTGTAAGTTTATACGCCAGAGCCAGGAACTGAGACTCAAACGGAGCACCATCAGCATTCACCTCCTTTCCTTACTCTTCACATCACACCCCAGGGCTCTGAATTGACACTTCCCTGAGCTTTTGACTCCTGACACGGGACTCCATACCTTGTGTCGTGGCAGCAGCAGAGACAGGCCTGTCCACAGGCTGGCAGAGTACAGCACCAGGGCGGAGCCGAGGTGTGCTGCCAGGCGGTACTGACTGACCCGAGGGATGTCGTACGAGTCTGGCTTCTCTTCCAGACCACTCTTCACCATGTACCACCCCAGCAGCCCCTAACAAAACAGGAGAGGGTTTACAGCCAGACAGGGCAGCAGCAACTACTGAGACCAGATAAACATTAGGGGCAAAGCAATTTGTTTCCTCTGCCTTCAGCCAGATACCAGCACTGACACCCCCCAAGCTGTCACGAATCCCACTGTCTCAGCTATGCTCAGTCAGAAGATACCAAACTGAAAGAAAGTGGGTTTAGATCAGATATTAGGAAAAAATTCTTTACTGTGAGGGTGGGTGAAGCACAGGAGCAGCTGTGGATGTCCCATCCCGGCAAGCGTTCAAGGTCAGGTTGGATGGAACTCTGAACAACCGAATGAAAGTTGTCCCTGACCATGGCAGGGGGGGTTGGAATGAGACGATCAAGGTCACTCTATGATTCTGTGACACCCAGCTGTGGTCTCTGTGGCTGCAGGGCTCTCTCACCTGGAAGCAGACCAGCCCACAGAGGGCGAGGACGCAGCCCTTCAGGGGGCGGCTGAGCCAGCCCCGGTGCCAGAAGTAGGCAGCGGGCAGGATGTAGGCCAGGCCCACGGCACGGCCCCACATGCGGTGTGAATACTCCATGTACCAAATGAACTTGAACTCTGTCAGGGTCATGTCGTGGTTCAGGCTGTTAAAGACAGTAGAAAAAAAGATCTGTTTCATGTGATGCAAGAGCCTCACACTGAACTTTGCACGACACGGGATCACCTTTCTCAGAGAAAGGTTTTGTGTGCCTTCCCAATGACTTCAAAAAACATTTTCCTTCTTCCAGAAGTCTCCTGAGGGGCTCAGTGGCAGGAGGGATGCTCTCAGCCCACCCTCCTTATGGTTTTGCACACTCACATCTTAAACTCCGGAAACTGCTGGTACTTCCGGAACTCAGCTTCCCACTCCTGCTGTGTCCGTGGGGGTTTCATCTCCTTCACCAGGTGCCAGTCAACCATGGAGAGGCCTGATTCTGTCAGCCTGGGAGCGGGAACAGAGCGGGCACAGCTCACTCCCTGACACGGGCAAACCCACTGAGCTGGAGCGAGAGCTGTTGGCTGCAGAACAACCCAGGGGCTGCGCCTGGGTGGTCCCTTCCGACCCAGGACGTTCTGTGACAACCCTTAAAACCGTAATAGGAACAGGAGGGAAATCTGAGAGTCTGTAAGTGATCAGACCTACAATTATGATAAACGTGTAAGAGAATCGCCCCCCGAGTGGCACCAACACACCGTGAGCAGTCTCTGGTACTCCCAGCCCTGCCCCACACTGCCCTTGCACCGAGGGCTCGCCGGGGGCACCGCGCTCACCTGGTGACGCCGCCCAGCACCACCGCACCGGCCACGGCGCCGCTGCAGGCCAGGAGCCATCGCCCCACGGCGGGCGGCGGCACGGCGGGCGGCGGCTCCCGGTGCAGGAGCCGGTGCTGCAGACAGCGCTGCGGGGGGAGGCGGCCGCGGGCCGGTGCCGGTGTCAGTGCCGGTGCCGGTGTCAGTGCCGGTGCCGGTCCCCCCCGCCCCCCGGCCCGCNCGCGGCGGCGGGGCCGGCTCTGACGCGCCTCTCCGCAGGTGCCGGGCGGATCGAGCTGTGCGCGGGCCTCGTGGAAGGAGGGACCACCCCCAGCATGGGTGAGCCGACCCCGCCGCCTCCCGCTCCCCCCGCTGCCGGCCCCGGGGCCGCGCTGAGCCCCCCGTGCCGCCCGCAGGGCTGCTGCAGGTGGTGAAGCAGTGCGTGCGGGTCCCGGTGTTCGTGATGATCCGGCCCCGCGGCGGCGATTTCCTGTACTCGGACCGCGAGGTGGAGGTGATGAAGGCCGACATCCGCCTGGCCAAGCTGCACGGCGCCGACGGGCTGGTGTTCGGGGCGCTCACCGAGGACGGGCGGATCGACACGGAGCTGTGCACGGCGCTGCTGGGTGAGCCCTGCGCCGGGACAGGGGCGCGCTGCTCCTGCTCCTCCTGCTGCTCCTGCTGCTCCGGCCGGGCCGTGGGAAGAGTGTGCAGAATGCTGGGGTCTGCACGGTCTCTCTGCGGTCCTGCCGTCTCTTTCCACCTCCTCCAGTTTCATGTACTGCCACACCCGTGAGACATTAAGTAGTTAAGAACCTTTGCAGCCCAGGGCCCACAGCTCCAAGCCATTTACACAGAGATTGAGGGCCACCTGGGACGTAACAGCGAGGCTTAGGTGAGCTGCTTTGGGGGCATTAAACTGTTGGATTCTCTCCCTTCATTTTCTTTGCCCTTTTATCTTTTCTTTGTCTCCCTGCTACAGGTGTCTAGGATATGTATCTCCTGAACCTTGGCCTTTTGGGTGGCTGGCAATTCATTTTCATTTTTTTCTCTTAACACACCCAGTGGAAAAGATAATGAGAGGTGGAAACATATTAAAAGCTACTGAAGCTGCAGTGGGAAATCGTTAGTCCAGACCATGAATATGTGGAAGCGAATTCTCTTCCTCTATGAACCTTTAACATGAGCTACAGACAAAGCTAAAGAGGGCTGAGCCTTTCCCAGGTTAGGTGGTGCTCAGGGTCTCACACAAAGGTGAATGTGCTGTAAGGAGTGCAGCAAAAGAAAAGGGTCTTGCCAGGACTTTGCTCCACTAGGCCAATGAGGTCCTTTGCTGGAACCAGTGTTTCTAGAGCAGGGGGCAGGTGGGTTTCTTTTCATAGAAATAAGCTTTGCACAGCAGATAGAGGTGAAGTTTGTTGTGGTCTGAGAACAAAAATTGTAGGTAGTGAAAGAAATCACAAAAATCAGCTTTCCTGCTTTCAAAGAGCAATGGTCCTGCCCTTTCCCTAGGTAGATGATAAAACTTCCCTGCCTCCTTCCTGCAGAGGAAGACATCTACGGTGGGAATGAAGGTTCAGTATGTTCCTGACAAGATGGGGGTGTTTGGTGTTACCCATGAAAACAATGGCTTGTTGCTTTCTCAAAGGGCAGAAGAATTCTTCCCCACCAAAGAGCCTGGCCAAACAACAGCCACTGCATTGTTCCCAGCAAGTACTGGGACTCCTCTGAGCTCCCTAGGAATGGCTTGAGAAGCCTTTGCCCTCTTTCATGTCCTGTACTTTTCTGATTCTGGTACAAGGGACTCCCTGTACCAGCCCTGACTGACCATATGCCTTCTCGTTGCAGCCGTGTGCCGTCCCCTGCCAGTGACGTTTCACCGCGGTGAGTTGCTGGGGACAGTGGCCCGGGCAGGGACCAGCCTGTGCCCACTGCCAGGGGCAGGTGGGGCTGGGAGGGAGCTGAGCTTCATGTGCTTGGGTCATGCTCTGTATGGGGACAGCTCTGCAGGCAGCACTGTTCCCCCAGGAGGGTTCAGGCCTGGGGGGCTGTGTCACTGCCCTTGTGAGAGAGGAGGTGTCTGAGGAGTGTGGTGACCCTGGCACTGCTGCAAGGGGAATGTTAGTCAGGAGCTGTGACTTCAGCGGGGCTAGCCAGCTCTGAGCAAAACCCTTTGTATGATTGCCTTAAGGCCTGTGAGCTGGCTGGGGGACAGGGCTTGAGCACAAGTAACCAAGTGATTTCTGAGCTGCTGTTCTGGTCTCTCAGCCTTCGACATGGTGCATGACCCTCTGGTGGCACTGGAGACCCTGATTTCTCTGGGGTTTGAGCGGGTGCTGACGAGTGGCTGTGACAGCTCAGCACTGGAAGGATTGTCCTTGATTAAGAGGCTCGCAGAACAGGTAAGTGCTGTGCTCCCTTGGGCTACTGTGGCTGCTTGCTGGGCATTGCCTGCAGGCAGTTCCTTTATGGTAGCCCTCCTTTCTGTAAGGGGACTTCTGTCAAGAAGCACTTGCTTTCCCTCTTTTGCATGGCTTTAATCTTTTCCGAAGTCCATGTGGGCTGGGCCCTAAACTGTCCCACAGCAAAGACTGGTTGGGTCATTCTTGCTCATAGACAGGGGGAGGGTGGGGGGAGTTCGTTTCAACAGCTGGTGTGATGTGCCCACATGAACAGCAAAGTGAGGTCCCTGCTGGGTGTCACACAGTTCCTATTAGGAAAATGCAACAAGTGTACCTGAGGGGTAGCCAGGTGGGATAGAGAATTAGGAGGGAATGGTGATAGGTTGTTTAGCTGTAACTGCCAATTCTTTTTCACATGTCCTTGTAAAACCATGAAGAGAGAAAAAAAGGTGGGTGAGAGTGAATGAATCGCAGGCCACAGTGACATTCATGAGCTTATGGGAAGTGCTACATGTGAGGTTTCGTTGCCACCCCACAAACACACATGTGGATGTAGTGCTGAGCAATATCACTAACGTGTTGTTTGTTCTTTCAGGCGAAGGGCAGAATTGTGGTGGTGCCAGGTAATGGTTTTTTGTCATCCTGCAATCAATCCCTAGCCCTTCCTTCCTAGCCTTCTGCCCTGAGATCCACTCTCTGATCTGGCTTTCTGAGCCAGGTGTCCAGGAGGAGCAGCTCCTGCCCTGGTGTATGTAAAGGCCATGTAGTGTCCTGCAGGTGCAGGATTTGGGGACAGCTCTAGTTCTGTGTGAGAATGTGAGTCAAGGCTTCTCCTGTCTCTTTTCATGTGCCTGGGTCTCTGTTGTCCCAAGGGCTGTCTTTTCCCTTCAGTGTCTATGGTGCTAGTCCCTTACGGGTAGGTCCTGGGGGGGTTGTCAGGTCTGGGACAGTGTCATCTGCTTGGTGTGTGACATCGGGCCTTTTCCCACCAGGAGGTGGCATCACGGAGCGCAACCTGCAGAGGATTCTGGAAGGCTCCACTGCTTCTGAGTTTCACTGCTCTGCTCGCTCAGCCCGGGACTCAGGAATGAAGTTCAGGTAATGGGATTGTTTATGGTTCTATTTTAGCAAAACTATACAAGGGAAAGGCCAGATGAATGTGCACATGAGTTCATAGAACAGGCATAAATTTCAAACAGCTTTCTGTGTGCTGTTGCACTCTTGTGCCTGGCACTGTATTCTGCAGTGTGTGAATCCAGCAGTGCTCCTCATCTGCACATGAGCTCCATGAGAACCAGATCCTTGGAGCATTTCTCCTGCTACTGCCGTCCCAGGAGTAGTGAGTGCAGTTGTGTGGCACTTGGGAAGGCAGGTTCTGGGGTGTAGTTGCCTTAGACTTTTAACACAAGCATATGGAGGTTTGGAATTTGGGAAGCCAGTGGGATGTGCCTCAGAGGAATGAGCAAGGAATGGGTTATATTTGTCCATTGGTCTGCACTGGGTTTCTGCTAATGCGTTTCTTGCCTTTGGATTATTACTCTTTCTATTACTGTCCATCATCAGTTTGGGTGACACAGTAGGTTCTCTGGCCACTGCTGAGATGAGGGGAGATACGGGTTATCTTGTTTTTTTCTTTTGTATTCTGTCTTACTCATCTGTACCACCATCAGGTAGTAACCCTTGGTTTTCCTGACAGAAATCCAAACGTTGCCATGGGAGCGTCCTTCTCTGCCCCTGAGTACTCCATAAAGGTGGCAGATGTGGCCAAAGTGAGGACCCTGAATGCAATTGCAAAGAACATCCTGTAGAGGAAGGCACGGTGCTGGGACAAGAATGCTGAGACTCCAGGGTCTTCCCTGCCACATGGACAGATGGGTGCTGCTTCCGTCCTCAGGCTGCAGAGGATGTGCACTAGGTGATGAAGCCTGACACCTCTTCCCTTGGCTTCCCCTGACAGACCAGTCCCTGGCGTGGAAACTGATGTTGGCCATTTTAACTAAAAGGACTCATTCCCAGATGTTGCAACAACAAGCTGTTTGGCAGTATTTGGGAGGAAGGGAACTGAGCAAGTAGGGGGACTGAATTGTGTAGCACTGCATGTGATTGTCAAATAAACACTGCAGCTGCCCCCCTCTTGCTGTGCTTTTCTAAAATTTATTTGTATTTTCAGGTAAGACTATGATCCATGTTCCACAGGCTGAATTAATCAGGCCCCTGTTGCACCAGAGGAGAATACAATCACATCCAGAATGCCAGGGAAGGAAACATGATAGCCACAGCTGGAAAACAAGGCCTGCTGTAGTCAGACAGTAGAATAGGTGGGGATTACCAGTGTATCAGCTGCTGAGTAGAGAGAAGCACATTGATATCTATGGGTGGTGAACACATTAATTTCTAATGGGAGGGTGCATCTCACTACCTGATTGATGAGCTGAGGGGGCTGTGAGGCATCTTAGGCTTTGGGCCCTTAGTGCCTGAGGTGGGGTGGGTATATGATGAGATTCTTGGGAGAACCAGGTACTTTTTCTAAGGTAGTTTCCAGGTCCTTTTCCCTACATGAAGCACAAAGTGCTTGTTCTCCAGTGTTTGGGAAATCTGCCTTTTAGGTCTTTGCTGCCTAGTCAGGATTGAGGCCCCAGACTCATTTCAGTTACCCTGCAAAATACCCAATGAAAGATCTGAGTGGCGTCAGACTCTGAGATATGTCAACTTCATCCTTACTGCCTCCTCTTCTGTGAAAGATCACAATGCTGAAGTGAATCCCTCTGAAAGCAGAGATAGTGGACCTTCTTAGGAAGCAAATTCAGGATTCATATTCCTCTGCCCATCTTGGCAATAGCTTGCAGCCTGTGAGGATCTACAGCAAAAATGATATTTGACAAGGTGGCAGCACCTTTGTCACCTTAAATCATTGAAAGCCTATCATTGTATTTCCAGCTCAAGGCGTACATCCACTTTTTCACATGGATTCAACAGAATTATCACCGTCTCCCAAAACACAGCTTGGGAAGATAAGTGGTAGTCCTTAACAGAGCAGCTGAGAAGGGAGTGTCTGCATAGTACTGGTGTCAGAACCTGCTTCTACACTGACAGGTGTGCAGGCAGTAGGAAGGATCCAAACTTGGAAAAAGAAATTATTAAATTTGTGGTTATAGTAAACATAGTTCAGAATATCTGATTCAAGAGTTCATGCTCATGGTTGTGAGATTTCATGAGTCATGGTCATGGTTAAGATACCAGTAGCTCAACTAAGATGAATATTCTGCTGACACAGAGTTTGGCTCTTTCCTCTGTGTTTAAAGTTCAAAAAAAAAAAAAAAGGTCTTTTGAACTTGCATGGCATTACAGTGTGACAAAGAAGAGAAACTAATCCTTTAGAGAAGAGATGAGTAGTGAGGGCTGGACTGATTTGTAGATTGCCTGGCAGAAACCTCTGTCCTGGACGTGCATGAAGCAATGCCTGATTTTCTTATAACATGCTGCACAACAGCCAGATAAAGGTAGGGGAGCACAGGGAAGCTGTGTGATGTCAGCAAAAGAGGTGCTACTGCTTTTTACTGCAATTGTCTTGGCCCCTGTGAAAGATTTTCTGGGTAGTTCAGTGAAGGAAGATTTATGGAAAGAGCTGAAAGGTGAGTTGGGTTGTGGGGTTTTAGGGGGAGCATGTCCAAGGTATGAGCGTAGAGAAAATGGGGGTGCACTGGCTTTGAACATTAAAGAGTGCTGGGCATCCTGTCATGAGAGAAACACTTCAGCTCTGAATGAGACCAAGGATGGTGTGGGGATGGGCTGTGACCTGTAATGCAAACAGACAAGTGCTGGACAGGGCGTTACATAGGGAGGTGTCACAAGCAAGTGGTCCCCTTGGCAGCAGTGCTCCTGATGGGTTTGAGCAAGGCCAGAGGACACCTGTGCCAGTGGGCAGGCAGAAAGGAGAATCAGCAGTCTGGATGGAGAAGGGCTGAGGAAGTGACTGCTCCATTCACTTACTTCTTACCCATCACATCACATGGCAGCTCTCAGCAGTGGTCTATTGGTTCTGGCCTGGAGGACCTAGCGCTAAGGGTAACTTTGTTTACAAAAACATGTGGATTTAATCAGATAAACCAATAATAATTAACCAAGGAGCTGGACATTGAGCCTTCCTCTGGTATTGATAG
The DNA here is from genome assembly GCA_013400415.1 of Scytalopus superciliaris. Lineage (NCBI taxonomy): Eukaryota > Metazoa > Chordata > Aves > Passeriformes > Rhinocryptidae > Scytalopus > Scytalopus superciliaris. The sequence continues at coordinate 27,352 of VXBX01006429.1, read as the reverse complement.
TTCCTGAGCAATTACTCATTGTGTCACCCTTGACTTCTGAGTTATCTACTAACTCAGTGAACAATGAGACATCATGATCCTTGCAGTCACCCTACTGTCCCCTTTTATCTACTGTTCCTCAAGAGCACACATGATAAAGCAAATCCAGTTCCAGACTTGGAGTAGCACCATTCCCACATGTCCCTGTCATACATCCACCTTTCTAAGCAGCAAGGAGATGAAATGGTGGCAGTCACTCTCCTCAGGAATGTTCCTCTGTCTCCAATGATATGAGTTGCCTTAGAATGAAGTATTCAAAGTCTCTTTAGGGGTTTGTGGCCAGCCAACTGCCATAACATGTGGACAACATAGAAGTGTGGGAAAGGGAGAAGCAAAAAGAATAGCTCAGGCTCTGCAGATGAGAAGTTGGTAAAAGGAGCTTAAATCCCAGGTACTCAGAAAGATCAGTGCAGTGTGTGATCAGCTCAGCTGCCATATACTGCAAATTCCCAGGCCTGGGGCACTGCTGGTATCACGGGCCTCCTTACTGGGTGGCACATGATGAAAAAGGGTACTGTCTCCTTTGGCTTCTGTGGGACCAGCTGTTGCTGGACTTCTTGTCAGTAATTTGGCAGGCTTGTTCTGGCAGGAGAGATCTCTTGCACCAAAGCAGTGTCTTTTGTGGGTCCATATGAGCTTATCTCTGTTGGCGTGCACTGATGAAGGCTGTGGTTTCTGAACAGTGGCTGCAGTGTCCTGCAGTGACTGGCTTGCCTGCATCTCCCCTTTGATCTCTTTCTTGGGTCTTTCTCTCCTCCCTTCCTCTGAGCCCATGTGGTTTCCCAAGCCCTTTTGGTCATTGCTTTGGTTTGTGGTGTTGTGCAATAGCACCAAGTTAATAAATAACTGTGTGTCATCAGGGATTTTGTCCTAACACTACTTGAGGGCGTGAGGGGACTTTTATCCCAAACATCCACCCAGGACTCACAGCCGGGCAGAGCGCGGGGAAGGAGCTTCTATCTCCTCTCCCCTGAGTCATGTCAGCAGCCCTGGATGAGTTCTGTGGCTCCGTCTTCTGGGTGAGTGGCTGCATTATCCCCATCGGCTGTTCTTAGGGTAGGACACTCAGTGGAGGGGGAGAGCAGTAGATCCCACGGCTCACAGCTTGTCCTGCCAGTGGGACCCAACTGCCAGCAGTTGTGAAGGTTCTGGTATTTACCCAGGACTGCCACTGAGCACTGCACAACGCCTGCATGGTATTCACAGGACAGTGAGGCTGTGGCAGCTCCCTAAGTGAGCCGTGGCTTGTTTTCACCCAGCTGGCCATACAGGACACCCTGCATGGACCTCTTCGGGATGATTTGTGTCCAGCTGCTTCAGCTGGCTTGGCTCCAATAAGGAGTCGTTATGGGGGAGGCCATCCCAGGTTCAGGCAGATACATGGGGAGAGGGATATCACCGTGGACATCGGCTGAGTTCTGAAATGCTCAGCTGGGAGGGTGGGTGTTGAGGGGAGTGTGATGAAATGGGCAGGACCTATAGGAGTGCTGGCTCTTGTGCTGTGAGCCAGATGAGAGTCAGTCTGTCCCAAGTGACTTTGTTTTCTGTCCTTGCTGCCCCCAGAATGATTCCTACCTTGCTCGTCCAGATGCCGACCTGCCTGTGTGCTTCCAGCAGACTGTGCTGGTCTGGGTCCCCCTTGGCTTCTTCTGGATTTTGGCTCCATGGCAGCTTTTGCCCATGTGCAAATCCAGAGCCAAGAAATCATCTGTGACCACACTCTATGTCATCAAACAGGTACAGTGGGGCTGAGGGGGCAGCCTGAAATGGAGGTCATGTGAGAGGAAAGCCTCTGCGCTGGGGTTAGGTGTGGGATGGAGAGATAAGAACTGTAGGAGAAAAAGTGCAATAGGATGGGGCACCATCTGGGACAGAAGTGTAAAGGGGAGTCCAGGACAAGGCATATCTGGGACAGAGGAGACAACAGGGGTAGAGTGTATTGGGAGGGAGAGCAGAGTGTGTACTGGGGTCTCTCTTGTGGTCTGTTATTCTCCAAACTTAAAATGATGGCAGTGCTCCTGTGGAACTGTTGCAGCTTCCCAGGGATGAAAGCTCTCCCAGGCCAAGTTTGGGTTAAGAAGGGTGTAACAGTGTATGGGATGCAGTGCTTTTATGCTGAACTGTGTTGTCTCCTGGTGGTTCCCAGTTTCCACAAAGGGCTGGGTCTCCCCTCATGGCTGCCCCCCTCTCCTCACAGGTGCTGGCTGCTTTGCTGGTGGTGACGGCTGTGTCAGAGCTGGCCCTGGCATTTGTAGAGGCCTCGGAGCAGGACACTGTGACAGCTGTCCAGTACACGAACCCCAGCCTGTACATTGCCACCTGGGTAAGGATCAGCTGGTAAACATGCTGTTTGTCACCAAAGAGACAGAGTGTGAGACTGCAGGGCCAAGCAGCAGAAAACTTCCCTAGCACAGAAATCAGTGAGAAGCATAGCCTGGAAATTGGGTAGGGACTAGCCCTGAACATGTGTGAGTGGTGCATAAGGGCAATACATTGAGGGTAGGTGTGTGGTTGTACAGTGCTCCCTGCTTTTATCCTTAAAACTGGGATAGGTTCTATGCCTGTGCGTGTAGCTGAGCTGTGTCTGACAGAAGCCTGAGTAGCAGCAGTCCGGGTTTCACAGGACTGATTGCATATTGTGAACATCAGACCATGGCTTGCTGCTCTGATGTCTCACAGCTTCCCATGGGGTTGCTGTTCACTTTTGTGCAGAGAGTCAGGAAGTACCACAGGATACCCAGGCAGAGGAGAAAGTTGAGGACATAGGGATTATTAGCTTGATGGAATATGTGCATGGAAGTTAAACCTATCTTCTGTAAGACATGGGATATTCTAACAGTCTTAACAAAGCCAAAATGCTCAGGAGCTACACTTAAAAACAAAAGTAACACCCCCATGTCCTATCCTTCATATTTTGTTATGTCATTTAGCTTCACATGCAGAGTCCATGTGAGATGATAAGGCAAGGGGACTGCCCATAGCGGCTGCACTGCAGGGATGTGACCTGGGTTCCAGTTCTGAAGGTGATATGCAGGATAGAGGGTGTGACTCTTCATGTCTGGGCATGTCTGAGACTCTGGAGTGAGAACAGCTAAAAAGAGAAATAGTGCCATACTGTAATGTCAGGGTACTTTCAGACCTGATCTTACATCTTCCTGAAATAAACCTTTGCCCAGTGCAATTAACTCTGAAGCTTGTGTAGGGTTGGCAGTGAGCTTAGGCACTGGGAGCTCAGTGTATTCAAGGCAGTGAATCCCAGCAGATCACAAGTGCTGACATCCCGGGACACATGCTTCAAAGACAGTTTTGGAGCGCAGACCTAGCCCTGCAGCTCTACCTGAACCTCTGCCTGATCTTCTTTTCCCCCAGCTCCTGGTCCTGCTGATCCATGAGGCACGACGCTTCTGCTTGTGCAGAGACTCGGGGGTTCTTTTCTGCTTCTGGACACTGTCCCTGCTCTGTGGGATACTGCCATTCCAGTCACTTGTCCGGAGAGCCCTGCAGGTTGGGTTTGACAGGAAGCTCTGTGCTTCCCTACAGTTGTGTTCTGTTCCCAAAGAAAGTTCCTTCATACTTACCTCTTGACAAGCTCTCTGTGGTATCACAGAGATCCCAGCTGCCCTGGAAACCTTGGGAAACCAGAAAAGACCTGAGAAGGAATTGCTATTTTAATTCATCCTGTCTCTTTGGGGAGGTATAAGGTCTCCAGGATCAATTTCTGCCCTTACAGACTTTTGGGAGGAGGTCAGGGAGAAGTGGCAAAAGGAAGCTGATCCAGGACACAGAGCCAGTTTTGCACTGCCCTGTTGTGCTCAGCCATGTTCACTGTGCTGGGGATGGATGTTGTCTCTGAGTACCAGGTGGCCATGAGACAACCCCCAACAATAACTGGACTTTCTATTCCTGCAGGAACCAATCTCTGACTTGCCACGGTTTATCCTCTTCTTCATCTCCTATGGTCTTCAGCTGCTGCTCTTCCTTGTCTCAGGCTTCTCAGATGTTGCCCCTGAAACAAAGGAAATGAGAAAGAAGGTGCAAGGATGCTGTGGGAGTGGGCTTGGGGCTTGGGGTGCCACATCCTGTGCATTGTGTTGGGCAGGGTGAGCTCCATGCAGGCTCCATGCATTGAGCCTGGAGGTCAATGCTCCAGGCCCCTTGGGAAGGGAAGACCTGAGTGCTTCAGTATATGGCACAGCAAGAGGTGGAGCCTGCAGCCTGGGGCAACTGCATGTGTATCCAAGGGGGGGCTGCTGCTATGAGGTGGGGTTCCTGTGCCAGGATCTGGCACAGCTGGAAACTTCTGCTGTTCCTTAATGGTTGGGGTTGCTGAATCAACTCTTGTCAACACCACCCCTTAATATCAATGATCTCTTGGTACCCACTGTGCTTTGTACTGTAGAACCCAGAGGTGACAGCTTCCTTCCTGAGCTCCATCACCTTTGAATGGTACACCAGGTGAGCAGAGCTCTGTGGGAGGTTGGGCTGGAAAAGTACTGTGGAGCTTCAGGGCTGGCACAGCCCTGTTTGAGGGAGCCTGCAGTACAGGGTGCTTGGAGTTAGTAATGAGAGGCACCACACTGGGTTCTGTCTGTGCAGCCTGAGCCCAGTGCCAGGCTGAGTGTGAAAGTCCTTGCATTTGCAGCAAGGACTCTCCAACAAGTGTCATGCAGGAAACTTGCTGAGAGATTTCTCTGCCCTACAGCATTGTTTTCAAGGGCTATCGCAAGCCTTTGGAGATAGAGGATGTCTGGGAATTGAAAGATAAAGACAAGACACAGGCTCTTTACACTGCTTTTGAGAAGAACATGAGGACTGCAATGCGGAAGGCCCAAGCAGAACTGGAGAAACGGAAACGCAAGAAAAGACACTGGGAAGGTGACGCAGACCATGGGAATTACATGACCAAGGCTCAGAGCCAAGACATCCTGGTGCTGGTAAATCCATTCCTCCTCTTGGCTTTGTATGGGACTGAGACATTCAGGTCCAGCCTCAGGGAGTAGGGTCACTCCACCTCCCTGCAGCCCCCTTTGATTCTGCAGGGCTGTGGACAAGGATGGGGGAACCCATGACAGAGTCTTCCCTGTCCTTGGCAGATCCCCATGTTTTCAAAGACAAATAAAGTCTACATCCTTCTGTCCTACAGAAGGAAAGGAACCACCCTCAAGTCTGCAGTACAAGCAGCTCCCTTATCTCTCTTTCCCTATGCTAGATACCTCCCAGCAACGAGGTCAAAGTGAGCATCACTCCATGATTGTCCCTGGCCTCAGGTTCTTCCTGTGGTGCCTGATTTTTAGTCTGAGAGGTTCAGGGTGGTTTGGGCTTTGCAACAATTGTCTTTGGCACACAAGAGATATGTTAGTCCTGGGTGTGTATGACACGGGCAGAGATCAGTGAGAGGGAATGTGACAGGACATAAAGCAAAGGCTTTATTCAGGATACCTGATGTAGGGCTTGTGTCTGTGATGCTGCCCTGGAAGCATCCTTCCAGGTGCAGAAGCCTGCCCAACCAGCTCCTTCACTTCTGTGTGGGCTTCTCTCCAGGAGGAGAAGCAGCCAAAGAAGAAGAAGAAGGGAGACAAAGAAGACTCTGGCCCTCACGGGGATTACGCCAGGGGTTGGTTGGTGAAAACCCTGGGCAAGACCTTCTGGCAAAACCTTGTGCTAGCAGTGGCATTCAAGGTGGTGCATGATGGACTTGTGTTTGTCAGCCCCCAGCTGCTGAAGTGAGTCCTATCTCTCTGTCCCTGTACATGCTCTGTCCTGACTTTGCATCCAGCCCCACCACCTCCCTCTGTGCACTGTATCCAGGCCCACAATATCCATATGTGTACTTAACCCAGCCCCCGACTCTTGGAACACTTTGTGCCCTTGCCAAAGTTGGGAGAATATATTGGGTTACAGTTTCATGAAAACTGATCTGAACTGGCTGCCAGCTTTTGTGAGTAACAGCTTGCTCCTCACTCCATGAATCCTCTCCTATGCAGTCCTGCTCCCTCCCTGGAGACAGTCCTGGTTCTTTTTTGGGGTCCTTCATGAGTCAGTCAGGCTCAGCCCAACAGGGCCTTCCCAGTCCATTTTGCAGAGCAGCACAGTCTCTGTGGATGATCTGATGTTCTTGACCCACTGTTGTGTGTGAAATGTGGTGTCCCTGACAGAACAGGGACACCCAGCAGATCAAGGACTCAAGCACTGAGCCAGCATTCTGTGGGATGGTCTCAGCCACTGGTCTTGTGAGGATCCTTTCCCTGCATTCATTTGGAGCATCCTGCTTGGGTCTGTCTCAGTAGAGGGGGAGTCTCATGGGCTTCTTTACCCTCCAGGCTGCTGATTGCCTTTGTGTCAGATGAAGAGTCCTTTGCCTGGCAAGGCTATTTATATGCCATCCTGCTCTTCTTGACGGCGCTGATACAGTCCCTCTGCCTGCAGCAGCACTTCAGCTTGTGCTTCCAGCTTGGCATAAATGTGCGTGCCAGTCTCGTCGCTGCCATTTACAAGAAGGTTTGTATGGTCCTGTTGTCATCCCTGCTGGCTTCCTTCGAGCTGGGCTGTGGATGTAATCATCCATTGCCTGTCCCATCAACCTGGGGTGACTGGGGTGTATGCACTTTGCTTCTCAGGAAGGCACAGTTTCAGCCTGGCCTGCTAATTGCCTGCTCTGTGCCATGCTGCTGGGGGCCAGGCTGCTCCCAGACTGGCTTGCAGTGACTGTGCTTTCTCTTTCCAGTCTCTCACCATGTCCGGTGCCACCCGCAAGGAGTCCACAGTGGGAGAGACTGTGAATCTGATGTCAGCTGATGCCCAGAGGTTCATGGACATGGCCAACTTTGTTCACCAGCTGTGGTCGTCCCCCCTGCAAATTATCCTGTCCATTGTTTTCCTCTGGAAAGAGCTGGGCCCCTCTGTCTTGGCTGGCATTGCAGTCATGGTGCTGCTCATCCCCATAAATGCATTCCTGGTTGCTAAGGCCAAAACCATTCAGGTCAGTGGTGGGTGCAAGATCCTCCCTGGTCTCCCACTCCTGAGGCCCACTGTTGCTCCCTACCCTCATTTTCCATACTCCCTACCATTTTCTGTTATGCTGTGGATGTCTCCCAGCCTAGGAGGTTAAACTCACTTGGGCTGGGGGTGGCCTGACCTGGGGGTGATCTGCTGCTATGAGCAGGAGACAGGTGAGATCTGTTCTACCAACACAGCTGAATTTGAGCAAAACTAGGGGAAGCCTTGAGGACTGAAAATGAGATGTTACTAATCATAAGATGAAGCTTTAGCTTCTATTTGACAGTGGGTGTTGCTTTTCCCAAGGTTGTCCAGAGCCACAGGGAGCCAAGGTCAGGCTTTGTGGGATGACTTCTCTGGGTTCTGAAGCCCATCTTTCCCTTCCCTCTGGCAGCCCAGATGTATGTCTAAGGGTGAGCTGCTATTTGATTTAGGTGACATATTGATCTTCTGTTTGTAGGTGAGGAACATGAAGAACAAGGATGAACGCATGAAAATAATGACTGAAATCCTCAATGGAATCAAGGTGAGCAGTGGAGTGGAGACTCCCCAGGCAGCTGCTGCCCCCCTCTTGTTGGTGCACTGTACCTGGAGGGAGCACACCTGTATAACCCTACAGCACTAGTGTTATAGTCTAGTTTGGGGCCCCCTGTGTTTGGGGTATCCAACCCTCAGTCTCTGCAATTCTCTTGGCTTCCTCACCTTTTGAAAAGTTGGGTGGGGAGGAGCTCTGGGTACCTGGACCAAAACTTAAGGGCCAAGAGAGGGTCTTGTAGGTGTTCCTGGTAGTGATCCCACTGCCATGGTGGCAGAGGGGCTGGCAGTGACCTGTAAGCTGAGACTGAGGGAGTGGCAGTGTGGAAGTGGGGGACTGCTATAAACCTTGGGATAGGACAGGAGAGGGGAGATGCAATGGCCACGTGAGCCAGGAGCTGGTGACAGAGGTTCTGGCTGCCAGTGAGCAGAATGTGGAGGTGGGCTTTCCTGTGAAGCCACCATCTGCTCACCCTGCTCATCCTGCAGATCCTGAAGCTTTTTGCCTGGGAGCCCTCATTTGAGAAACGCGTCAATGAGATTCGGGCACATGAGCTCAAGAACTTGCTGAACTTCAGTTACCTGCAGTCAATCTCTATCTTTGTGTTTACGTGTGCCCCGTTCCTGGTGAGTGACAACAGCCCTGGGGAGGGCTGCACCTTCCTCTTAGCTGGGGTTGGGCTGTGTCCAATGCGACGGAAAATATTGGGAACCTCAGCTGGAGCACTCCTGCAGCAAGGAAGGGGCTCTGATGGATGCCTGGGATGCTGAGTATGGTCCTGGCTGCTGGCAGGAGAGCTGTGGTGGAAGGGGGTCCCATCAGGGTGGTGACATCAGGCCCAAATGAGAAGGGGGAAGCAGGAGAGGAAGAGGTCCCCAGCAGGAAGGCGCTGCTGAGGCCTCAGGGCAACATGGGGGTCTGGGCTGCACACAACCACAATGACAGTGGCTTTCCCTGCTGTCTGTCCTAGGTCTCCTTGGCCAGCTTTGCTGTCTATGTCATGGTTGATGAGAACAACATCCTGGATGCACAGAAGGCCTTTACTGCCATCTCCCTTTTCAACGTGCTGCGCTTCCCCATGGCCATGCTGCCCCTGGTCCTCTCTTCACTGGTGCAGGTCAGTCCTCACACAGGGCAGGGAGTGCAGGGGGATCCTATGATACCCATGCCCAAACCAGAGCATGATGTGCAATGGACACCCAGGGGTCAGTGCACAGGACTCTGCCAGTACTGGGGTGGGACGGGACATGCATGACACAGGGTTTGGGGCTCAGAGGTTGGGTGTGGATTGTGTGATGTGATGCTCTGCTTATGGGGCTCCTGCCAGCCCACCCGGCTGTGGCCCATGCCCACGTGCCATCCTCATCCTCTTTCTGCCATGGCAGACCAGTGTGTCAACTGCGAGGCTGGAGCGCTACCTGAGCGGAGAAAACCTGGACACCTCAGCTATCCACCACAACCCCATTCCAGGCAGGTGAACCTCCAGATTACTCCCTGTGGGTCACAGGCTGGCCCAGTCCTGGGCTTTCCCAGTCTTGAGGGTCCTCTCTCTGCTGACAGACTGTGCTGTGCGTTTCTCGGAGGCCACCTTTGCCTGGGAACAGAATGGCAGTGCTGCAATAAGAGAGTAAGTGCTCTGCACCATTTTGAGGGCAGATGGCTGGGGAGGAGGAGGCTTTCTGTGTTAGTAGTTGGGGAAGGCAATTGCCTCTCATGGTGCTGCTAGACATGAGTGTCCCAGAGACACTGCTCTGTGCTGGTCCCATGCAGAAGCCGATGGGCAACCTGGCAGTGCTGCTTTCTCAGTCCTCATGTCTTTGCAGTGTCACCCTGGACATTGCACCTGGGAGCCTGGTGGCTGTGGTGGGGGCTGTGGGCTCAGGCAAATCTTCGCTGGTGTCAGCCATGCTCGGCGAGATGGAGAACATCAAGGGGCACATCAACATCCAGGTGAGAGGAGCCGGCTGGCACAGGGGGCTTTGGGGGCTGCCTGTGAGCTCAGTGGGGAAGCAGCAGGGCAGGACTGTCCCAGAGTAGTGGCTAAGGGCAAGGACAGGCTGCAGGAGGTGTCAGTGCTCAGGCTGATGCTCTGATGAGGTAGCTATTCTTGTGTCTCTCCTTCCAGGGCTCCCTGGCCTATGTGCCCCAGCAGGCCTGGATCCAGAATGCCACACTGAAAGACAACATCCTTTTCGGGTCAGAACTGGATGAGGCCAGGTATCAGCAGGTCCTTAAGGCCTGCGCCCTCCTTCCAGACCTGGAATTGCTGCCTGCGGGTGACCAGACAGAGATTGGAGAGAAGGTATCAGCCCTGGGGACTATGGATTTCCCATAGCACCTGCAGCAGAGAACAGAGCTGTAGCCCTGTGCAAGCCCCTTGCCCAGAGAAGTCCTTCCCTTCCAGGGTATCAACCTGAGTGGGGGCCAGAAGCAGCGAGTCAGCCTGGCCCGGGCAGTGTACAGCAATGCAGACATCTACGTCCTGGATGACCCCCTGTCTGCCGTGGATGCTCATGTTGGCAAGTACCTCTTTGAGCACGTGCTGGGGCCAAAAGGGCTGCTGCAAAAGAAGGTGAGTACCCATGATCCCACACACACCACACATCCAGGCAGGAATGGCACTGGCACAGCGTTGATGATCCGGGGAACTCTGAGGCTGCATGCTTGGGACAGAGAAGGATCCTGTGGCTTTCTCAGGCAGCAGAGGCCTCATGGGTGCCCTGTGTCCCCATAGCCAGGCATTCATAAGCAAAGAGGTCCCCAGGTAGGGGATAGAGAGCCTGCAGGCCTATAGCTGGGGTAGGAGGGTTGCTCTGATGATCACTACCCTGCAATCACTTTGTTGCAGACACGAATCTTGGTGACGCACAGTATCAGTTTCCTGCCCCAAGTCGACAACATCGTGGTGCTGGCAGCAGGAGCAGTGTCAGAGCACGGCTCCTACAACAACCTGCTTGCAAACAAGGGGGCCTTTGCCCAGTTCCTGAACTTGTATGGTGGCCAGGAGGAGGATGTTTCAGAGGAAAACACCACAGGTACTGGGTACAATGGGGCTGTAGCAGTTAGAGGGGCTGTGCGTGGATCTTGGGGATATGGGGATCTGATCTCTGAGTCTGACCTGGCTCTATCCAGCCCAGACACCAATGGTGGCTGCTGTGAATCCTTCCCAGTTTCTGGCAATCAGCAGCACAAGGAATTCCTGTCCAAGATTTCCATCCAGGCATTATGTTGAGCAGTCAGCAAGGATCTGTCTAAATTTTTTACTCTGTTTTTAGTTCATTTATATATATGTCCTAAAATCTCATGTGGCAATAGGCTCCATATTTTAGTGATGCTGAGTTGAGAGAGATCTTTGTTTTGTTCTAAAAATGCCACTGGATGACATTTCATCTTTATTACGTCTCCCAGTGCCATGGGGAGGAACAGTATCAGGTCATGTGGATCCTCACCCTGCCTGGGCTCAGCACAGTTGTCCAACTACAGCCTGGCTCTTCCTGGCCCATCCTCACAGGGCCAATCTCCACCTGCTCAAGGAGATGCTCCTGAACTAGATTGATATGACCTACTACATCTTGCACCTACTAAACTAGCACAAGCCTCTGCTTGACATCTCACCCGTGGTAGTCAGCAACAGAAATTGCCTTCACACAGGCCTTTAGCCCTATGTCTCCTGTCAGTTCTCCCTTCAGCACAATGGATTTCTTCCTCCTCCTCCTCCAGCAGGGTTGGAGAAAGTGTGATAAATGGTGGCAGGCCATAGCTTGGTGTGAGGTGGAGCTAAGTGCAGCAGAGGTGTCGTGTATGGGATCTGCTCTCTCCTCAGTGCCTGATCATACCTTCCCTCATCCCTGTGCTTGTAGCTGTTGCTTTAGCTGGGGATGAAGAGCAGGGTGATGAAGATCTTGAGCCTTGTGTGGAGGAGGGCTCAGAAGATGTGGTGACTATGACCCTGAAGCGAGAGTCCAGCATCCATCGGAGACAATTGAGTCGCAGGTGGGATGTGACCTGAGCTCTCAGCTCTCTCCCTTGCCCCATGCACTGCTCCCTTGGAGACAGGGGTCTGGAGGCTTCTCAGGAAGTTCCTGCTGGGAGCCTCCCTGCCTGCTCTGCTACAAGCTGGTCTGGGTCAGGAGGATCTGATCTTGTCTTTACTCACATTAATGTGTCATAGCCTTATTCTGTGGTCTTCCCTGAAACTCATGCTGCTTGCTGGTTCTGTTTTTGAGCATGAGAGCTATGATTTCATGGCTGTAAATGCCTGGTGCTTCCACAAGGCTCATTCAAAGCTGCCCCAGCTGGGACATTACTTTCCAGCGGGTTCTGGCACTGGAGAGCCAGTGCAGCATAAGGATGGATCCTCAGGAGATTAGGACCAATCCAACACCCCATGATTAATGATGCCCATCACCTCCCTGCAGCCTTAGTAAAAAGAGCACCAGTTCCTGGAAGAAGGCCCAGGAGGAGCCCCCAAAGAAGCTGAAGGGACAGCAACTGATCGAGAAAGAAGCTGTGGAAACTGGCAGGGTGAGGAGGATGGAGGATGAAGCACTGTGCTGCCCTAGCTCAGTGCTATCAGACCCTGACAGTGGCTCAGAGAAGCTAGTGTGGGCTGGCTGTGGCCCCACTGCAGCCAAGAGACATGAAGGGGACAGAGCTGCCTGGGACTGGTGGGCAAGGTGGTGGAGGGAGCACTGTGGGCAGAAAGGTGGGAGCATCTCTGTGCTGGATGTTGTTGGCTGTGGTTTGCTGGGCAGTGGTAATGGTCTGAATTGGTCCACAGGTGAAGTTCTCCATGTACGTGCGGTACTTGCGTGCTGTTGGCTTGTGCTATTCCTTCTGGATTGCCATGGGCTACGTTGGGCAGTATGTTGCCTATGTGGGGACCAACCTGTGGCTCAGTGCCTGGACTGATGATGCGCAGCACTACCTGAACCAGACCTACCCTACAGAGCAGCGAGACCTGCGGATCGGTGTCTTTGGGGCACTGGGGGTGTCACAAGGTGAGTGTAGGGGCACAGGGCATCCACTCACTTCAGCTGTCTGGCCCAGAAGGGATATGATTTGCAAGGCCTGCAGCCAGCAGTGCAGCAGAGAGCAGGGGACTCAACATTGTCTTCATTTACGTGCTGCTGCCTTCCTTCCAGCTCCTGGCTGAACTGGGGTCAGATACCAGGCTGAAGACAGCATAAATTGCCCCAGAAAGTCTGTGTTGCCTCCTCAGGTTGAAGATCACTGTCCTTAATCAGTTTGGACATAGTGCTAGGGCCCAAGGCTTTCCAAAAGGGTTAGTGTTCCTCCCCTGTGGTGGAATGCAGTTACTGGGGTGTCCCAGGAAGGTGGGATGCAGGACTATCCCAGTGGCTGGCTGCAGAGCTGCTGGCTTGTAGCTGCTTGGTTAGTCTGTTAAGGCAAAGGGTGCCTGGGGCCAGTGTCACACAGGAGCTGGTGTGACGCCCCTGTGCTGTCCTTGCAGCTCTCTTCCTGCTCTTTGCAACCATGCTGTCTGCTCGGGGCGCCATGCGAGCCTCCCGGGTTATGCATCAGCAGCTGCTCAGCAACATCCTGCGTGTGCCCATGAGCTTTTTTGACACGACCCCGACTGGCCGCATTGTGAATAGGTTTGCCAAGGTAAGAGAACAGTCCCAGTGTGGAGAAGGTGTTTGTTCCAGCAGGCCTGCAGAACACTGGGTGGTGGTGTAACCCTGCTCCTGTTGATCACTGCACAGCTAAGCCCAGATAAGGGCCAGGAAGGGACTAGAAGGGCATGGTGCATGCAAGGCTGACTGTGAGGCAAACCACATCCTGGGCTATACTAGACAGTGTCCAGCAAATCACAGGGAGTTATCTCCTCTGCTCAGTGCTAAGGAGGTCACACCTGGATACTGTGTCCTTTTTTGTGATCACCTGGTCAAGAAGGATGTGGAGAAACTGAAGAGGGTCCATAGTAGATTACCAAGGGAGGCAGGAGCCTAGAACTTAGGTCCCACAATGAGATGTTCTTCTGGTTATGGACTTTCAGAAAAATATACTGTCTTTTCTATGTAAGTGAAGCTGTTAAAACAAAGAGAAAATGAAAAGGAAATGTCAGGTAAATGACAGGTAATGTCAAGTGTGCTGCTACTCCACTTCTTTGGTGCCATCTCTTGATTTTTGGGAATAAAAACTTCTCTTGAAATCAAGCCTACAGGCCTGCTGGGTTTACTCTGAAATGAGAAAGTATGTGATGCCCAGCTAGGAGATGGATGATGACCAGATGGAGACCTGAGTGCTCCTGTCTGCACAGACCTGGAGTTAGCCCTGTCCCTGTTTCTGCCTCAATTCCTGCTCCTGCATCGTGGGTGCAGACAAAGATGCAATTCCTGAAGCTGGTCTGTGCAACAGGGAATATTATAGGAAGTTTCTCTGTTAAATCAGCTGTTCCCAAGCTAAGAGCTGTGGCCCTAAATGAGGTTGTGACTATAACACCAATTCAAGGTCATCCAATATTTTTACAAGTGTCTGACACTGTGTTACCATGTGAGTGTGTAGGAACCCTGTATGTATGGGGTCTTTGGGCTTCTCCCTCCCTCTGTGGTCAATGACTGCTTCTCTATACTTCTTCATATGCTCCAGGACATCTTCACAGTAGATGAGACCATTCCCATGTCCTTCCGCAGCTGGCTCTCCTGTTTCATGGCCATCATTAGCACATTGATCATGATCTGCCTGGCCACCCCATACTTTGCTCTCGTTATCATTCCCTTGAGCATCTTCTACTATTTTGTGCTGGTGAGTAACTGTGGCTTGAGTGAAGCTTGTGCCCTGCTGAGAGCAGTATCTTCGTGGCTGCTGGTCTTTGTGCTGAGAGCAGTATCTTTGTGGCTGCTGGTCTTTGTGTTGGTAACCAAGCTGTGTTCCTCGTTTCAGCGCTTCTATGTCTCCACATCACGCCAGCTAAGGCGTCTGGACTCTGTCACCAGGTCTCCCATCTATTCCCACTTTGGTGAGACAGTGTCAGGCCTTTCCGTGATCCGGGCCTATGGACACCAGGAACGGTTCCTGAAGCATAATGAAACCATCATGGACATAAATCAGAAAAGTGTTTATTCTTGGATCATCTCAAATAGGTGAATTTTACCCCTTATGCCACAGCACTGCCTACAGCACCTCTCCCCAAGGGCTTCTGGGTTCTGAGAGAGGTCTTTGAGGTGCTTCCTCTTGATCTCAGCAGAAGGTCTGTGTTAGGAACTGGGGGAGTTATGGATAGGGGTGCCATCTGTGGGAACAAGACATGTTAGGGTGATTTTGAAAGCCAGAATGTGGACCCTATAAAGTACCCAGGGCCTGGGCAGAGTGAGCTGTGCAGTCAAGAACGGAAATGCTCTTGGTGAGCTCTGGGAAGAGGCTGATGCTCTGGGCCAGGTGGGAGTGCAATGTGGGCACTCTCTGGTGTTGATGTCTTACTGGTAGATGCTTTGAGTGTGTGAGGGTTCTATAGCTGGGGCTCCTCTGATACGTGGCATTACTAGCACTAGTTCTGTGTGAGATATGGACTGACATAAAATGAATCTGCCTGCAGAATTGGCCACAAATGACCTGCAATGTGTACTATGTGTACAGCACTGGGCTCAGAGCTGGGTGTGAGGGGTGCTGATGGGATGCTGCTCTTACCAGTGGGCTCTGTGTTGGGCACAGACAGATACCTCTCTGCCTCTCCCACTGCCCTTCATCTGTCCTCTCCTGGCACAGGTGGCTGGCCATCCGTCTGGAGTTCGTTGGGAGCCTGGTGGTCTTCTTCTCCGCACTTCTAGCAGTGATTTCAAAGGGCACTTTGGAGGGTGGCATCGTGGGTCTTTCTATCTCTTCTGCCCTCAATGTGAGTCAATGAAAGTGTTTTCTCATCCTGGGACAAGGCTGTCCCTGGGGGCTCGGGGCTGGCTGCAGGATGCTGCCCTGCCACCAGCTCTGATCATGGAGAGAGAATTATCTGGGGTGTCACAACACCTGGGGAGCGGCTGTAGAGCCGGGGAAGCACACATCCCAGTTTGAGTGGATGCTTGCTGTGGATCAGAGATGCTGCAGCAAAGATTTTGAAGAGCTAGAGGGGGTGGGCTGTGGGTGGGGAGTGGAGATCCCAGAGCAGGGATGCTCGTTTTCAGGCTGAATCCCTGATCTGAGATGGTTGTTTCTGGGTCCCACTGAGCTCTGCACCCTCTGATTCTGCCATTCAGGTGACCCAGACACTGAACTGGCTGGTGCGGACATCTTCGGAGCTGGAGACAAACATTGTGGCTGTGGAGAGGGTACATGAGTACACGAAGGTTAAGAATGAGGTGAGGAAACCAGGGTCCAGGGAAGCACCCGCTGCACAGCTTGGTGCTCACAGCCTTTCAGAGTGCAAGCCCCCACCTAATGCTCCTGTGTCTTCCCCCAGGCTCCGTGGGTGACAGGAAAGCGTCCACCCCGTGGCTGGCCCAGCAAAGGCGAGATCCAGTTCATCGACTACAAAGTTCGTTACAGACCTGAACTGGACCTGGTTCTTCAGGGGATCACCTGCAATGTCAGGAGCACTGAGAAGGTGCATCTGCCCTCACTGCACTCTTTACAGAATCTCACTGTGTTAAAGTTGTTTGTTCCTCTTGGCTTCAGTCTATGTGCTGAGGAGGGATGGTGATGGGATGTGGCTCCTGGGGAGTCAAGTTGCAGGAAAGGGACCAAAGCAGACAGTCTGGGAGATGGTGAGGGCAGGAAGGCCCACCAGACCAAAGATGGAAAACATCTGTCCTGTTTTCGTCATCCCTGTCAGCTGGTCTAAAAAGCTGCTTCCACAGGTTGGAGTTGTGGGCCGGACTGGGGCTGGAAAATCCTCCCTCACCAACTGCCTTTTCCGGGTGCTGGAGGCTGCTGGAGGGAAGATCATCATCGATGACGTGGACATAGCAACAATTGGCCTCCATGACCTGCGCAAGAACCTCACCATCATTCCCCAGGTAAGCTGATCCCCACCCTTCCATATCCCACTGCTGCATGGCTCCCACAGGCTGTTTCCCAGGTGATGCATTGCCCTCAGTGCATCCCTAGGTGCTATAGAGACTCCAAAGGCCTGTGGCCATGCTGTCACCACCTCCCCTGCCCAGCTGCAGGCAGCAGCTTGGGCAGAACGCAGCCACACTTGGGAGCCTGGAGCCATTGCCCCTGTTGAATGGCTGAAGTGTGGCTGAACATGGTGCTATCCGTGGCAGGACCCTGTGCTCTTTACTGGAACCCTGCGGATGAACCTGGACCCCTTTGACCAGTACTCAGACGAGGAGGTCTGGAAGGCTCTTGAGCTGGCTCACCTGAAGACATATGTGCAAGAGCGTCCCGAGGGACTGCTGCATCTCGTGAGCGAGGGAGGGGAGAACCTGAGGTGAGCAGAGGACTGGCCTGGAACAGTAGCCTCCAGCAGAGTGGCTGTTCAGAAATGAGGACACAAAAGTTTCTAGGAAAAGATGATGGGAGAAAAGGGTCCAGGAGTGAGGGCTCTGAGGCAGCCAGTGTGAGCCGACCCTTCTGTGAGGGCCCAGAGAGAAAGACACTGAAAGACGTGGTGCTCAGGGTGGCAGAGGCAGAGTGAAGGCCAGACACACTGTTGGGGTCAGAGCAGCGTGTGCCAGTGGGCTTGCAGAAGCTCTCATAGTGTCTGTGTAGTAACTCAAGTTCTCTGTCTCATCTCAGTGTTGGGCAGAGGCAGCTGGTGTGCCTGGCTCGGGCCCTTCTCCGCAAAGCCAAGATCCTC
The DNA here is from genome assembly GCA_013400415.1 of Scytalopus superciliaris. Lineage (NCBI taxonomy): Eukaryota > Metazoa > Chordata > Aves > Passeriformes > Rhinocryptidae > Scytalopus > Scytalopus superciliaris. The sequence goes on along the minus strand of VXBX01006429.1, from coordinate 10,025 downwards.
ATCCTGGATGAAGCAACAGCAGCTGTGGATCTGGAAACTGATCATTTAATCCAGACAACAATCCGGAGCGAGTTTGCAGACTGCACTGTCCTTACTATTGCCCACCGCCTCCACACCATCATGGACAGCAACAGGTACCATGGGACAGTACCATGGGGCAAGAGGAAGGGGAGCCTGGACTCCTAGACTGGGGCAAGGGGTGGCCAGCAGTGGAAGCAAGGATACAGCCAGAGGGGCAGGGGTGGATGTAGTGCCTGGGGCAGTAACATACTGCAGTTCTAGAAGACAACAGAGGGACAGGAAGGTTGGCCATGCAGTAGTTATGCCTTTGTAGGAGAAACATTTTTTGGGATTGCTCTTTACAGTAATAGACCATAAAGGCATTTGCTGTTGACACCTTCTGTGTGTCATCCTGCCAGCATAGAGGGGAGGGCTCTGCCCTCACCACTGTCAAGAGGTGAACCACATAACCTGGCTGCAGGAGGAGCGAGGGTTGGGGGGAGTGCAGAGCTATCAGTTCAGATCCTGGGAACTCAGACCCTTTTGTTCCCCAATGCCAGGGTGATGGTGCTGCAGGCTGGACAGATTGTGGAATACGACAGCCCCGAGGAGCTGCTCAGGAAGCCCGGCGTCTTCTCTGGGATGGCAAAGGACGCTGGCATCAGCAACATAGAAAGCACTGCCCTGTAGGTGGAGCGCTGCAGCGGCCGGGTGTGTGCGGCAGCTCCAGTGTATCCCTGCCGCCCACCTGCCCAGGAATTTGCCTCTCTGCAGCTGGGAAGCAGAGAGGGTGGCTTCTCTGGTTGTCCAGAGAGAGAGGACTCAAGTGAGCTGTTGAACCTTGCTACCATGCTCTGCCTGATGTGCACGCAGGTCGGGAGCTGCTTAACTTATTCCAGTACAGAGGAGGAAAGCTATCTGCCAGGCAGGGAAATCATGACCCCTGTTGGGGGTGCTCTTACTTTTTCTACTTCACCATGCCAGGTGAACCTACCTTAAAGATGCTTTAGCACTATGGGATTAAATTACTGTTTAATCTAAGAATGAATAATTTATTTATTTTTTGTTACTGTTTCTAGTCTTTCAGCTTAAGGGCTGACTGCAAGTAAGCCTCAATTTAACTTTAAACATGTGTAGGGCTTGGGGGAAACTGCCAACAGAGGTTGCACAGACACATGGGTGGGCAGTCCACAGTGAGTGGCTCAGGCGGGAACAGTACTCTGTGGCAAAACCAGGATTTGTGTGCCTTCCCTGTGGCTATGCTCCCCTTGAGTGTAGTGCAAATAAATGAGGCCCTGCCTGAGGCTATTTGTAACCACCAATGGGGCAGATTTTGGACTGTGTGGTGGAAACAAGCTGGAGAGCTGCAGGAAGGTGTCTGTGCTACAGACATGCATACAAAACATGGTGGTTGCTCTTGACAACTCTTTGTTCCTGGGCACAAAAATCAGGAGCTGTAGTGCGGACCTCAGCACTGGCATGGAGGGAGCAGGGGCACATGTAGAGCAGGACAAACACAAACAACCCCCACACCCTCCACCCTCTAGGGGAAGAGGGCAGTGCAATCACTTCATCTAATGAAGGTTCCTATGAGGATTTCCTAGTGCCTGAGCTGCAGCTGGCAAGCAAACACCAAGGCAGGAGCATGCTGGACACCACTGAAAGGGAAATTTCCTGGCCCTGCAGGGTCTGGCTTTGCCCCCAGTGCAGCACGGGCCAGGCACTCCTTCCAGCTCTCCCAACATTTGCACAGGCACCTTCTATAGACAAGGGCAAATCTTTATTTACAGAGCAGCAGTACAGGGGATACAAACATCACCCCACAAAAGGAGCTTCTTCCCTTCGAGGCATGACAGCAGGAAGTATCACACACCAACCCAGCAAAAGGCACTATATCCCTCCCAGGGATGGTCTTGCCCTTACAGAACATCAGCACTGCCTCCAGTGCCCTGCAAGGAAGCACAGGCAATTCTTGTCAGAGCCCTCAGAAAAATCAAGCTGGAGGACACCTTGCGCTTTGCCTTCTGCCCTGCCCCAGCCCTGAGCTTGCCAGGTGGGCATGTCAGTACACAGATGAATCTTAGGCACAGGAGATACTGCACTGACAAGGGAAGATGGTGTTCTGGACTTCTGGCTCACCTGAGAGATCAGAACCTGATGGCTGCTGGTACCAGCAGAGCTTAGAGAGGCTGAGCCCCTGGAAGATTCAGCATGGGGATAAGGCACCTGTTGGGGGCTTTTTTGTGGGGATTTCTGAGTCCAGGCCTGTCCCAGCGAACCTCAGTGCTGCTTCCTCAAGCAGTGTGTAGATGTCCCACCCTGGGTCCTGCACAGATAGGCAAGATCCAGCTCCTGCTGCTGCTGAGGAGGCACAGAGAGACGTTTGCACAGTCTTAGGCAGCTTTTACTACTACTTGACTAAAGACAGTCTCCAGAAACTCAGCATTTGCCTCCTGCAATTTAAATCCACAGCAGCCTCTCAGCCTTAGTCGAGCCTTACCCTCCTGGACAGGACACAGCCCCAAGCCTTGCTCCCCTGCTCCTGGATAGACAGAGGAGGCTTGAACAGCAGAGGGGAATTCACCTCAGTCCTCACACAAGCTGCCTGCTCCTGCCTACCTGGCCAGCTCACCCTTCTTCCTCCCTGAAGGGGAGGTGGCAGCCAGCATGTTGGGGCCCAGGAGCACTGCACAGCTGTGAGAGGGGCAGCCTTGGGGTGAGCAGTGGGGGCTGCAGGGCTGACCAGCCTCCCCAAGACCCCGAGCAGTCCTGGCAGGAACAAGGCATGGGGTAGAGGCTTCTGCCTGCCAGCTCACGTGTACTCTGTCTTCCGGATGTAACTTGACGGCACATAGCCCTGCTTGCCATGTGCCTCGGCCAGCCACCACTCCTGATTGCCTGTGATGTCCTCAAACTGCAGGATCTTGAGTCTCTGGTTAGCTGACACACTCAGCTCATTAGTGTTTCGGCCTTTGAAGGTGTAGAGAGCGTAATAGACCTGTCAGACAGAGGGAGAGTATCACTTGGATGGTCACACCACACAGCCTTGCCTTTGCACTGCATAGGATGTGTGGGCTTTCATCCTTCTCACCAAACAGCCCCAGTCCCAGCCACATCCTGGCCTCTGCCAGAGCTGCCCACCCCCATTTGCAGCCTGGTTCTCCATCACTGGGAGAAAAGGTCTCATACTCCAACTCCCACCTCTCCCTGGTCACTGCCAGGGAGGAGGATGATTCAAATCCCAGTCAAGCAAGGGGGATTCCCAGCCTCCCTGGGGTGGCTGAGGACTCACCTGGTTGCCCTCTGACTCGCTGCTCTCCAGTCCAGAGTCTCTGTCCTCCACTGAGGGTGTGGGCCTGAGATGTGCTTTGGTGGGGTGCCCATTGCGAGAGCCAGGGCTGCAGCCCAGCTCGGGGCGGCTGAAGCGGCGCTGAGACATCCCTGTACCAGCCTCCTTGGGGGCTGTCCTGTCACCAGAGCCAAGCTGGGGCAGAGAGGGGGAGTCCGTCTCCAGTGGGGGCTGCAGGGACTGGCACGTGTCTGCCAGGGAAGCAGAGTCCTGCAGGGGTTTCTGAGTGAAGGTGACGGCTGTCCCGCTGGGGCTGAAGGTCAGGGTGGCGTTGCTTTGGGGAGAGGAGCTGCTGTGCTCTGACTCATTGGAAGAGTGGCTGCCCACAGAGACGTCTGACTGGCTGCGGCGTGGGTTGTAGGGCTTCAGAAAGGAGCTGTACACAAAGCCTTTCGTCACTGCAGAGAGGGAAAGAGAGCTCAGATTGGGGCACAAGGGAACCAGAGGAAGGGACTCACCTCAGGCACCAAAGGGCAGGGAGCAGCCACCTACCTCCATTGTCTATGAGCCATCGATTCTGGCTGCCCATGGGGTCCTTCTTCTTGATGACACCCACAATGTCTCCTTCCAGCAGTGAGACATCCAGGTCTTGGGCAGCATTGAAATTGCGGTCTGCCTGGAAGAGACTCTCTGGGGGATAGCGGGCCAGGAGGGCAGCTCGGATGTCATCCGACTGCAGGAAGTAGGTAGGCTGCAGAGGAACAAGCAGGTGTGAGTGGCTGTCCTGGGCTCTGCCAGCCCTGACACTGGGCAGAGGGAACTCACCAAGCCGATGAGTGGCTGCCTCCGGGCAGACTGCCGTTCCATGCTTTTCCTTTCAAAAGTCTTCTTGGGAGCTGCCTGGGACTCTGGGAAGAAGGTGAAGGCCTGGAGCTGCTGGAGGACTCGACTGTGCTCATCCTGGAAGATGGCAATGAGGTTCCCCTCCCTGCCAGACACCTTCAGCGACTGAAACCAGAGTAGAATTGGATATCCTGGTTAGGTGATAGCTGCTGGAAAAAGTGGCCAAGAGCTACAGCAGGGGCAATGATAGGGGCTCTCAGTCCTGCTGGGACTTGCATCAGACCCAGATTTGCAGTCCTGCCTCAAATCAGCTCTGAGTGGTCCTCTAACTCAGATTCTCCCAGGCAAATGTTCTCCTGCCACTGCTCTAGGAGCAGCCAGAACCTTCAGCATATCTGTGCACAACTGCATCATGACCCCACAATCCCTGCCCTGACAGCATCCCACAGGAGCCCTCCACGAGTCACTTGTGGCCTTGAACTGCAGGAGCAGCTTCCCCCACAATGTGACAGGTCCCGCCCACCGAGGCTCAGTGGCAGGCCCTGCACGGAGTTTAGCACTGCACTGAGCCCAGAGAACCCACCGACAGCAGGGGTGTCAGCTCCTCCAGGGCCAGGCGCACGAAGTCGCAGTGTGCCTCAGCATAGCCCCGCACACAGCTGGCAAACAGCTGCTTGGCGAAGCGCAGGAACTTGGGCAGCTCGTCCAGCAGCTGGGCATTGAGGGCCTCGTAGTTGTTGCGGGCTGACTGCAGCTCCTCCAGCGTTCGCTTGTCCTTCAGCTTCTCTGCTTTCTCCGTGCAGTTGTGGAAGTCGAGGAGCTTGTCGAAGCGTTTCTGCACCAGCTTGTGGGGCCCCGCAAACATGCTCAGCAGCTGGTTCAGGGGGGAGCTCACCAGCCGCTCCGTCCGCTCTTTCTGGTGGGCAGAGATGGAGAGAGAAGTGAGACAAGGTGCTCTCTCCCACCGTGCAGTGAACACCAGCAGCTCATTTTCCAGCACACAACCTCCCCAGGACAGTATAGGGACTGTCTTCCCAATGGCACCCACAAGAGCTCCAGAGGTCCCCTCCAAGAGGAATTGTTCTGTGATCTTACATAACCTTGACAGCATAGGTAACACCATGGGAAGTACCCAAACCACTCACATAAAGAGCTGTAGCACTTCAGGTAAGGCTGAAAAAATGTTTATCTAACAGGCACATCCATAAATTCCCAGGCATCAAAGCTCTCAGGAAAGAAGTGCTCACACCTCTTCCGGGTTACCCTCCCTGCAGAATGCCAGGGGCTGCCCTTCTGCAGCAAACACCCAGGGAGGGCCCCAGAGGAGTAGACCCCCAGCACACAAGAGCATAGCCTCACTCACAAAACTGGAGAAGAGCTGGTCGCTGATGAGACGATTCACTTTCTGGAACTGGTCCAAGTCCCCACTTGCCTTCTCTGTGCACAGGTCCCACATGCTCCCTGCTGCCAGTGCCTTCATACAAGCAGACTCCTGCACCAGGGAGACACAGTTGGCTCAGCCATGCTTGCTGCCCAGAAGAGGCCTTTCAGGGCAGCCCAGACCCTCTGAGACCACCCTCAAGCCTGGTGAGGCCAGGAGCAGTGGGCAAGCACTGTAGGTACACACCAGGCAGAGAGGAGGGACAGTGCACAGTGAGCTCCATAGGTTTGGCATCACACCCAGACTGACTCACCCGGACATGCTGCAGGTAGAGGGAAAGGTCCCGGATGAAGGACTTGATCAGCCGCTCCTGCATACGGAAATTTTTCTCTGTCTCTTCAAAGGCTTCATCCTTCAGCTACAAGAGAAAGTGTTTCATTGGAGGCAAAGCAGGACTCCAGCACCACCCAGAGTGCAAGATGTAGGGCCTCTTGCCCACAAGCTGAACAAGAGATGGGTGGTTCAGACCCTAAGCTCACTCTGCCTCACTGGCCTGGATCAGAGCTACGTGTTCTGGGAAGGGGGTGGAGGGACAGCAGATACCACTAGAGAAGGGTGTAAGTGCATCTGACACCTGATGCACATTACCTGAGGTGCAAAGCCTGTGAGATGCTTGAGGTGGCTGCTCACACGGTTGGATTTCTTGATGATAGAGTGGAAATTGAGCTTGGAGATCTTCTCCATGAGGCTATCCTCATCCCCCTTCCTGTACTTTAGCACTAAAGAGATTGATATAGAAATCAAAACTCTTGTAAGCACCACACTTATGTCTTACAGTGCCTCATCAACAATCACCTTGCTGGCTCTCCCCCTCCCCAAGCCTCTGTAGTCTCAAGTACCCCCACATGTCATTATACAGTGGTTTGGAAGGGACCTTAAAGATCATCCTCCACGACTGTGTTTGCCAGCTAAGGCTCAGAGGCCAGCAGATGCCAACCTCAGCACACCCACTCCTGTCTCTCTGCCCAGTTTCTCACCCAGGTCCTTGCGGCGCTTGTATTCATTGATGTTGACATTGATTTCTTTGACTGCAAGGACAGCAGCTGTGAGTGGTGTCTTATCAGGATGAGCCTCGGGAGTGGCGCTCAGCAGCTCCATCAGCAGCAGCGGGTACCGCATCACCCTCTGCACTGGCTTGATGAGGAAGGAGCCCAGGTTAATGTAGTTTGTGCAGCCCCTGGGAAGTTAGGACAAAGGAGATGTACCAAGTGTCAGTCCAGCTCTGGCACACAAATTCTGCCCCCTCAAACCAGTGCCAACCAGACCCAGAATACCACTTCTAAATCCACTGTAGTCCTTAAATCATGTCACCCTCATGTCCAAACTCACTGCATTCCTGAACTGCTGGTGCTCTCAGATCAACCCCAGGTTTGCAGTTCTCATAGCAGGTGATTTTTCCCAGCCAGGATCCTCTCCATCACCAGACCCACCACGAAATTCTACATAGGCACAGCCTCACACTTGCCAGAGCACCATCTCTCTGACTCTGACCCACCACCCAACTGTGCTCAGTCCCTGCAGGGCTCCCCTGGATCCTTGGGGCTGAGGGCTCCCAAAACCTGTTTCCTGCCCAAGACCTCCCCATGCCTCATCCCCTGTGCTGCCTACCTGTGTGGCCCATCCACTGCCTCTGCTGTCATCATACCATAGACACTGCTCTCCTCCCAGGTGTGCCCCCTCAAGGCACTGTTAGGGCCCCCCAGCATGCACTCAGCGGGTGGCAGCAGGTTAGTTACAAGGGGACAGCCAGGCCAAGACAGAGAAGCAAGGACAAAGAGAAAGGATGCACTTACCACTCACTGTACAGGCTCCTGCCGACCCACAGAGTGCCAAAAAGCAAAGAAAAAGCAACGGGTTAATGGGGTGGCAGGTGTGCAGTCCCACAGCCAGTGCCTTCACCCTGCCAGTGAGGCTGTCAGGCCAGTGCTCCCCCCAGAGCAGCTGCCAGCTCCTGGGGCATTAACCTCCACAAGCTGGAGCCCTGGCAGTCAGTGAGCCTGGCAAAGCGGCTCCTTCCTCACCAGCCATGGTGGGGTCAGGGTTTGGGGAACAGGAACCTTCAACTCAGGATATGCCACCTTCTCTGTATCTTGGTGGCATCTATGCACATTTTAAGGGGGTCTACAGGTTTTACAGCACCTGTGCATTGGGGCAGAGAGACATTTGAAACCAGAGCCTGGTCAACTATGCAATGACACAGTCAGACCTGAACTGTCCAAACACTACTAACAGAGAGGCAGGAATTTTGGAGACTGAATCCCCCTATCCCAGCCTGGTGGCTGCCAGACAGAGGCTCCAACCTGAGGCTATCCAACAGATCCAGGAGTAGTTTCTGCATCTTCTCATCCTTCTCATAGGTTTCCAGCAGTGCGATGGCCTCATCATGGTTCTGGCAATACACCCTGTAGACGCTCTCCAGCTCTGCACGCTGTGCCAGGAACACTGGCCCTGCAGACAGCAACAAAGCAGGACTTCATTGTCTCCTGGTCCCCAGCTGCCTCCAAAAACGTTGAAGTGCCTCCCTGTGAGATGTCCAGTGTTCCCACTACACACACACACAGGTCAGGAAGACAGTGCTACTAGAGCAGGCAGGACACCTCCTCATCACCGACCAGCACATAGAGCTCCATCAATCCAGGTCTCCCAGGGGTGAGAGGAGGAGACACTGGTCACTGGAGTCACAGAGCAAAAGCACAGGCAGCCCAAGGCCTGAATGGCACAAGCTGGCAGTGCAGGACTGAGGAGTGAGGCTCGCTTTGGGGCAAGGGGCCATGGAGGGCTATAGGCACCATGTTTCTCAGCAGTGACCCAAGGGGCAACACATACCTCCACTGCTTCGCTGTTGGATAGATGAGCGGTGACAGAGACCAGCAGGGGCAAAGCCCAGTCCCAGCGATCCCCTCCCACTGCTTAAACTGTTATGCCCAGCTACTAGCAAAGACCATCCCAGCCTTCTCAGAAAAGTTAACAGCAGAATCCATACCAATAGCATCTGAAGACTCCAAGGCGGACAGAAGTTGCTTGGAGAAGCTAATCACCATGTGGATGTTTCCAAAAAGGCCCTCAAGGTCTATGTTCTGCATCTAGTGAATGGGAAAAGAGATGTCCTGGATGGGAGAACGTGTCCCACTCAGACCCAACCGCCCCTCCTTGCTCTCCTGCAACCCATCAGTCCTCAGTTTCACAGCAGGCACCTGCTGCCACCTGCTCCTATCCCAGTGACTTCTGTACACACTCCTTTGTCTCCCAGTGCACTGAAACTCTCACTCCTTATGTGTCCTAAAACAGTCCTCCTCTTTCCAAGCAATTCCATCCCTGCCTCTGCTCACCTGTTTTTCTCCCTCTCCTCCCAATCTCTATCCCCATGCTGAGATCCCATATTTTAATTCATAGAATCAATTGAGTTGGAAAAGACCTCCGAGATCATGAAGTCCAACCCTGACAATGAATTTAACCTACAAACTAACTGAAGATGAACATTTCCTGACCCAGGAAATGCATCTGTGATACTTGCTGCCAGGTCTCTTGCTCTCAGCAAGGATGAGAGCTCAGCAGGAGCTCAAAACAGATATGCTATTACTACAAGTGCAGAGAGCTGTGAGAACGATCCTGCTTCCCTCAGCATGGCTTGAATTTCCTTTCTGAGTTCCTGAGCTGCTCAGTCACCTCTGAAAACTGAAGGGACTCAGTATCCTCACCCCACCCCATCAGTGCTGCACCACAGCTTGCCCTCCCTCCCAACTTCTACCTGTGCCTGCTGCAGGGGCACCATGATCCTCTCCACGCACATCTCCAGGTCCCTGATATAGTCCCGCTCTGTCTGGAGCAGTTCCTCGATAACTTTGGACCTCTTCTCCAGCATCCTTTGCTCTGCGCTCTCAGTGGCAGCCGAGGATATCTCCAGAGGTGGTGTGTGGGAGGACAGGAGAGTCATCTCTGCAAGACAGACAGGAAATATCAGTATGCTCTAACAAGGACGCAAGGGCAGGAGACAAAGAGCACCTGATGATTTCAAAGGTCTTTCCAACCTAGTTGACTCTGTGAACTGTGACACGTGTAACCTGTGAGACTGACAAACAACACCACTGGGAGACCAAGACCGTCCGTGCCCGGGGCGGCTCCGCAGCCCACCCTCGCAGCGCCAGGAACGCTGCAATGCCCTCGGCGGGCAGCAAACCTGCTCCAGACGGTGCCCCCCGACGCCGGCCGGGCCCAGACTCCCCTCCCTCCAGCTCCTCGGCTCCGGGAATCTCGGCGGGGCTGAGCAGGCACGGAGGGAAGCCCCCGTCTCCCCGCGGGGCAATGGCGGCCGCGCCCCTCCCTCAGGCTGGGAACAGGGTCTCCATTCTGCATCCCGGGGGCATTTCCATGAGAATGGGGCCCGGGGCACCCGCCGCGGTGCTGCCGCCGGCAAAGCCCGGAGCCGGAGCGCGGGCGGGGCCGCCCCCGGCC
>VXBX01006427.1:16258-32498 GCA_013400415.1 Scytalopus superciliaris | reverse complement strand
CTGGTGGATTTCCCATACTTTTTTTCGCTCCCCACCCCATTAATTTTTGTATTTCAGTGTCATCCCACATTCCAGGTAATCCTTTTCAGACATCTGGGAAGGTGAACAGTGAGCTGTGACTTTGTTGTGTTCAGAGGGGTTGTTTAAACCCCGAGACAGGGCATGTAAAGCACAGGTTGTGTTCCACGCCCCCACTGCTGCTCCTGGGGCTCTTCTCCCCCCTGGAGGAGAGGAAAGAGGAATTCAGGGAGACTTGGGAGGGAAAGCCCTGCTGGTTGTGTGGCAGGGATTTGATCCAGGCTCAGGGAATGTGCCCCCCCAGAGCCAGAGCTGGTGTTACACGGTTTTGTTATTCCTTTTCCCCAAATAGGATTCTGTAGTTCCTCTGCCAGGAGCTCTGTGTGTGTGGGGTGGGCACTGGGGGAATGTGGGCCTTGGGGAACAGGGATTTCATGGGATCATGGGGTGGTTTGGGGTGGAAGGGACCTTAAAGCCCACCCAGTGCCACCCCCTGCCATGGGCAGGGACACCTCCCACTATCCCAGGTTGCTCCAGCCTGGCCTTGGACACTCCCAGGGATGGGGAATCCACATCCTCTCTGCCCACCCTGTGCCAGGGCCTGCCCACCCTCCCAGGGAAGGATCCCTTCCCAATATCCAACCTAAACCTCTCTTTCAATGTGCATCCTCTCCCCCTTGTCCTGCCACTCCATGCCCTTGGAAATACTCTTTCCCACCTTCCCTGCAAGTTCCCTTCCCTGAACTCATGAAGAGGCACAGCCTGAGCTTCCCAAGCTCTGGGATTCGTTTGCAGGCACGAGGCCCTGGCACAGGTTATTCCCTGGCTGCCCCATCCCTGGAAGTGCCCAAGGCCAGGCTGGACAGGGCCTGGAGCACCCTGGGCTGGTGCTGCGTGTCCATCCCCGTGTGAGAGGGTGGGAGTGGGGAGCCAGGGGCACAGCTCCCTCTCCCCAGACCCCGTCATTAATTGGGGCCCGGGCACAGCACTAATTACTGTTTTCCCTGGGCTGCCTGGCTGGGAGCTTCCTTTGACTCATCCCGTTGGGAAAGTCCGCCCTGGGAGGGTTTTGTGCTCCCTGCTGGGGTGTGGAACCCGGAGCTGTGGGGAGGGGCCAGTCCTCCTGTGGCTGGGCTGGGGGATCCCTGCTGATCCATCAGTTTTCCACCCTGGCAGTGGTGGAAACCCCCCCAGTGCCCTTCAGGGCTCATCGCAGGGGGGGGTTTATTATCACACCATCACTGGGCTTTATTTCCAAATAAATACGCCAGTAATCCCAACATCTCTTTCCTAATAGCTGAATGCAAACCCGGTAGTGAAGAAAAACCCCTTATTACCAATAATAATAATATTACCAGTAATAACAACTGAACTGCAGGTTGGTGGGGAGGGGCAGAACTGTAAGGAATTTACCAAAGCAGCTCATTGGAGTTGTGATGAGCCTTGGAGAGCTGGATGAGCCTTGGCTTTAACCTGAAAGTACTGAATCATGCCTTGCATTTTGGGTTTGGGGGGGGGACGGGTTTCAATCCATTGCAGGTGTATTTTTAGCAAACCACTGCCCTGCCAAAATGAGTTTCTAGAAAGGGAAGGATAAGTAGCAATAGTGGGTGGTAAAGGCTGTGTCCTGGGAGGCCAGGAAGCCTTTGTCTTATTTATACTCTTCCTTCTTGCTTTGGGATGTTGATTTTATGGCCAGCAATCTATATTTAAAACCCTGAGAGGCCGAGGAAGCAGCATCTTTTTAAATCAGGTACCCGTGCTGGGTCATAAAACGCCACCTGTGGGACGCTGAGGTTTTTAAACAGAGCTAAAAAAGCAGGATTTGGGGGCAGCTCTGGGAGCACAGGCGGTGTTTGTGCTGCTCAGCCCGTGTGCTCCCAGCCCTGAGCTGTCACTGGTGATGGGGGGGGGNNCTCAGGTCGGGGTTTGGGGGGCCCTGGGGGGGTTGGGGTGGGGCAGGAGAGCCCACCAGGGGGGCAAACAGCGCCTGGCCGTGCCCCTTCGGGGTCTGGCAGCGGCTTCCCGGTGGGGGGGAGGTGGGTTTAAATGGGATTTAGGCACGTGGTTCAGGCAGGTGGAATGGGATTTCTGCCATCAGCAGCTTTTTGGTGTCTCACCTGCACGCCCTGGCCGTGGGGTTTTCCTTCCTGGGTGCAGCAACGTGACCCTGTCCCATCTGCCCATCCAGGGGGATTTCACCCCCCTGGCAGTGACACCCTGTCCGGGGGGTGTGGAGTGGGAAGAGCCTCGTCACACCCTTCATTTCTGTGGGGCTTTGCTGGGATTTGAATCCTTCCTGAGTCAAAAAATCCCCCGAAGAGGCTCTGGGTTTAACTTTGTACCCACTGGGGGCCTGGCTGGGGCAGCTCATCCCCCTCCCCAGCAGGAATTGCAGCTTTCCCAGGCCAGCAGGGCTGAGGGAGCAGGGATGTGACAGTGGCCATCCAGCCATTGGCCTTCCGAGCTATTTTTAGGAATATTAAACCTCTAATAAGCCTTTTTGGCCGGGGTTTGTCCTGCTTAGTCAGGATTTTGCCCGAGCAGGGTCGGGAGCAGCAGGGCAGGAGGGCAGTGGCTGCATTCCCATCCTTCCTACTCCCAGTGGAGCATCCCCAGGAGGAGGGGGCAGCACACGTTGGCACTGCTTGTAAGGAGCCATTTCAAAGCTTCCCTGAGCTTTCCCAAAGGAAATACCGAGTGAATTCCACGTTTTTCTTGTTTTGTGGTGTGTGCCCAGCTTTCTGTGGCAGATTGGTGCCGTGAGTGAGGTTTGCTGTGTGTCTTGTCTTGTCTCAGTGACTGTGCTGGGCTTGTTCGTCTCCATATGGACCTTAACAGATAAAATTGATATAAAGTCTACCAGAAAGTCTGGAATTTTGGCTGGGAGCCAGCAGCTGTGTGGCTGGAAAAACCTCCCAGTGCATCTCCAGCCCCCTCGGGGTTTAAACTCTGGGTAAATTCCCACAGATGTTCCTTTGCTGCCCCTTCCCAACAGCAAAAGACACTTTTGGAGCTCTGAAGGTTCATCTCCAAAGTGTCTGACACAGCCTGGGTGGGATGGAAACCCCAGGATATCCCAGCTGTGTCTGTAATCCCGAATTTCTGCGGGCAGCTGGTAATTCCCACCTTTCCCAGCTTTTAAAACCAGTTTCCAGAGTGCACTGTCTGCTCTCTAATAAGGAATAATTGCAGCCTGCTTTCTGCTCCGGGTTGCTCTGTGTCCTGTGGTTGTGTGCAGGGTCTGGCCAGCACTTCCTTGGGGGTCAGGGAATCCTGAATATTCCCGGTTGGCAGGTGGGTCATTTTGTGTCTCGGTGCCACAGCCAGCCCAGGGGCCTCCTCTAACCTTGGGGCCACTCATGCCCCAGAGCTCTGGATAAGCTTCATCCCTTTTTCTCCAGCAAGCTCTGAATTCTCTGCTTTAGGAGAGAAGGGTTTGGGTTCAGAGTCCCTGCCAGGCTGTCGCTCTGGGGCTGCTGGAGCCCCCTCAGGGACTGCTCTGACAGGACAAGGGGAATGGTTTGAGGCTGCCAGAGGGGCAGGGTAGGTGGGATACTGGGGAGAAATCCTTCCCTGGGAGGGTGGGCAGGCCCTGGCACGGGTTGCCCAGGGAGGATGTGGATTCCCCATCCCTGGGAGTGTCCCAGGTCAGGCTGGAGCAACCTGGGCTAGTGAAAGGTGTCCCTGCCCCTGGCAGGGGGTGGCACTGGGTGGGCTTTGAGGTCCCTTCCACCCCAAGCCGTTCCAGACCTGCAGGAGAGAGCCCAGTCTCCGTAATTCCCCGCCTTTCCCAGCCTGGCCTGTGGCAACCCCGGCCTGAAGGAGTGGCTGCAGCAACACCACAACACCCCGTGTCCCAGCCCCAGTAACACACCCTGTGCCCAGCTGCCTCCTCAGGCCCCGCAGCAGCTGCTGTGCCCGTCCCCNCGACTTCCCAGGGAGCCAAAGCTGATTAAGCGGGAGCTGCTGCCGCCCTGAGCTGTGCCCGGGCTGCTCCAGGTCCTGCCAGGGCCCCCCAGGGGCAGCTCCTCGGATGTGTGTCCCCCCCAGCCGGAGGCCATCGGGTANGACACAACCAGGGCCTGAGAGGCAGCTCTGCCCCTTCCCTGGGAGCAGGGAGAGGGGGGGATTCGCCCCACAGGGAGGGGCTGCCATGGGAGTACAGCCAGTTTGCCAGACGCTCAATATTCTGAAAAACAGGGAGAGGGGTTAAAACGCTGTGCTGAGGGAAAGGCTGGGGGAGCTCTGGCTTTTGGTCNCAGCAGGAATTGCAGCTTTCCCAGGCCAGCAGGGCTGAGGGAGCAGGGATGTGACAGTGGCCATCCAGCCATTGGCCCTCCGAGCTATTTTTAGGAATATTAAACCTCTAATAAGCCTTTTTGGCCGGGGTTTGTCCTGCTTAGTCAGGATTTTGCCCGAGCAGGGTCGGGAGCAGCAGGGCAGGAGGGCAGTGGCTGCATTCCCATCCTTCCTACTCCCAGTGGAGCATCCCCAGGAGGAGGGGGCAGCACACGTTGGCACTGCTTGTAAGGAGCCATTTCAAAGCTTCCCTGAGCTTTCCCAAAGGAAATACCGAGTGAATTCCACGTTTTTCTTGTTTTGTGGTGTGTGCCCAGCTTTCTGTGGCAGATTGGTGCCGTGAGTGAGGTTTGCTGTGTGTCTTGTCTTGTCTCAGTGACTGTGCTGGGCTTGTTCGTCTCCATATGGACCTTAACAGATAAAATTGATATAAAGTCTACCAGAAAGTCTGGAATTTTGGCTGGGAGCCAGCAGCTGTGTGGCTGGAAAAACCTCCCAGTGCATCTCCAGCCCCCTCGGGGTTTAAACTCTGGGTAAATTCCCACAGATGTTCCTTTGCTGCCCCTTCCCAACAGCAAAAGACACTTTTGGAGCTCTGAAGGTTCATCTCCAAAGTGTCTGACACAGCCTGGGTGGGATGGAAACCCCAGGATATCCCAGCTGTGTCTGTAATCCCGAATTTCTGCGGGCAGCTGGTAATTCCCACCTTTCCCAGCTTTTAAAACCAGTTTCCAGAGTGCACTGTCTGCTCTCTAATAAGGAATAATTGCAGCCTGCTCTCTGCTCCGGGTTGCTCTGTGTCCTGTGGTTGTGTGCAGGGTCTGGCCAGCACTTCCTTGGGGATCAGGGAATCCTGAATATTCCCGGTTGGCAGGTGGGTCATTTTGTGTCTCGGTGCCACAGCCAGCCCAGGGGCCTCCTCTAACCTTGGGGCCACTCATGCCCCAGAGCTCTGGATAAGCTTCATCCCTTTTTCTCCAGCAAGCTCTGAATTCTCTGCTTTAGGAGAGAAGGGTTTGGGTTCAGAGTCCCTGCCAGGCTGTCGCTCTGGGGCTGCTGGAGCCCCCTCAGGGACTGCTCTGACAGGACAAGGGGAATGGTTTGAGGCTGCCAGAGGGGCAGGGTAGGTGGGATACTGGGGAGAAATCCTTCCCTGGGAGGGTGGGCAGGCCCTGGCACGGGTTGCCCAGGGAGGATGTGGATTCCCCATCCCTGGGAGTGTCCCAGGTCAGGCTGGAGCAACCTGGGCTAGTGAAAGGTGTCCCTGCCCCTGGCAGGGGGTGGCACTGGGTGGGCTTTGAGGTCCCTTCCACCCCAAGCCGTTCCAGACCTGCAGGAGAGAGCCCAGTCTCCGTAATTCCCCGCCTTTCCCAGCCTGGCCTGTGGCAACCCCGGCCTGAAGGAGTGGCTGCAGCAACACCACAACACCCCGTGTCCCAGCCCCAGTAACACACCCTGTGCCCAGCTGCCTCCTCAGGCCCCGCAGCAGCTGCTGTGCCCGTCCCCCTGGGCAGGTGGGACACCCCGGGGGGGTGGCACTCACAGGCCCCGCTGTCACCCGCCCTGGGAGGTGTCCCGGTGACCCACTTGGGGTGGCTCTGCCCTGTGATGAAGGGCTGACACAACCAGGGCCTGAGAGGCAGCTCTGCCCCTTCCCTGGGAGCAGGGAGAGGGGGGGATTCGCCCCACAGGGAGGGGCTGCCATGGGAGTACAGCCAGTTTGCCAGACGCTCAATATTCTGAAAAACAGGGAGAGGGGTTAAAACGCTGTGCTGAGGGAAAGGCTGGGGGAGCTCTGGCTTTTGGTCACCTCTGTGCACCTGGTGTTGTGGGCTTGCTTGGTTTTGTGGAATCCCAGCGTGGTTTGGGTTGGCAGCACCTCAAAGCCCACCCAGTGCCACCCCCTGCCTTGGGCAGGGACACCTTCCCTTATCCCAGGGTGCTCCAGCCTGGCCTTGGGCCCTCCCAGGGATGGGGAGCCACAGCTTCTCTGGGCAACCAGGGCCTCACCCCCTTCCCAGCCAGGAATTCCTTCCAGCATCCAGTTTGGCTTCACAAACCAGCAAACCCGATACTTGGTTCTGTGTTTCTTCCAAACCACAGTATTTACATACAAGAAAAATAGGTTGGGTTTGTTTTTTCTTCTGTGTCCTGACCCAAATAATTTATTCCACTGGCCAACACCTGGTGTAAGATGATAAAAGAGGTGTTGGGAAAAGCAGATCCTGGAGCATTCAGTTCCTATCCCTAGAAATGTTTAGAAAGCCTGGAAGTTGCAGAGCAGCCTCTGACATTTTTTTTTTCAGAGCAGCTTTATTTCTGTAAGGGCTTGCCAGAAAGTCACCATGTCCACTGATATATTTAGCTGCCATGACTTAGCAAAATCCCAGTCCCAGCCTGTTTTCACCCAACCCTTGCTGTGTGAGCCCCGGGCTCTGGAGGAAGGCTGGAGAAAATAGGTCTGGTGATGCCCCCTGGCACTTCCCAGGCTCCCAGGAGAGCAGGAATTCCGGAGCCCAGCTCTCCCATGGAGCACATCCTGCCTGGGCCCCGTCAGGTTTTAAGTCCAAGGACTATTTTTAGCAAGACAAAAAGCAAACATTCCTTTAGATTAGAGCTGGTCAAAGGGAAGCTCCTGCAGAAAGGAGGGTAAGGCCGGGATTGGTGCCGGGATGGAGGTGGGATTTTCCTGCCGAGGGGTTTGGTGGCAGCAGAGGAGCTCCCTGGGATGGGGCACAGGGGGCTGGGGCTGCTTTGGGATCTCTGTTTCCATCCTCTTGCCTGTTCTCTCCTGCCCTGGTTCTCTCTTGGGAATCTCCTCCTGCTCTGGTTTGCTCCTTTAATTCCTTCTGCCTGTTTTTGGTGCTGGATCAGGGATGTTGGGCCTGGGCAATAGTGGGAAAGGGGATGGATCTGCCTGTGTGGTGTTGGTGGGAAGAGAAATCGTGTCTGGTTTCCCCCCACAAGTAATTCCTTTGCCTCTCTCCCTCACTGGAGCCCTCTGTGATTTCCTGGATTTCCCAGCTGATCAGCTCGGCCACTAAACCCGCTGATCCCATCCCGGAACGTGCACGTGCTGCTTTCCCAGCCTCGGGAATGTCTGTCCCACCCACTGTGGTGCTGCACAGTCACCTGCTGGGTGGTGCCTGTGCCCTCCCGGAGCTCTGGGAGCTGGGAATGGCACAGCTTCCCCCTCACGGGCAGCAAATCGCCTGTCTGGTTACTGTCCAGGACCTGCCAGCTGGTGATACCCGTGGTGGGAGGGGATGGAAGTGTCTGGGGGGGGGAGCAACACTTGTGCTGGGTGGGATTTTGGGAAGGGGTGCCGGGGAGGATTCGTGTCCTGCCTGGGGGGATTCAAAAGCCAGCTGATTTAGGAACTTTGGGCTCTGAGAGCTGGTGGGGTTGGTGTTCCTCAGCTCCGGGGGTTTTAGCATTTCAAAGGCCACTCAGTGATGTGGAATTTCACCTTGGATTGCAAGTTAAGATGTGGTGGGGGCTTTGGGAGGTGATGGGGTCGGATCCCTGCTCAGGTACGGGATATTTGGGAGGTGATGGGGTCGGATCCCTGCTCAGCTGCAGTTGGAAAGCTGTATCCCGAAGTTTATCTGTTAGGAATTGAACCACTCATTCCCTGGGCTAAAGCAGGATTTACTCCTTGGAGGTGTGGCTGAGCTGTGGGGTTTGTGTTTGCTTGCAGATGTTCTCAAACAACGATGAGGCCGTGATCAACAAAAAACTGCCCAAGGAGCTGCTGCTGAGGTGAGTTCCCTGGCACTGGGGAGTCTTCTTTGCATCCAGGAGATGATTTTCCTGCTGGAATTTGGATTGGGTCCCTTCCAGAGCCCCCCCAAAGAGCAGCAGGTCAGAGGGCTGTGTCAGCAGCAGCTTGGGCTGAGTGTGATTAAGTTGTGGGGGTTAAAATGCTGAACTAATTTGCTGCTTGCCTGCTCTGTAGATGGAGGGGCTGAAGGACTGAACAAGTCCTTGGTGAGAGTAAGTGATGGGTGGGTGTGCAGAGCAGGATTCTGCCTCTCTGGAGGGTTTAATTTGAAACTAAAGTTAATTCCTCTGCTCCAGTTGCCCTTGGGGGGACTTTGTCCTGCTCCTGGTCAAGAGCAGGCAGATATTGAGCATCTGGCAGGGTGGGAAAGACCCAACAGGTGGCAGGGGCTGCTGCTCTCCCCTTTCACATCCTCCTGCTCTTGGCTTTGCTCGAGTGCAGCTTCCACTGCTGAGCCACACACGGCAGGGACCGAACCCATCTGAGAGCAGAGCGAGCAAAGACCTTGCCCAGGGCCCTGCCCAGACACTCCAGCCTCTGTCCCACAGACACTGACACCCACTGACAGGAGATTCCTGCAGGGAAACCCCTCGGGGCTCCCCTTGCAAAGGCTGCACTGTCAGCCCACACTGGTGCCTTTTCGCAGTCTGCTGGCAGTGAATTCCCCCTCTCCAGGCCATCACTTATGAACTTGAAACCTCTATCAAGCCCTGGGTATCCACCCACCCTGGGCATGGCTGTGCCCCACGGGATGGCACCGAGGCACAGACACTTCCAGAGGGCAGGGGTGGGAGGGCTCGGCCACGCCGTGGCTTGTCCCGGTGGAATTCCCTGTGTGGTGGCAGCACCTTCCCTCCTCCTCCCCACAAACCCTTCTCCAGTTGTCCTGCACCCTTTGTGGAATTGTGGAATGGGTTGGGTTGGAAGCACCTTGAAGCCACGAGCCCAGTGTGCTCCAAGCCCTGTCCAGCCTTCCAGGGATGGGGCAGCCACAGGCTCAGCAGGAAACCCCAAATCCTTGTCCTGGCACTGCTGTTCCTGCTGCAGGTTTGTCCCCTGCCAGCTGAGAGCCAGGAGGGGACACCCCTGCAGGGGAATGTCCCTTCACACACACAGAAAGGGCCAGAGCTCCAAAAAGCAGCATTCCCTCCACTGCCCTCATTCCTTGGCTGCTCCAGCTCCTTGGGGACTGTTTGCCCCAGGGGTGGATCCATCCCTGATCCCTGTCAGCTCCAGCAGTGGTTGTGTCTCCAGAGGGGCATCACATCCCTGTTCCCTGTGCTGCCTTTCCTGCTGCCCTTGGAAAGGTCCCTCATTCCAGGAACTCCGGGAGCCAAACCCCAACCCCCAGCCTGGGTTTTCCATGGTCTCCTGGAGAAGGGGTCACTCCTGGAGTGACCTGGGGCTGTTAAACACCCCCCCTTGGCAGGAGCAGGGACCAGGCAGTGGGAATTGGGCTCCTCCTGCCCGGTTCGTGGGCAGGTCAGGCCAAGTGCAGCTCTCTCCTGGCCTAAGCAGCTTTGCCTCCCTGCTCCCCCTTCCCAGCACATCCCCAGCCCTGCCTCTGCCATTCCAGCCCCTCCCTGCCTTATCCCTCAGGAGCTGGAGCTCTGGGGAAGGACGAGGGGGGAGCAGAGCTGGGATTTCTCTGTCCCTGCCCGGCCCAGGGGGGCAGAACTGGCCTGGAGTGGTGGCAGGAACTGGGGTGGATAATTTTAGAAGGCTGAAGGTCTAAGCTGGCTCACCTTGGAGCTGGAGCATCCAGGGATTTCAGCAGGGGCTTGACCCTGATCTGGTTGGTGCCAGTGGGAAAGTGAGGAGTCCCAGAGACCCGGGGTGGATTAGGAGGGTGAAACCTGGGAATGGCTTGGACTGGGTGTGCTTTGCCCAAACTGCTCAGGCCGAGTCCTGCACGTGGGGAGCTCCTTTGCAGTGGGACAGTTTCAATCTGCTGCAATTCCAGCCTTAATTCCAGTTTGGGAAGGCTCAGCCTGCCTTCATCCGTCATCACTGCTCCATGATAAGGTTAATTTTGGGGATTATTTCCTCGCTGGCAGCTCTGGAGGGTAAAATGACCAATGTGAAAGAGTTGGGAGCAGCACAGGAATCCTTGTGGATGGAAAAATAAATATCCCAGCTCGGTGCCTTTGGGTCTGTTAAGGAAGAACTGGGAAAAGTTATCCAGGCAGTGCTGATGAACCTCCTGCTGCTGCCCAGCCATTGCTTGTCTGGGGGGCTTGGGGCTTTTTGATGTTGCCCAGCCCTTCCCTGGAGGAGGAGAAGCCCCTCCTCGGGGCTGCAGTGGAATTCCCAGCTCGGGTCCTTGTGGAAGGAGCTGTTGGTGCAGCTTCATCCTGCTGAGTCACCCACTCTCAGCCTTGGACAAGTGCAGGGGCAGCTCAGCAAACTCTGGGAAAGGCTCTGGAGCTTCCCAGGGCTCGGATCTCCGGCTTGGAGGAAGCAAAGGGTTGATCCCAGCGGGAAGAGGGACCAGGGTGAATCCCTTTTGCTGTGTGGGGAGGCTGGGAAGGGGGGAGCAGAAAGTAGGGAAGGATTTATCCAAGATCTGCCAGCCCTGACAGAGGGGTGAGATGGTTTTTGACAGCCTGGGATTTTCATGGAGAAGGGAATAGCAGGAAGGGGTGTGGGACTGCTCTCAGTCCCAGACTGGGCTCCCAAACAGTGTTGAAGAGCACTCAGGGCTCTTCCCTGAGCTTTTCCTTTGCCTCGTGGTGAGAGCAGAAGTGTCCTGAGCCCAGTTCCTTGAATCCATGAGATCCCTGCAGGAGCAGGGGCTGCCCTTTCTGCCCTGTCCTGCCTTAGCTGAGGGTTTGCCCATCAGTGTTTGGGTGAATCACCTGCCTTTGTGTCCATAGTCCCGGAATTTCCTCTCAGGGAGTGCTCCAAGGTGTGAGGTTCCCATTTCCCGGTGGCTCCAGAGCCGTGTTTTGCTTCCCTTTGGGATCTGCTGCCTCTGCACTTCTTTTCACAGCCAAAATCACAAAGGGCTTTTGCTGCCCCAGTCCTTTTTCTCCCCCCCCCCCCCCCCAATCCTTTGTTTTCCACTTTCCCTTTGTGTGAACTGTCAATAACCAATAAGGTGTCTCTTATTTCTGCTCCAGAATTTTCTCCTTCCTGGATGTGGTCACCCTGTGTCGCTGTGCTCAAGTTTCCAGGGTAAGAACCTCCCTCCTTTCCCGGTGGAATTCAGCAGGGGGTTGGGTTTGGGGGACGGCCCTGTCGCTCCAGCCCTTCCCAGGCACACGGGGGGTTGTACCAGGTCGTGCCACTCAGCTGTTTTTTAGTGTCCCCTGTTAGTACTGGAAAATTCCCGTGGCACCAGTGAAGGGCATTCCAGGCTGGAATAGCATTTTCCAGTGTCCCAGGTGGGAAGGGGAGGGGGGTTGACTCGTTGCCCAAACCTCTCCCCTCAGCCTGGCTTTGCCCAGGGACCCCACAGTGCTGGAAACCCCAAAATTGGGAGCCTAAAGTGGCACCTCGTGGGGTTTTGGTAGAAATACAGGAATTGTGAGTCTCAAAGATGCTGCACAGTGCATGGAAATTTATTTCCTGCTTGGATGTGGTTGGAGTAAGCATGGGGAGAGAAAAAAGAGCATTTTCTTTGGGGTGGTTTTTGTCCTTCACGGGCTTGAGCTGGTGAAATCCAGCTTGGAGTGTTTGCCACGTTCCTCCAGCTGGAGTTGTGTGGGGCTCCCAGATCCACTCAGGTGCTTTATCCTGCCCCTGTCTGCAGGAATGGGGGATGCCCATCCAGGGGAGGCTGGGCCACACCTGCCCCGAACTGCTCAGTTCGAACCCAAACCCCAGCTCAGCTCAGGAGTGCATTACAATAACAAAAACCATCTTTAATCATTATTAATTGCACTAAAAAGTGCCCTGTGTGGTGCTTGGGCACTGCAGGGCCCACCTGGAATAGCACAGGGTGGGAGGGAAGGACCTGCCAGGGAAACCCAGCAGAGCTCCCGGGGATCCTGCCGGTGCCAGGGTGCCCTCCTGGACTGTCCCTGCCCCACTTTGCACTGGGAACACGTCCCACATCCCTCATTCCGTGGCACAGCCCCTGCAGGGGGGTGTGGGAAGGCTCCGGAATGTTCCCTGCACATGGAATTGTGCGGCTGCTGACGTGTTTCCCGCCGGAGCTGTTGCTTTTCCCGTGGCCCTGGAAACAAATCCCAGCAGTTCAGGGCTCAGAAGGAGCCACTGGATGGCCAGCTCTGCCCCTGCCCTGCCCCTGCCCCGGCTCCTGCCCCAGAGCTGGTGTTTTGGGGTGGGGATGAGCCCCTTCTCCCCCCCCAGTGTTTATCCCTGGTTTCCCAGTGCTGAGCTCCCGGTTATTCCCAGGCCTGGCTGTCTCCTTGGATTGTGCCATTAAAGCCTCCAGCACAGCCCTGGCTGGTTCCCTGAGGGCAGAGTTTCCCCCCCTGAGCTCCTGCCCCTCCTCTGTGGCACCAGCCCCGGGAGGGTCCCCCACCTTCATTCCAGCCAGGAATGTCAAGCTGCCCCCTCTCCTCCTGTCCTGGGGGCACCAATTCCCGCTTGGGGAGACTTGGAATTCCGAGCTGTGCCATGAGGGGACCCCCCGGGGGTCCCAGGGAGTGTTTCTGGTGCCCACCCCGTTCTCCATGTCGGAATTCCCTGTTGCTTTCCCACCCGGGACACTGAGAATGCTGTTTCTCCGAGGAACCAACTGGGATTAGGCCCCCACTGACCTTTTTTTTTTCCTATTAACCACACATTTACATTTTTTCCCCCCGATAAAGGCATGGAATGTTCTGGCCCTGGATGGCAGTAACTGGCAGCGAATTGACCTGTTTGATTTCCAGAGGGATATTGAGGTATCATTAAGTGACATACAAACCCATTTTTATTTTTATTTTTTTTTCCCCTTGTTAAACTGTAATTACAGCCTAGAACGGATCCATACTCCCAGAGTAACCCTTTTTGCCTTCCCTGGAGACAGAAATCATTAATTTCAGTTCTTCAGCTTCAGGGAGCCTTTAAAGTCTTGGCAGCCCATTCAGCTTTTGGAAATGGACGGAGTGTCTGTGTGGAGACTGGAAGGAAAGTGGCTTTGCCTGTTCTGAAACCAGAAATGAGCAGGGGAAGGTTGGTTTGTAGGGAAAGCTGCAGCTTGTGTGGAGCAGAGCCGGGGCTGCTCCTCCTCCCACTCGGGGCTAACACAGCACTTACCAGACCACGAAGGCTGGGGGGCTGTTCAGTCACAGCCTGCAGGGTTTCTGTGCTCCCTGCCTGCCTTTAATACCAAAAAATTGAAGATGATGTGGGGGGAGCGAGGTCAGAGTTGTCTGTGGAGCTGCCTCGGGGGTGAATGTGCTGGGTGTGGGCTCTGCACTGGCAGGGAAAGGGATGAGGGGCAGAAACACAGCCCTGGAGTCTTTTATCAGAATGTTTCATCCTCTGTAAAAGAAAAGAAACCAACCCTGGAGTCTCTGATCAGAATGTTCTGTCCTGTTTAAAGCAGGTTGGAGGAGGGAGAGAGGGGGGGAGTGTTTGGAGGTGGGAGAGAGGGAATGTTTGGGGGAGAGAAAGAGGGAATGTTTGGGGGAGAGAAAGAGGGAATGTTTGGGGGAGAGAAAGAGGGAATGCCTCACCCTGATTTGTCCCAGACAGAGGCACAAAGCAGCTGATGAGTGAAAATTCACACCTCGTGGGAAACCCACACCTTATTTTGGAGGGAAGAGTTAAAATGATGTCTTTGTGCAGCTGAGAGAGAGATCAGGGGCAGGGGCTGAGTGACCTGGAAGAGGGGAAAGGGGGATTTTTGGTCCTGCTGGTGAATATTGCACCTCCTAATGACCCTTGGAAGCCCTGGAATTACTGCCCTAGTGGAGTTCTCAGGTGCCTCCTGTGTAGGGCCAGAGCAGCTCAGGCTGGGAATGCAGGCCAGGCTTTCCCCTCTCCTGGGGGGTTTCTGTGGGCTCAGTGTCCCTCTACAAAGCACAGAATTCCCCTTTTAAACCAAAGGGCTGGAATTTGTTGCACTTCACCTCCAGTACCTGCTGGGCTTCCTGATGTCCTCAGGCTCTGCTTTGATGGAGTTAAATCCATCAGTTGGGGCAAACCCCTCACAAAAAGGTGTTTGGAACCCCTCGGTGTCCCTCTGGATTGTGTGACTGTGTTGTGTTGAGCCTGATCCTTGGGTTTGGGGAGTGTTTTTTGGGACTGGAAATGGGTGTGGAGTGCCAGTTAGGATGGGAGGAACTGAGGGATGGGCCTGATTTGTGCCCAGCAACCCACAGACCAAAGCACAGGGAGGTTCCTGAATCCCTGAGCAAAATCACCTCCAGAGGGTTTGCCCTTCATTCCCAGGGAAAAAGGGGAATCCTGGGGGCTCTGGGGGCCTTCACTGGATACAGGCTTGGAATAAAAAAGCCCTTTTCTGGATCTCCTGAGCACAAGGGTTTGAATCCCTTTCCCTGCAGGAGTCAAACTCTTGGGCTGGTTCTGCTCCTGGGTGGAAATCCGGGTGGATCCGTTTCTTCCCCTTGGCTGCACTTGGGAATCTGAGTGCCCAGGGTGCAGCATCCCTCCTCCTCCCTGGGCAGTGCCTGGCCTTGCCCGGGAGCTCCAAACCGGAGGAGACTCCTCAGAGTTCCTGTCCCATTGGCTTTAGGGAATTACTCCTCGTCTCTCCATCTTCAGAAGCTGAATAATCCCCCCCTCCCCTTCCCTGAGATCCTCCCCGTGGCATTTTTTTATTCCCTTAGCCCCCTGAAATGCCAGACTGTTGTTAAACCTGCCAAATGTTGGGTTGAGCTGTTTTTGTCTCTCTGGGAGTGCCGAGGGGCCCTCGGGGTGCTCAGGGAGCCCTTCCTGTCTCCCCCAGGGCCGGGTGGTCGAGAACATTTCCAAGAGGTGTGGGGGATTCCTGCGGAAGCTGAGCCTGAGGGGCTGCCTGGGAGTGGGGGACAACGCCTTAAGGTAGGGCTGCCCCTTATTCCTGCTGGGAATGGGCTGGGAAGGGAGTTCTGCCTTCCACCCCCACTGGGGCCGCACCTCTGGGGTGGTGCTTCAGTTCCCTCAGCTTCTTCCTGACTGTCCTTTCTTTTTCACACATTCTTGATGTTCTTCTTGCTTTTCTTGATTCTTCTTTCTTGGTTCTCTTGATTTTCTTCTTGATTTTCTTCTTTGCTGATTTTTTTCTTAGTTGATTTTATTTTCTCCTCCTTTTTCTCCTCCTTTTTCTCCTCCTTTTTCTCCTCCTTTTTTCTCCTCCTTTTTTCTCCTCCTTTTTTCTCCTCCTTTTTTCTCCTCCTTTTTCTCCTCCTTTTGCATCTCTATTTTCTCCTTCATTTTCTCCCTCATTTTTTCTTTAATTTCTCCTTAATTTTCTCCTTCATTTTTTCTCCAACATCTGCTTCATTTTCTCCATTTCCCCCTTCCTTTCCCCCCTCCTCCTCTCTGCTCTGTCCGAGGCCATCCCACAAACCCCTCCTGTGTTCCAGCCCCCCCTGGAATTCCCTTGCCTGACCAACACAGCCTTTTCCCTTCCTTTCCCAAAGGACCTTTGCCCAGAACTGCAGGAATATCGAAGTGCTGAACCTCAATGGCTGCACCAAGATCACGGATGCGTGAGTAAATCCCTTCCCTCAGCCCTGGGAATGCTGTCCAGCCCTGGGGGGGGGAGAGTCATGGAATGGTTGGGGTGGAAGGACCTTAAAGCCCATCCAGTCCCACCCCCAGGGACACCTCCCACCATCCCAAATTGCTCCAGATCCCATCCAGCACTGCAGAGCTTCCCTGGGAAATGCATTCCCGTGTCCCGCCCCCCTGACCGCCCATCCCGTGGGATGGGGGTGTCCTGGGATGGATCCATGGCTGGAGTGTCTCCATGTCTCTCTTCCAGCACCTGCACGAGCCTCAGCAAGTTCTGCTCCAAACTCAGGCACCTGGATTTGGCCTCCTGCACCTCCATAACCAACCTGTCCCTGAAAGCACTGAGGTAGGAGCCGACAGCACTGGCTCTGCCACTTCATCCATGGAATCCCAGGCTGGGAAAGGCCTCCCTGAGCCCCCCCAGCCAATCCAGCCCCACCACATTCCATGGGGAATGCCCCCCCCCCCCCCCCCCCGCCCCGCCCGGCGGCCCGGCGG
>VXBX01006423.1:10070-22437 GCA_013400415.1 Scytalopus superciliaris | reverse complement strand
GGGAGTTGTACTCAGTCAGTCTCCACTTGGGACACTGAGAGAGAGCACCACTGCTGGGGAGCTTCCATACCCAGGGAGCGCGGTGCATCCGTGTATGTGTGCGAAGCAGTGCATTGTCACATTGCTGTACATTGCTCTGAGCTGCTGGTGAGATCCAGCAGCCACAGCTACCTCCATTTTCCAGGAGCTCACTCGAACAGTTGTGCATGGCCAGTTTGGTTTCCTGATCTTCATGCTCAAAGCACACTGAGTCGAACTGAGTGGAATTATTTATGGAGCATATTGCAGAGACTATGTGCTGCTGGACAGCTGTGGTGCCTCTCCCGGCTGAGGTCCGCGAGGGGAACTGTGGGCAGCCTAAAACCTTCGCAGCTGGCATTTGTAACCATGCCCTCCTGGCTGTGCCTGGGGGAAGGGTATGACACAGAAAATTTTCTTAGCAGCATAGGGCTGAGCACAACATTCTGCAGAGAAATTGTTCCTGCTGACAGCCCCTGGTGAAAATAACTTGCTGGCTTCTTTGTAGTGTTGCTTAATAGAACGCACAATGAGTTTCAGTGATATGCGTTTCCTGTGATACTATTTTGGTGTCAAAATTACTCTATCAGCAGCCCATTTAAAATGGAGTTATGCTGAAGCACTGATCTTATTAGCTAATTGTGCTTGCTAGTCTGTGGTTCTGTATTACACAGTCACATTACAACGGTTGGCTGATGGGTTCTGCAGCCAGGATACTTTTAATTCCCCCTGGATTTCATTATTGTGACTGCAGAGAAAAGAACAGCACAGCAGATGAAGCTGTTGCTGTTTAAGCTCGTCCTGCTGCCTATTCCTTGTATTGAGCTGTGCCCTTAGGCTGAGTGAGTTGGCAGGACTCATCTGCAGGAGTGAAAACACAAATTTTGTATTTGCCTAGGTTTTTGAAATAAGAAAAAATTAACCCTTTGGTTCAAGAGCAGCTGCTCTTTTTTTTTTTTTCTAAAGAGTAGACTACTTCAGTGTGACATGCTCATAATTTTTAATAGTTTCCACTAGGCAATCTGCACAAGCACACCATGGGTACATCTGCACCTGTGTGACTTACTCAGTACCCCTTGCCTGACATGTTAATGCTAACACAGCAAGATGCTCTGTGTCTTGGCCTGCAGCAGTGCATCATTTCTAACCAGACCTTCTTAACTTTGTTTTTCTATCAGAACAGGCAGCAAGGACAGCTTTGCCCACTTGCAAAAGTGAGACACCCAAGGGAAGGTCTCTTTAAAAGCTCCTGCTGCAAATCCAATGATGCTCAGACTGCAGGGGCTTATTTGTCTTCCTGACTTTCTCAAACACCTCCATGCAAATGCTTACTTCTACACAAAACCAACCTAGTTTTTTTTTAATTGCCAGAAGCAGCAGTTATATTTATTACAGCAAGTTGTAATTGGTAAAGGCAAGCACAAATACTCACTCTGCAAAGAAACACATTGCTGCCGTCATGCCAATAAGTGTGGCACAGGTAATGCTGTTGGATCTCTTCTGAGCTTTGCAGCAGCCTACTTCTGAGGAGGTTCTCTGAATTCTGGCATCTCATTTACTGCTTATTGCGTTTTCCATAGTGGCTTTTCCATTGCCTTTCCCGTACTTACTGCCTTTTTTTGCCTGATCCCTCCAGAAGGGTTAGCTGCAAAACATCTGCAGGACCTGCAGATGGGGGGGAGGAGGCAGCACAGTGACAAGGTCAAATACAAGGTGCTCCACAACAGCCTGGACACCAAACAAGGTTTTGCCTTTGCTGGGACTTACCCTGATTGACATCCTGCCTTCCGCTTGGCAGGTCATCAGTCCATTCCCTTCTTCCTTCCACTTCCTTCACTGTGTGATGGCTGGCAGGCCAACCACAGTTTGTGACCACATATCAAATGTTCAGCTTACTTCAAAGGAGTTGCTTTGCCCCCATGGTTCAAAAACTCCGTGTGTGCTTTTTACTTGCCTTGTTATGTGCCATTCTTAAAGTAAGTTCAGCTGGTGATTACAGAAAGGTGGGGGGCCCTGGCCCACGAACATAATGATGTGAACAGAAATTCAAGGTTGTGTATAGTTCTCCTACTCCCTTCATTCAGTATTTGATTCCTTATTGTTTATTTAAGAGGCTTAATAGCTTTTCAAGCTATGCATCTTCTGGGAAATTCAGACCTGCACACTCTTGTGCTGTTTTTTGGGGTTTTGCGGGGGGGAGAAGGGAGGAGCAAATTATATTTTGATAAAGCTGTCAGGCTTCCTCTTCATCATAAACAGCATGAACCTCACATGCTCTTTTGGCAGGCTGGTCTCCTGCTGCAATGCAATACAGACCCTTCTTAGGTTTTCTTGTCTGTGTTGCCTCATGATGAACAGATCCAACACCAGTGCTTCCAAAAACAAGCTGTGATGCTCCTTGCCTGGAGGCAATAGGACTTCTGTGCCTAAAACAAGGAGGCACTCTGCTGCAGTCCTCCTGCCAGGCCTTACAGAACAGGCAGCAAATTCATGCTTTGAAATCCATTTACTTCCTCCAGCAATGTTCCAACATTAGGTACTAAAGTCAGGTTTTGTCATTGCCATTAGGGGTAGTGCAATTTGGAAAGGTTTGAAAGAGACCCAGCAGCGCCTTCCAGCAAGTGAATTTTATTTCTTGCAGAAAGCAGGCACTTGCAGTGGTGTTCCTGGCCTGGGATTTGAGAGATCTTGCTTCCGTCTGGTTCTCCCATACAGTGCTTTATGCATGGTTTGCTTCCAGTTATCAGACAGTTTTGGTATTCAAAATAATATTCCTTCAAAATACCCTTCTGAGACCTCCCCCATTACTTCCCTGTTACTAACATTGCTACTCTATCCTGCTGTTGATGAAAAGTAAAGGCAAAGAATCCTGATACAGAAAACCGTGGGATACTGAATTGCATCCAGTGCCAGGAAAGCTTTCACTGAAACCAGAAGTGTCATAAACAAATCAGTAGATGAGCTATGGTGAAAGGAAGTCAGGATGACTTCATGTGTTTAATGAGCTACCAAGACCCACTAAAGGACTGGAGGAGGTTTGCCAGAGGAGAATTGAGTTTTCAGATATTTTAACTATCAGAAGACGAATGAGTCTGAGGTGTTCATGTCTGCATTGTTTCCCTTGCACTGGGAAACTTCCCCTCAGTTCTCTGCCTCTTGCCGTTGCAGAGGCATGTTTAGATCCCAACTTCACACACAGCCTTACCTGCCCCTGTGTAGTTCCTCCATCCTCCTGCAGTATCTGAGTGCCGATTGACCTTTAACAAACTTGGCCTTCACAGCATCCCCATCTTTGAGGAAAGAGAAGCACAGACAGCAAGTGATCAGCCCCAGGCTACAGAGAAGGTCTGTGGTGAAGCAGCAGTGTGTTGGCCCCAGGCAGGTGTCCACATCTCCCTCTTTTACCTGGAAGCCCACAGAGCAAAGATGGAGGGGCATGGCAGACACTGCAATCAGGAGAGGTGGCCCGACAACCCTGCTTCATCTGGCATTGCCAATGCCTACTGAATGTTTTTTGCCTAAGGTTTGTATTCAGGACTTCATATTTATAACTAGAATACAACTAAGTGCTATCAGAAAAGTAATTAAAACCAGGCGACATCACTATTTATGGGACTATGGCAGACTCTGGTTTGGTTAGTTGATTGTGTTTTGGGGGTTTGTTTATTTGTTTGGGGGTTTTTTGTAGGACACAGGGTTCAAGCCTGTGATTTCTTCTTCAGAGAACTGCAGCGTGAAATACCTACTCATGCATTTATTTGTCTCCCACTTGATTACTGTCATCTGAGCTAGTGAGATAAAACAATTCAGTAGCTCCTGTCATAGTGTTCATTTCTAGCATTGACTGCTCTAGCAAAGGTCTCAGAAAATCTACCCTGGTGCTGCGTTTTCTTCCACTTTATTTCTTGTCTACCTAAGGTAAACAAGAACTAAGCATCCGAGGTAGATTATGGCAGTAGGTGTCAGAAAAAGCTTTTTCAGGTGTTCTATGTGCAGGAGTGCAAGCTTCATCCATTTCACACATTCATAATTTAAATAGTAATTAGAAATTCTAAATAATCTGTCCCTGGGCACTAGCTAATCTTCATTAAACATCTAAATACCAGTGACTAAAACTAGGTCAGCTCCTCAGTGGCCAGCAGTGGAGGGAAGGAGCTGTGCCAAACTCCTGCAGCACAGGATCTGGCCTCGCTGGCTTGGAAAAGGAGCCAGATTGCCGCACACTAAATGTTGCACAAAGAGGGCCCCATCCTCTACACGAGGCAGGAGAGCTCCTTCAGTGTCCAAGGAGCAGAGCAGTCTTCCAAGCAAGGAGATTGGTCCTTCATCTCCAGTGGGAGAGCAAGGCTGCTCAGGGAGCAGGGATCAGAGGAGGCATCTGCCTGTGCTGTTCTGCAATTGCTGATGCCAGGGAGGGAGTCCCAAGGCTAGCATTCAGAGGTTACATGCCTACTGCATGCAGAATGTCTTGGCAGTGGGAACTGCTGTGTGGTTGAAGAACAAATCCTACTTCTGCAGCTCCAGTCCTCTATCTCCAGGTCCCTGCTCTCCCACTTGCCAAAGGAGAGCAAGGTTTTCTTGCCCATTCCACCACAGTATCCTGAGGTTTTAAAGTCTCGTGTCCCATTCTGTTCTCCCTGCATATGCTTCTCTCACTAATCCTCTGCAGCCCATGTGCAGCCCACTCTCATCCCTCCTTTTTTATTTTTGTGGAAGTCAGGAAACTGTTGTTTCAGAGGTGAGGGAAGCCAAATAGTTTTGCAGTTCTGACACATGCAAAACACAGAGGGCACCAGACAGGGGTTTTATAATCTGTATGCTACATTATGCCTGCTGCCCCTAACACCTCTACTGCTGAAGAAGGGTATTTCTAGAGTTTATGTTGCTCCATGCAACTAAGCCCACCTAACCAAGTACACTGACCACGAGTAAACCATGAAATAGACACTCTGGGGACATACCTTCAGAGCTACTGCAGAACACTGACATGCAGCAGAACACTTTGGGTCCCCAGCATGGGACTCTGCTTGTGTGCAGAGATCCTGCCTGAGGAGCTGTCTGGTCCCTGTCATCCTGATGGCCACTGATTGGCCACAATAGCATCAGTGTCCACTTCAGAAGTGGCAGTGGCTTCCAGATAAAGTAAGCCATCTTATGCAAACGCAGTGCTGAAGTGGTTTGCAGTGAAAAATAATAGAAGCACGAAATCAGCTTGACTGATTCGTGTATTAAAAACAAAAACGGGCAACAAAGAAAGCAGAAATTTGCTGTGCCCATGAGATGGAGAGGGGAAAGAATCTTTGCAACTACAGGTGCCGCTGCTGGTAAGATTACACAGGCACTGTTACTGCTTCTATTCACCATTCATCTTTAGTATCCAAGCTTGTTAAAACAGCTCTGCAGAGTGGGGAGCATGTAGAGGACCTTGCAGAACAATGAAGTGGTCCCACAAGAGGTAGTGCACTGGGATATGCAGTTTGCGTGGCTCATAAGACGTAACAAGACTTCCTTCATCCCTCCCTACTCTTGTGTTTTCCCCATAGCTGTCCCTGTAAGGCAAAGTACACGTTATTAGCCAGATAGCCCCAGCAGCCCTGAGAGTCCTGCTTCCTGGGTACGAGCCAGAGACTCCTGTACATGTGTGACCACAGCCTCCTTTCCACAGCAAAAACTTCACAACTGCTTCTGCATGTGACTGACCCTCAGCACACTCTGTAGCCTATCAGGGAGGCTAATGAATCTGATGATTGGTGAAACTGTTGGCCTTAATGGGCAGTTTCCAACACGCTGGAGAGAAGCTGAGGAGCAGATGATCAGTGAGCAAGAAAGACAGCAAAACCCCCACCGGTGCTCTGCAGAACCCCATTTGCACACCCATCTTAATGTTAGCATTGCAATGCTTTTCTTGGCACTGGACAACATGTCCAGTATTACTGCAGCTACTCAGCTAAAAAGCAGGCACAGAGCAAAGCAAACCTTGGGGAAAGATTTGCATGGGCTTTGCTTGCTTCTCAGGAACATGAAATTGTATTGCTAAGAAGAGTGGGGCACCGCACATGAAAGGCACAGAAATTTCTTTCTTACTTAAAAGGAAAACTTTATTTTGATACATTACAAAATCTATACATTTCTTAGACTAAAATACAGTTTTGCATCAGTATCCTGGCACAATGTCAGTTTACACAGAAAATCTAAGATTAGATCAGCACTGTTAATTTCTCTTCTCTTCCTGCATTCACAGCTTGCAGTATAAAACATTTTAAGTTCCCAAGACAACAATAAACAGTGTCACATTTACTTTTCCCATTCTCAAAGGAGGTGGCATTCCACTGGAAAAAGGAGCACTTGTTAGTTGATCTTGATTCAATGTAAATCACTAAGCCAGTCCAGGGGTTTGATGGCCCTGTTAGAAGTATGAGTGAAGGAGGATGAAAAATTCATTTTCAGATGAAGCTTTGATGGACTATGACAATGCAAGTACTGTCAAACCTGTAAAATATGTTCACAATATTTTCCTTAGGGTAGTTTCTGTAATCAGCAACACAATCCATCATATAGAAATAATTCTTTTCTATAGGTATAGGATTCCACTTTCTTTTTTGCTCTGAAGAGCTCCAGAGCAAAATAAAAGCAAGACACGGGGGATGTTGCTGTGAGATGTCTGAATTGGAAGGTGAATTTTCTTAACTATTGTGAGGATCCTGCAGAATATTTTCTACCTGTGAAATTCTGCTTTCCATGGCTCCACCTAATCTTTGGCCACTGCTTTCTAGCCTACATTAGAAACAAAGCCACCTTTCTATTTTCTACTCCCTCACTCCCCCAGAAAACACTATGACATTGTCTGTGGCACTGTTTTTCAAATGAGACCTATTCTCCCATTTCAGTTTGAGCAGCAGGGAGGGACCCAACTAATACTAATATGGACCACATGTGGTACTTGAGAGTTAAAGACTGTGACTCTGGTGGGAACACCAGTTGGTGCCCAGTTTCTGCTGGGTTTCACAAGTCGTCAGCTTCCTAATCTCAACAAACTTTTCTGGAATAACTCCCTAGTTGCCCCTATTTCCACTCAAGCAGAGATGAGTGGTGGTACACTTGAGCAATGGTAGCCACCTATGCTGCCAGTTTCTTCTACCAACTACTTAGAAAGGTCATAGCTATCTTTAGCATTACTGAAACTAGTCTAGTTCTGTTTAAGTCACCTGCTACTTTTGCTCTGAATTCTTGCAGCATTGGTTATAAGAGGAGTCCCATGTTTCTACAGAAAAGTACCAAATGCTTGTAACACCAAATTCTGCTCATCATATATGATGACTTGACCTCAGTGAGACAGGGGAGTAGAATCAGACAGGTGTTTACTGGTTTTCTGCTAGTTCCATTTTAACAGATCTCTGTCAAATGAATGCCAGATAGTTTAGCCTCCAAATGGGTATTTTCAGATTAATTTATGCTACCCTTATGTTGTCCCTAGAAATATTTTCATAATCCTAAAGTCTCTGAGGAGCTCTGGCTGCAAGACACATCACAGCTCCATCCCAGACCAAAAATTCTGCCTTTTATACATGACTTACATCACAAGAGACAAGTTTCATCTCTTCTTTCATCTCTTTAAATATAAAAGAAAAAAATACCTTGAGAGCAGCATTTGCTACAGAACACAAGACATACAGATTTACTAGTCTCTCCATAATCTTGTTATGTGATGGAAATAACAGCAGAGATGAAATAGTTTAACGACCATTTGAAAATTAAATATTTAGAGTAAACTTTCATCATCCCAACAAAGAAGCTGAGCGCAAGAAATGTTTCAGATAAGTCTGTTGGGTTTTGTGTTGGGAAACACAAGGGATTTTGTTTTGATTTTTTTGTTGTTGTTTTTTTTTTTTTCCCCACAAAGATGAAATAGGATTTCTATGTTGACAATGTGACGCACAAGCTGTTCCAGAAACAATTGACTAGTGATATTTAATTTTAGTAAACATCATCTGCACAGGCAAAGCCATGATTTAAAAAACAGGAGTGCTGTTAGGTATCTACTTACAAATCTTAAGATTGTTTCTTAAAATGACTGTGCCATGTTCAATACAACATGTGATATGCATCTGAACCAAATGCTCACTGGATGGTGATGACAAGTATATGTCTGCTACATGCATTTTATTCTGACTCTAAAACATACATTCATAGAATACATCATAACCACTCAGAGCAAACCGCTAAAGTGCATGCCCTGAGGGCACATTAAATATGTTGTCTCCAACACTGGCTGCTCAGTTGCCAGAACACTGATACAGAAAGGGCTCATTTTTGCGTTATATCCCCATTATGTGCTGAAAGAGTAAGAGCTAACATCCCCTGCTCCCTCTATGAAAGGGAGCACTGTGGAGCAGGCTAATTACCTGCTGCAAAAAAAGCCCTTTCAGAAAGAAGTAACCACCCTGAGAAGATGCTGTAGAGAAATGCAGGGAGCAAGTCTTGGATTAACTACTGGGTAAATGGATTTGTGTACTGGGTTAGGCTGGATGGAGTTAATTTTCTTCACAGTAACCTGCAAGGTGCTGTGTTTTAATCTGCAACCAAAACAGAGCTGATAACACAACAATGCTTTACCTGTTGCTGAGCAGTGCTTGCATAGGGTCAAGGCCTTCTCTGTTTCTCATTCTGCTACTCCAGCAGAGTAGGCTAGGGTTGGGCAAAGGAGTGAGAGGGCATGCAGCCAGGACAGCTGACCTGAACAGACTGAAGAAATATTCCATAACATACAATGTCATACTCAGCAGTAAAACTGGGGTGAGTGTGGTTCCAAAGCAGCTGTTGCTTAGAGATTGTCTGGGCATTGTCTGCTGGTGTGAGATGGTAAGTGATTGCCTTTGTATCACTTGGGTTTCTTTTTTTTCTTCTCCCTCATTTACTTAATGAACTGCCTTATATCAATGCTTTTGTCCTTTCACTGCTCTCTCCCATCCTGCGAGGGGGACTGAACAAGGAACAGAGAAGCAGCTTGTGACAGCCAAGGTCAACCCACCATGTTTAACTGGGTTTTCCACTGTTAGTTCTCCCTTCTAGGACACTTTCATAATGCAGAGAGTACTTCAGTTAGTATGCCAAGCTACTGCCACATTTAAAACCCATCCTGGTTTTGGCAGCTGGGAGCTACTAGAAGGCTGAAGATGCAATTCTAAGGTGGCCATACCATTTGTTCAGTCTAGCTATGGCGTGGCAGTGAAACTGTAGCAGTGATGGGTTGCACTATTAACCACAACGGTGGAGTGATAGAGTGATTTAAAAAAAAAAATCCTGTCTTGGACTATAGCTCAGCACCTCCTCTCGTTCAGTCCAAGTGATACCCTGAATCATTGCCTCAGGAAGATGAAAGGGAATGTGGTAAGATCAATGGGACAAAGGGGAGTTGACACTGCCACTTGGCACTCCTTTACTGAAAGAGCAATACAGAAATGAGAGCTAAAAGAACAAAAAAAAATTCTACAGGGCTGGAACAACTAATAAAGATGACACACTGCTGTTCAACTTCCAAATACAACAGTGAGTAAAATAATATGGGAAAAATTTCAGCAATTTAAAACAATGGCAAGCATTTTTTTCCTTTGTAAGCTAGCTGGTCAGAGGCTATGATGCAGATCATCTGCAGAAACCAAAGACTGGGAACCAGTAATCACACTGTTTCTAAACCCAAATTGTCCAGCCTAAGTCTCCAGTTCTCAAGCAGTAGTTGGTTCAATGGACTTTCCAAGGAGATGATACCTCTGTTTCAGCTGTCTCATCTGCTCCTCCTGCATTGTTATTCTTGCTGCAGCATCACTCTCTGGTTAGTTTAGACTGCTTCCCACAAAGCAGTCCATACACTGGCTTTAATAACCAACAGTCAAAATAAGTATTTAATCCATCACAACTGGCAGACCCCAGCACCCCTACTGCCAACATTTATATATGTGATTTACATGCCAAAGTGTCCTCTCACTCCACTATCTCCACTGGGAAAGGAAAGCAGAGTCTGAATTTCTCCTGAAAAGCTGTCTCTTCACAACACTGTCTTCTGCTTATCTCCCTGCACAAGACAGAGCTGGAAGAGGGCAGCCTGTAGTTTGGTTGCAAATGAACTTCAAAGGACATTCAAAAGCTTTAAAGGGCCACTGGAAAGTCTGCGTGCAGATGGAATGCCTTCTTGGCATGACTTAAAAGCTCTACATGCCATATATACACTCAAGAATGGTGCACACAATTTTATTAAGAACTTCATAATGATATAGATTTCTCACTTAAATATTACAACTACCCATAGAAAAGTGTTGCCTGTATCTTTTAAACACCATGTAAATAAAACAAATTTATTTTTAAGACAGGATAAACTGCTATAAAAATGGTGCACAGTCAAGTCATACAAAAATACAAAATTTGTTTCCATCTGCAGTCCTAGTTGCAATTACAGAGAAAAGTACCCACTCAGGACTTCCAGTGAGCAGGGAACACAAACTTGTGGAACCGGTCATGGCAGAAATGTTTTATCAAAATGAGCAAAATACAAGGCTTCGTTGATTAAGCACTTCCAATAGCCTCCAAACAAGATAAAAATTAGTTTCTCTGGAAGCAACTGGGGATTGGATAAGTCTTTTAGCCTTGGAATCCCGTTTCTAGGATTCATCTAAGCCAGTTCTTAAATTTGTTGCTAAACCCTACTGATCTATACAATATACAGTTTTGAGTGGCACTGCTGTCTTAGACATTGGTACAGCAGGAATGTCTCCTCTCCACAAAGGTAAGGCTGCTCCAGTGTTTCTTCTAGGCAAGTGTGACCTCTGACTTGCACTGAGAGGCCTCACTACTGCTCCAGTTTGAATCTCTAGGTTGAAGCTCTAGTTCAGTTAGCACTTACACAGCTGTGTAAGTTACAACTTCCATACTTAGAGAGCCCTTCTGAAGTTAGTGGAGTTACTGATACGGTTCACTTAAATGGGTATGTAAGTGCTTCCAGGACTGGGTAATTCTGTCTCTCTGCCTCACCATAGATTTATCCTTTCTAAATGTATATTTATTTTCATACCTTTCATATAGTTTGGGGTCTGTGATATGAAAAGTGTAAATCCCTTTAATTGGCTTACCAAAAAAACTTAGCAAATTTAAGTTATCAAATGCCTTCTGGAAGCAAAAGTGAAATATATTACTATTGCCGAAAGATAAGAGCACTAGTTAGCTACATGATTTTACACAATTTTTTAAGCCTTCAGCAGCAATTTAGAAGTCTGATCCTCTGACAGGAAGCACAAATAACTGCTTACTTACTAAACCTTGATAACATGAGTTGTGCATGTCTCTACCTAGACATACCTCTCTACTCCATTACAAAGCTTCTGTAGAAAGACTTTTTTCTTTCAAAAGATTTTCTTGGAGTGATTNAATAATAATAATAAAAATAAAAAAGCATGTTCTCTTGTCATTATCTAATAACTTCTGGTAACTATCCTGGCAGCTACACTTCCAAAGAAATGTTTCTCTGCCCTTTCCCGTTTTAGTCACTCACTACAGTACATACATATATGAATCAAACAACAGGCAAGGAATGATCCCTTCTACCTCCCAGAGCTCTCTGGCATTAAATGAAATGAAGCATACAGTACTTTTTTATGTACGGTTCATTTCTCTTCCCCTCCTCAGCATCTTTGTATCTAGTCATGAATTAATCATGAGTATGGCTAAAACTGAGCTTTAACAATCTGTTACTTCAATTGCCCATATGCAGAATCCATACCCTTCAAAGGAACACTGCTGAAGTGTGAAGGAGGCTACTGAACTCAAGGGGAGGATAGAGGGCAACAGGTATGAGGGGCAAGTAGGGTAAAGAAGGAAGTTAATTGCATATAAAAATTATCTGTCCCCATTTTGTAGGTTCTCTTTAATAGGAGATGCAAGGGCTCCCACACACCTGAATACCTGAGGAGTTGGTTACTGTGATATCTGATACTGGTAAACAAAACTGTGCCCTGCCAGGGCTGTAAAGTAAAATAACTGCTTACAAACCCATTCAAACTGAATGAATTCTCACTGAAACCACCTTTTGAAAAACTAAGTTTAAGACTTTTCTTGATTTTAAGGTTTTCTTACATATAACTGTCCTGAATTTAATGCAAATTTAAAAGAAACTAAACAAGTAAGAGTCTTGGCAGATTAGCAGTGTCATGGGAAATCTGTCTCTAAACCCAGTCATGATTTCAGATTATCTTTACAATGATACCGCCTCCAAATTGTAAAATACCAAGCAGATAAGAATCAACATTTCCATGACCACAATGAATAATTTAAGAAATGGAACAATGATAAAGCTGCTTGTAAA
>VXBX01006422.1:219375-330182 GCA_013400415.1 Scytalopus superciliaris | reverse complement strand
AGAGCCCCAAGCCCAGCACACAGCTCCCTTCAGCCAAAGCCCCCTGGCTGTACCACCACGGCAGGTGCCGTGCCACAATTCAGGCTCTTCCCAACCAGGCACAGCAAACCCTGAACTCCTGCACCCGTGTGGTGACCTCTGCAGTTTGCAGCAGCCACTGCCTGCATTATTAATGGCACTGCCTGTGCCAGGCCCTGACCCTGCTCCCAGCCAGGGTCAAGGGCCATTGATTATGCCCTGTGAATTAGTGCAAACTGGGTGAACACAGACACGGAATGATTTGCCATAGGGCCAGTGATCACAAGATGGAGTCGCTTGTGGAAACAAGAACATACAGTGCCCTCATCCCACACAGCACATGGATAAATGGTGAAGCACTTGCCAGCCTGCTCACCCTGGCACCTGACTCTATCCTGAAGGCAAACACAGGGAAGCACAGTGTATGAAAGGGAGCCCAGCCCCTTCCCAACCCTACCTGCCATCCCACTGCCACATTTGTCTGAGCCAGCCAGAGCCGTGTAAACAGAAGGGAGCCAATTAGCTGCTGATGTGAACAGTTCAGTGGAAAGTTATTATTTAAAAGCTAGTTAAGATAATTAGGGGGCAGTTTAATTAAAACATCAACTGAAACACAAAATGAATGCAGTAGCTATCAAGCCCAGCAGGATGCACAGCTAGCAGATTCCCCTGGGAGGCTGCTAATTAGTGTTTGTGGTGACTGCTAATAATAAATAAAAACAATAATACTCCTGTAAGCCTTAGAAATGTTAAGACTCTGGTTCCTTTCTGCCCAGTGCATGTCCAGTGCTCAATTCCTACTGCATGCCCAGATAAACAGATTATCTCAGAACATTAGAAGATTAGAAAGCTGTAGTAACTCAGACTAAGTTTTTAATGTCTTTGTTTCCCTTTATATTAACAGTGCTTGCTAGCAGAGAGAACCACCAGGTTGGGTCACACTGCAGGGTCACTGTTTTATGCTGCTCATCTGTTCTCATGGAAGGACCACTGCCAAGAACAGGTTGTTTATGATCAAGAATTAAAAAAAAAAAAAACTTATTTTTTCTTGCTTTGATATCAGAAGTGATACAGCCTGGGAAAAGTTGTTTGTGGGTGCCCATCTGCAGAGTCCTGGTGCTCCACTGAGAGGTACAGAACCCCAGGCAGACCTGGAGCCCACCTGTGACCCTGCCCCAGTCCCAAAGGGGTTTGTTCCCTTTCCAAGCTCTGCAAAGCTTTTGCTGAAACACTGCAAAGATTGTGACTCTGACACGAGTGGCACTGGTGGTGATGAGAACAGCTCTCACTGCCCCACTCTGCACACTGCAGGCAACACACTGAGAGTGACACTGCCAGGAGGAAGGGGAAAGGGGAGACACTGCAGCACTGGGAGGGACATGCTGGTGATTTTGTCTCTTTAAACAGCTCAAACCAGGACTGTCCAGCAACTACAGAAGGAGATGCTCCATTTCACACCGCAGGTAATTGCCAGGGCTCCCAACACAAGGCAGGAAGGTCTCTGCAGCAGAGGAGATGGTGCTCCCAGTAGTATGTGCAGGGCCATGAGGAACACAAGTGTCAATGTTTTCTCAGCTGAACAGAGCTGAGCTGTGTTATCTAATTCCTGAGCTATAGATTCTGAGTTGCCCGAGGGGAGGGGAATGCATTAATTACTTATGAATCAATTGATCTGCTGCTATTTCAAGAACCTCTATCTAATGGCTCTGTAATAGAGATGATTCCCAAACAGCAGCTCCCTCACTTCCCACTCAACACCCCTCATCCCACCTCCCCACAGAAGAGCAGGGTGGGAGCCTGCGGGACAGGGAACTTCCAGGATGTACAGCCAACTCCTGCCAGGCACTGCCCTTGTGTGCTCTGCACCTCATTCCTGTATCCCAGTTTATATTGTTCTGGAGCAGGAGTGACCTGTCACCACTGGGAGTGAGACTGTGGTACACTTATCTCATCCTGCTAAAAATGGGGAAAGCAGGTAAAAAGCAGTAAAGAAATGGGTGCAGGGGCTGCTCCCCTTGGTGGGATATATTCCAGAGTGTCACCATGAAAATTAAGAGAAGGAAGGTGATCTCTCCATCTCTATTTCTACCCTCATACATAGAAAATTACTGGTATGGCCAGAAACAGAGGAATATCTGAGATGTTCTTTTGGACTATCTTACCTTACACCTGCAAGACGTTAAAAACTGAACCATCGATTAATTAAAAGCTTTGTGAACACAGCCTGGAGATTCTAGTCTGGAAATCCAAGGCAGAAGTTTCCATTTTGCTTGGCACTTTCTCTAAAAGATGCTTAATTATTTCTGTCATTCTGTGAATGTCTATCTCTGCTCTGAAAGAAGTTCAGAGGCAATTTAGTTTTACAAGAGCAGCCTTCTTTTGTAGACACAGTTAAGACAACAGGAATACCACTCATCAAAGTCTTTGTTACTCTGGGCAACTGAAGCACAATTATCTACCAACTTACCACTCCTATCTTCAGCTTTCCTCCTAAATTATTAAGTTCTTTGTCAGTCATCAAGTCTCTCAGTGTAAGCAGGGTGAAAAGGCAACCTGTGCTCAAGTAAGACTTGGGTGGTACATTTATAGGAAAGAATTTACCCCTGATGGTCAAAATCTGCAAGCAATGCTTTCCATGGCTTTCTTGCTAATAACAGTCTGTCAACACTTATCAAACTTGTATCTAATCATCTCATCTGCAGTGTCTTTTATTTTAGCAAAACATCAAACTAGGGGATATTAAAGAGAACATCTAGTCTTGCACAGCTCTTTTCAGCAAAGGGTAT
This sequence comes from Scytalopus superciliaris, assembly GCA_013400415.1. NCBI lineage: Eukaryota > Metazoa > Chordata > Aves > Passeriformes > Rhinocryptidae > Scytalopus > Scytalopus superciliaris. The sequence goes on along the minus strand of VXBX01006422.1, from coordinate 327,378 downwards.
TGAAGCTTTTTATGCACAAAGTGTGTATCATTCTTGCCATTTATAAACAGGAAAATGAAAGCACAGAGAGATTAAATGACTTGCTAAAGGCATTAGAGCAGATTACTGGCCAAGCCAGAAACAAATTCAAGTGCCTCAAGTGTTGCTTCAATGCCCTGGATGACAGCAGGTAAAGATCAGCTCGTTCACCACGGCACACAGTCATTTCTCAGCTCACACTGGGCGCTGCATATCAATGTTACCCAGCAATTCGGGACAGCTGTGACTCGGACGTTGGCTCTGATTTCTGTTACCCAATTCAACATCCTATTCCACACTACACCTGATCAGGACTACAACGCCATCTGATTGCTGGCAAAGCCAGTCTCACCAGGGAGCTGGGATTTCTCCTTGACTCTCATCCCTCCCTCTGGCTCGGAGCGGCTCCCAGCCAGGAGCTGCACAGAGCGGAGAGCCCGGCGTGGAGAGGCAGGAGGGGGATCGGCTGCAGGAGGGGCAGGGGCCGGCAGGGCAGGGCTCGGCACACACACAGCAGCTGTGGCTCGGCACGGAGAGGGGCTGGGGCAGAGTGCGGGAGCAGCCACGGCCTGGGGCAAACACAGACCACTCAGCACTGCGGGCAGGGAGCGGGAAGGAAGGGATTCCCTGCTCTCTGTGCTGTCTGAAGTGGCCCTGGAGGAGAACATCAGGATTAGGGGGTTAATAAACGCACCGTGCCTCCGGGGCAGGCGCTGAACGCATCCCTGCCGATCTAAACAGACCCGGATGGCATTTGCATTCCATTTAGATTTAATAAGATAGTTATTGTTTGTTAATTACGTGCCAATTGATTACTGCAGCAACATATTTATTGAAGAGGAATAATTCAGCTGAAGATGCATATCCTACTCATCTAAATTGGATGAGGCAGATTCAAAGCCATGGAGTGCCGTGGAGCATCTATCTCCAGTTTGGTGCCTGCACTTTGGGAACATTCCTGCAATCTGGAAGACAAGCTGCTCTGTTCCACAGCAACCTGTGCCCAGCAGGGAGTGTCACCCATGAAGGACTCGGGTGCAGGATGCTGCAAGCCCGAGCTGGGCTCGCACACCCCGAAAGCCACAAAGCCTTGCTGTGCCGGGAGCCCCTGCAGTGCCGTACAGCAGCTGCTGCCAAGAGGAGCTGTACACGCAAACACAAAAAAATAAATATACAAACAAATGGAAAAGCACACAAAACCTCACTACCAGAACAGAAAGCTGAAATCATGAGAGCCCTTGTTCCATCTTTCCAGTAAAAAGCAAGTTCTCGCTTCCCCTGTACTCCACAGGGAGCTGAAAAAGCAGGAGGTCTGGCAAAGGTCACCCTGCAGAAGGTGAAGGAAAGGCAAAGTTCAGAGCCTGTGCCAGTTCTGGGAAGGAGGTGTGGGGTGTGTGGAGATGGGGGAAATTAAATCCCATCTGATGAATATGAGAAACTAAATGATCCTCTTCATGATGGTCTCTGCACACAAGCAGCTGCAAATCAGAGGACTGCTCCAGCCGGGAAATGTCAATTGTATGGAAATGTCATCTTCATTGCAGAGCTCTCCTGGGGCTGCTGGAAACTGCAATTCAACTGCATTAATTTCCATCCCTCTCTCTCTGTCTCACTTTCTCTTTTATTTTTCAATCTTTTAACCTTTATAAAAAAATTAAAAAACAACCATCTTTTCTGCATTCAGTAAAATTTTTCAGCTATAACTGTGCAGAAAGGTTAAAGAGTTTCAATTAGAAAGGTCACTCCAGGATGATTGTGCAGCTGGATTCACATGCTGCCTGCATTTGGAAAGTTAAAGATAGCACTGAGTCGCTTCCTGTGCCAGGGCTGACATCTCCAGCTTTTTCAGTCCCAACAAAAATAAACTTTCAGACCTTACTCTTCAAATAGTGCAAAGGCTCACAGATCTCAGGAGACTTTCAACAGAGAAAACTGTAACTTGAGTTCAAATTGAAGACCAGGTCAAGAGGGAGGCGAGATGTATAATGGTCACTGGCAATTCCCAAAGGGACAGCACTGCAGTGTCGGAGCTGAGTGTCTCCACACTGGGAATCTGGAGCTCGGGACATCTCCGAACCCCCCTCAGCATGAGACAGAGTCCACCCACAGGCTTACCTCTCCCCCTGTCTAGGCTCCCATTTCCCACTTCCTTCCCCCTGCCCTAAACTCTGCCTTGTTTCATAGGAAAATAGATTAATGTATTCCCTGGTGTTGAAACGAGGGAGGAACAAGGTGCACAGGGGGGACAAACATATGGCTGGTCAGGAGAGAGGGATTACGTGAATTACAATTGATTTTCCACTGTTAATGAACCATGAAGTGCTTGTGATTGCATCTTGAAGAGATTTATAATTATTCATTGAATCTCAGAAGATAATTAAACTTCATTAAACACAGACATGACAAGCTTGCATAGTAAAGAATAAACCCCAGAGCAGGTTCCTGATAGAAGAGGGAGATACTGCACTGGGAGATGATAAGGAGAACCAAGGGAAATAAAAGGAGGGTTCTTCACTAAGAGCAGTTTTTTTGCCCAAACAAGGAGCTGCTGCCCTCAGAGTGGCCTTTTCACCTCTTCTTACTTGGTTTTTAAGGGTTCTTTGCTCTTTCACACACCCTGCCTCTGCCTGACAGAGAGTGCCTTATGTAAGACACTTACTTATTCTGCAGCAGTTGCTGTGTGAAAATGTTCAGAGTGTTTTAGAGCCAGTGGGGACTGGTCTTGTTGCATGTTTACCAAAGTGCCTGTGATCTGCAAAACACAGACTGAGGAGGGAGCTGGGGAGGAGTAAGGCGAGGCTGTAGCAGGGAGATGCAGTTCATCGCCACGTGAATTGGAATTCCCAAATAGTTCAGCATTTGAGGTGTCAGGGGAGCCCTTATCTCTTTCAAACAGTCCAGCCTTAGCTTGTGACCATGTGAAAACTTAGCCCATATAGTCCATATTCCAGAGATTTATTAGGATATAATGGGACACATGCTACAGGCTATATGGTATGTTCAGTGATGGTGTAAATTATGCCCTAGTTGGACACAAGCATTTGACACCAGATAAGCAGAATCTAAGAATATTTCATAAAAGAAACTTATTCATCAAAGAAGGAGCCACTGGAGAAAGCAGAAGCTAACAATAATGTGCACTGCTGAGGATCAAAGGAGTCTTGGCCAGCTAATGGTAGTGCCCAAAGCCATTAATCCAGAACAGCATTTGTTCAAAATTTGATTCCTGTGCTCTTGGAAGCTGCCAGTGATTACAGTGCCCCAAACATCTGCATGCACTAATGCAGCCAAAGGAATCACTTACTGGAATACTCTCTCTTCTGCTCATACAAGGGAAGTCAAGGTAAGCCAAAAGCCCCCCCGTCTTGGCTTTAGGTGATCTCACTGGCTTTTGCATTTACACTGAATTTTCTGAGATACAGAGTGTGAAGGGCAGATCCACCTTGTTTTCTCCAGCTTGCTCTATTTTGTCTGTCTACCAAGGGCCATCCAGCATCAAGCTCAGCCAAGCACAAGACTGTTGGGACACCACTAATATTGCAGAGCCAGTGCTCAGTGCTCCCAAAGCAAGAACGGGCTGTATTTCCAGGAAAAGTCAGCCTAGAAAAAAGGACAGAAATCTCAGACTTGCCCTGGATAATTTTTCTTCCTCTCAGAGGGCTCTCTTTTCATTTTTGCCCTCCTAGAACTGAACATCAAGAGTTTTCAGTCCTGAGGCAATCTGATTTTATTAAGAATTGCAAATGTTGACATGAAGTTAAAAGGACCTGGAGAAGATGCTTCTCCCCATGGGCTGACACAGCTTTGCTGAGCACACACGCTCCGTGAGCACAGCACACAGGGGATGAGACAATGCACTTTGCACTGTGTTTCTGGTGTGAACATCTCTCTCCCATCCACACCCAGGGGAACGACTGAGGCCTACAGCTACAGCTCTCTCATCTCTCCCTCATTTGCTATTCCTGCCTGACATAACACCTCCTTTCCCTCGCCTCAGATAGATTTTAGAAATATAGGTCTTCCCTGGCACAGTGTAACTTAAATCAAAACGTTGCAGCCAGGCTTTCACTACAGTAATATTGCCAGAGATGCACAGCATACACAGACCAGCACAATAATTGGTATAGACAAAGCAAAGGATAAACAGGCAGACACACAAGGGGAAATTCATCATCTGAGACTTATTTTCTCCCCTAGACAATGTCTTTGTACAGAGCCCAGTGTCTGGCACAAGGAGGATTCAGGAGGCTATCAGGCCCAATTTCTAACTGGTACATTTAACTAGTGAAAACTCCTTCATCAGGTTAAGAATTCTGTGAGCCAATTAAACTAAACTGATCTAATAAAAGAACAAACCAGTCTTGCTGTGTATACCCAGAGTACTTGCTCCAATTTAGCTGAATGAATTTAAAATCAGTTTCAGAGAAGCTGTGCGAAGCTTGTCGAGGGATTTCCGCTCCTTCCCGAGGACAGAGAGGCTGAGGGAGACTGTCCCCACCCAGACCCTTCCTGTCTTGTTGTGCAGTGACTCACACATCCCAGCCTTGCAATGAATGAGCTTCCTGAAGGCAGCGTTTACTCTGGCTCTCACCCCCGTGCTGTAGCACCATGTGTTTTACAGCATTGTCAAACATAATGATTCCTACCCTGGAGAGAAATTGGGTCCCGTTTTATATTTTATTACCTAGGAAAGGACATTTTTTACTTTCCACAGTCCACAGTTGGCAGCAACAGCCCCATAAATCTTGCCAAATGCTTTTTGTTGATATATTGTCCAGCAAGAAGTCTGTGAGGCTGGGGCCTGCACGGAGTAAACAAGTTAATGGCTTCCCAATCCATGTCCAGAGAGGGAGAGCAGCAGGGATAACCAGTGCTGCCAAGTCACTGCAGACAGAGGCCAGCAGCTGGGGCTGAGCTGACACACCACAGGGAGGTTTTTTCCCATGTTTTATCCAGAATAACATGCAACTTGCAAAACTTCCTGGCCCCCAATAAAGGGGTCTTACTCCACAAAGCTCACCTGCCAGCCCACTCTGCCGCTCCTGCAAGAGCTCTGGTTGGTTCTGACAAGGAACCATGACTGGGGAGAAACCTGTGGGACCCCCAGTGCCTGCCAGCAGGACCTGTGGAAACCAGGAAAAAGGGTAATTGGAAGGAAAGGAAAGGCAAGAACATACTTGTGAATGCAAGTGCATAGGAGCAGATTTCACAGCTGAAGGGACAGAGCAGTGTGAGCACAGAGCAGTGAACACAGGGGAGTCACAACTCCCTGTCCACAAGGAGCAGCCTCGGTGCAGTTGCTGTGCCTGCTCTCTGCTGGGACTGTCAGATGTAACTGTGTTGGATATGGCTGTAAGCATTCCCTACGTGCCTTGCAGATGCAAGGGCGTGTTTTGGAACATGTGTTTCCAAATGTAAGTGGACAGTGATGGAAGGGAATATGATTTTAGTTCTTGCACTAAAGGAGCATCCAAGATGTGTGTTGCATGTTAGTTGGTGCAGGGAGTATGTAGGTGACAGGCTTTACTTGTGTCCTAGCACTTGTACACATGGATACACAACTGTCCCCAAGCCAAGCCCTAATTCCTAATAGACTTATCCTTTTCGGGTGCTGACAGAGCCTCTCTCTGAGAAAAAGATATGTTCATCCTGATTCCTTCGGGCAGTTAATGAGCCGCTTCCCTGCTCTCCATCTCTGTCCCTGTGCTCCTCCCCGAGCTCCAAGAGCACTTTGTGTGTAATGAAGAGATAACGCCATAATGACTTGGTATGTCCCGCTCAGCCCCATCCTATGTTGTGGAACAACTAAGTGCCATTGCAGGGCTCTGTCAACTCAGCTGGTCATGGCCAGCCAATGCAAAACCCTCTCTGCATCTCCAGGCACAGGGACCATTCAATGGACCTTCATCACACAAAACAGAACCAGATCTCCCAGTGCCAGATGTTCCAAACTTTACTGCCCCTCACTTCTCCCCCAGCCATGGGCAGGAATGTGGTCCTACAGACACAACCTGTACCAGTCACTATAGGTTGGCTGTGATTTCTGAAGAGCTGGAAATTCTCCTGAGGCCTCAAGAATAAAAATACTGCTAACCCTGGCTGGGAGCATAATGAACAGGAAGAGAGATTGATTGCTAAGGCTGTAATTAAGTGAGAGCTTTGATAGCCTCATAAGCCGCAAGAGCCAAACCAGAGTCCTGATGTGGAATTAGAGCGGCACAGACTCCCTCCCTCCCTGCATCCCACCACCTTCTCCTGTTAGGAACAGCACCTTGGGATTCTGAGCACGCAGCTGCCCTGCTCCAGGCTTTATAGGCTACAAGTCATTTTAAGGGGAAATGGAAGAAATGAGCTTCCCACAGATGAGCGTGATAGGAGGCTGAGGGACTGACGACAGTGAGAAGGAGCAGGAATCGGCAAGTTGCCTCCCACTCTGTGCCTCACCTCCCACTCTGTGCCTCACCTGATTATAAGGTGTCTCTGCACATTAAGCATAGCATTGCATCCACTTACAGCCTGTGAACAGTCTAATATACAGGGCAGGAGGGCATGGGGAGAGGGGGCAGAAGAAGGAGGGAATAATTATCCACCAAGGACTTGAGTCCAATGAGATTTACACCCTTCCTCAGCCATAAACATTGCTGAGAGCCCTAAAGATAAACACACTTGCTCAGTGGAGGCAAAGGCTGCCTGCCAGCCTCCAGCTGCTCAGCCCCCCTGAGTGCCGTGCACTAAGGATAACCCAATTCTCCAAGGGGGTGCAGCTCTCTCCATCCCACTCTTCTCCCATTTGCACACAGAAGTGATGTCTTCATTGGATTCTCTTTCCTAGTTGAGGCTGGTGCTCTGCCAGCCCTCTCCACTTTTCAGCACAGCCACACCAATATGTTCCCACCCGATGGAACAGGACATCACACCATGGCTCTCCCTCAGCTCCTCCTCCCAGCCCAGCTGCCACATGTAGTCCCTCCATGCTGGAGTGGCTGCTGTGACAACAGGAAACCAGGCTCTTCACATGCATGTCAAAAGAAAGCATTTCCAGGCAGCTTGGCAAAGATCTTCAGGATCATCACAGAACCCTCTTTAGGAGCCTCTCTGCCCTCTCCCACAGTTCTGGCTCCAGCCACGCAGAGCCCTTTCAGGAAATGCTCTCCTGCAGGCTGTAACTCATCCCTGGAACTCATGGGAAATACAGAGATCCTGGGAAACAAACTTTGGGCCAGTCCTTGAGCTTGCACTGAACTCAGGATGAAGTCCCCAACAGAACCTTTCCTCTCCCTCTGGGGTTACACTCAGCCTCACACTGCTGTTGGTGCACCTTCCCCTCCTCCTCTGCACCCAGAGACACAAAATGCCTCGGCCCACCCCACCCTCATCTCTGAACACAGTTTCCTTCCCTCACATTTGTCCATATCTACTGCCCTCTATTCCACTCGAACATTTTTGCCTACTATTTTGAGTATGTGCACATTAAATGCTTTTTCTTCTTGTAAGTGATTCAAGGAACAACCAGGAATGTCTTTATATTTTACAAGTTCCATGAGAGGTGATAGCTCCTCACAGTGAGGTGAGGGAACAAAGGGAACAAAGGAAACAAGAAGTTCTTGATCCTGCCCCTGGCTCTGGCACTGGCATTTCTGTGTGAGTAGCTACTGCCCAGGGCTGCCTCAGTTTCCCCACTGTGACTTCCTCACAGAGGCACTGTGAGACATATGTAAAAAAGCAGAGCTCTTCAGATGAGAGGAGCTGGACAAGGACACAATCACACTGTGACATGATGCCTTTGAGCCTCCTGGTAACCAGACAATGGCTCACCTAGCAGGATCCTGTTGTAAGAGGTGTGTGAGCCCGGCCGAGGATCCACCAGTATCTCTGAACTCCACAGTGCCTCTGTGCTTGTGTTTGCTGTGCAGTCCCTTGGCCAGGGTGTCTGACCCCAGCACAGCCCCACTTCAGTCTCTGTCCATCACACATTGTTGGCCGTGAGACTCAGAGCACCAGGGGTGACAGACAGATCCCAGAGCGACAGACTCCCAGAGTCAGCAGAATGCAGCCCGTTGCCATGGAAATTCAAGCCTCCCTTTTAAGCATCTGTGCAGCTCAGGAGAACGTGGCCAGCTCCCACTGTGAAAAATCTTTGTAAAGAGTCCCGTGGAGAGTTGGTTTTGTATCCCACAATTGCTCTTTGCTCCCCAGCCCAATTATGTGTTCTAGCAGGAAAAGAGGGACCACAGCTTGGCTGAGGACAGATGACGTCAAGGTGCATTGTCTAAGAGATGAGCCTGCAACCAAGGACATGATTTCCTAACACAAAAACTCTGCAGGAAAATTTCAGATTTTTAAAAAAAATATTGGAAGATATCCATTCTTGCTGCTATGCCAGAGGCCAACACCAGGCAACACCACTCAGAAGTAGGCTTTGGGGAGATCTGCTTATCTGAACTGCTAAGTTAGATCTTGAAGGCTTAATTATTTGTCCACTATGCTCACAGGTTTTTTCAGATGCTGACAAAGACATTTTCATAAGAGTGACACACAAATAAATCAGTAAAATAAAAACAAACACTGGGACAAAGGGGTGCTGATGGAAAATTCCAGCAAGCAAGCAACATTTTTGGCTACAGCTATTTTGTAACTGCAGCAAACACAAGCAGTGCATGAGAGTTATTAACTATTTCTCTATCCTTTCCAAACTTCTGTGACGAGTGTGTACCTCACCTTACACACATGGGCAGTGGTACATGGTATTGTGACCAAGAATAATTCATCATTTCTTGCATGACATTGTATATCAGCTGTGTATTCTGCACATCCATTGCCGTGTGCTCAAGGCAAATGTGCACGTATGTGGGCACGTGGGACACTCACAGTGCTTGGGAAAGGAGACCACGTTCCTTTCCAAAGTGTAGTCACTCATCAAAAGGTCTTGTCAAGTCTAATTACCTGTGCTGTTTTCCCCATGAAATTACTTTGCATCTCCAAGCTCACTTTGCACTGACCCTTTTGTTTCTTATGAAATAACAGGTATTTCAGTGAGGCTGCTGCTGTAGGAGCCTGGTAATGAGCACCAGGAGCTGCTTGGGCTTTCAAAGCCCCAGACAGCTTCATTAGGCAAACAAAGGCCACACGTCCAGGGCTGTACACAGAGGCAGGGGATGACGTAGAAAAGGTCTAGCAAGCAGTTCTTCATTACATTACCCTGTTTGCAGCCCTCTGGGAGTGCCCAGTTGTTGAAGGAGTTGTGATAATAAGCTCTCCAAGGACACTGGCTTTGTGATGTCCACAGCACAGGCACTTGAGATCATCCCCCAACCAAAGCCCATGACGAAACACCTTCAAGACTTTTCCTTTTAGGTTTCATTCCAGAAGTCCTGAAAGACACTCAGAAGTCTAGTTCATGCCTGGTTCCTCATACATTTTCTCACACTGCAGCTAAGCAACTGTCAAACACTGCTAGCAAGGGTGACTGATGCCTTTTCCTTATGAGTGGCCCAAGCCCTCCCCAGGAGGTGTATCCCAGGAGATACACCACCATTTGTTGAGGAAACCTCCCCAAATCCGTGGTTATGCCATAAAATTGCCCTGTCTGGCACTTCAAAATGTTCCTTCTGAACTTTGCCATGGAAATCTCTCACAATACAAAACAAATTCTTCTCCCCAAAGAACTTCAGTTATGACAAACAGGCATTGTAAAATTCAGCATGTGCACTATTTCTCTTCCTCTTCCCACCACTGGCAGTATAAATATCACCCTGAGTTAGGGGCTAAGTGCCAAGTTAAATTAATGCTCTCTTTGGGCCGGGGATCTGGGTTCTCCAGAGATCACAAGGAACCTGTGAGGGTGGGTGAGAAGGAGGAAGGGAGTTCGATTCAGAGACACCAACTGGAAATATTTTCACACTGAATTTCACACCTCCTCCCCTGGATTCCAATGAACAGTTACTGTGATGCACCCTGCAGGGTCACCATAAAGACAGATCCATCCCATCACGCTCCCTTGAACATCTCTGCAGCTCTCAAGGCTGTATGTCAGGGGGGAACCTTGTTTGTTCTTCCTTTCCTCCCTCCCACTCCTCTCTGCTGCAGTGCTTTTCTGGGAAACCCTGGGGGAAATAATTCTGGAAAAGAGGCAACAAATGTAATCAGGACACCCAAGCTGTAGGCAGCCCACAGCCAGACACAGTGCTAGCCTCAGATGGAAGCCAGAGAATGTCAAACTTGACAAACAGTAATTTCCATCCTGAAAACAGATGGAAAATCAAATACCACAAAAAAAATCTTTCTGAACATAAACTTCCCATCTTAAAAAAAAAATAATTCAGGTTGGGTTAATCAATAGGTTCCTTTGCAATAATTTTAAACCAAATCATTTTATGTCAACCTTTAAAAGATGTATTTACTTTTTTTTTGTAAATTAATTCCTTGTTTGAAAGCATAAATTCTAAATGTTAAAAAAAAGGTATTTTTAGCAGTCTATAATGTTTTTGATTAAGAAATGCTATTTGCTCATTTTCCTGCAAATTAGAGCTCCTTTTCTGCACACTCATACCCTGCTATGGGAAGGGATTTGGAGTCTCCAAATCAGTCTCAAACCCTCCTCAGAGACTGAATCTATGCCTGCTCAATTTGTAGGAACGCAGGCAGGGGCACATCTCACCCTCTGCTTCCCCAAAGAGCTCAGGACATGGACTCTGCTCAGGTTCCCACAGAGCCAGGGCTGAGCATCACTAAAAGGCTTTGCAGTCCTTCCCCCCACAGCAGAGAAACTCCACACGAGCAGTTTCTCTCTCCTGACCTTCCTGTTATCACCCTGGACTCCAATGCAAACACCTGCATCCCAGTGACATTGAGTCAAAATTACCATGAACTCATCCCCAGCCTCATTCTCCTTTTCCTCTTTTCCTCCCTGATTGTGAGGCCTCACCGGGGTGACAGCTTCATTACAAGTGACCTTCAGCACTGGCTTTGTTGGGGGAGTGATTTAGAACCAAATTACTGATCTATTCCTTTCATCTCCTCCCTCTTACTGAAAGCAGCAATAGCAGCCGTGGAGAGGCCGCCTGAACCAGCGTGTTTTTAACACATTACAGAAGGGGAGCCAGAGCAGGAAGCCATTCCCCAGCACAGCCAACAGGCTGGGCCAAACTGGGCTTGGAGAAGTGCCAAAACAAGCACAGCATTTAGTCCAAGGGTACGGAGGAGTCTGATTTTCACCAGCCAGTTGGGGACTCCACTGAGAGCAGATGGAGAAAGCTGGAAAAACAGGGGGCAGGTGGCTGGCTGGAAGACAGGATCAGTGTGGCACATGGGCAAAGCAGAAGGGAGGTGGCAATATGGGCCTGGTTGTTGTGGGCTGGGTTAAATCTCGCTGGAAGCAGCGGGAAGAGCAGCTGTCCCTGAGTCAGCCTAAATCAAAGAACACTTCCATGTCTCTTTGCTTGGTACAAACTGAAGCAATGGAGGAACAAGGACAAGGGTTCATCTGAGCTGAGCTATGACACAGCTTTACTGTACACTAGTGGCTGTGTGTGAGAGAGAGAGAAAGAGGGAGGAGAGAAAGATGAAGAAAAGAAATAATCAGAGCTGTGGCAGGTCACTGAGAACAGTCAGAATAAGCAAGGAAAAAATATCAGAGATGGTACTGGAGAAAAGGGTCATTAAAGAGACCTCTGCCTCCTAAGGGCACTGACAGCCAGAGAGAGTCAAAAGCAGAGGAAGTGGGGAGTGCCTGCTCTCACTGAGTGAAGTGTTTGCCACCATTACAGCCTACCATGTCACAGGGTGCACCAGCAGCACATCCTTGAATGAGTGTCCAAATCAAAGACCTGAAAACCTGGAGCCGCTCATGAGGCTCTCGCTCTCCTTTGCAGCAGTGATATGCCCACTAGCCAACAGCTCCTGAGCAAGACTGTGTGTGATGAACACATAAAAGAGAAGCTCTGTGATTCTTCACCCACCCGGGCTCAGGAACAGAGGGTACAGACACACTGAACCGTTCAGGGAATTAAACTGGTAGCAGGCTATTTCACACAACCATTTCAGCAGAGTGATTTACCAGTTGGGAAGAATTTAATTTACAAACAGAAAACATAAAAGGAAAGTCAAGACTGTAAGCAAAGCAATAACAGAAGAGCCTGGTAATGAAAGGTTCACACAAGAGGAGGTTGGCTGATCCATGTGGTAAAGAGCAGCACAAAGTGGCTACAGGGAAATAGCAGGAAGAGATTAACTGCTGACACTGAAGTGCTATTTCCAGCTGACATTTATCTCTGCCTTGGAATTCCCAGTGGGAGAGAAGGGGTGACAACAAACAGGAGGAATTTACACTGGCCACTTTATGCAAATCTAACCTTTCTGCACCTGCCAGGTGGGGAGCATTTATTTACCCTGTGGCTGCCTGGCTCCCTGGGCAGAGGGAGGGAATCCAAACAGAAGTCGGGGAAGGTCGGGGGGATACAGCTCGTGGCTGTAATTGCAGGACTTGTTACAGGCGTTACAATTTTAATGTGGCAGTTGAGAGATACACACCCCAGGCAGCTGAACTGGCAGCAGCCCTGTGCTTGTGCCAGTGTGTTATCCCACAGGAGCATTCACTGCTGCCTGACCGGCGGGCTCAGGGATCTTCATCTGTGCCTCAGTCCATACCTGTGTCTTGCTCATAAAGGGCCTCAGCAAATTCCTTTAGCTCATGGATGAAGAGTGATTAATTTTGGACCAGGCAGATCTGAGTTCAATCTCCTTTGCCACAATGACTTTTCAAGATGCAAAGATCTGAGGCTGAGCAGTAACTGTGAGATGTTTTGGGGTGAAACTCACAATTTTAAATAGAAAGATAACATGTATATACACTATCAAATTAACGAGTTCATATTGCACTTTTAACAAGTGAAAACTATTTACCACCACCCCAGAATAAGACTGCCTTTTTTTTTGCATGTTAAATAATATCTCTTTGCAATATATAGTCATGTTAAGCTTTTTTGCATTAAAAAGTCTCTTTTTGTCCATGTAAATACAATGCAGTTGTCTCTTCAGCAGAAAACACCACAAGAGCCCTTGGTACAAAAGACCAGGAAAAAAGCAAAGACCCACATATCCAACTAAAAGTGTTGGGGAAGACTTTGGATGAACTTCCAGTGCCTTCACACCATACTGAACCATGGTCACAGCACAGGAAACCAAAACAAGTGCCCTGAAAGTAAAATTTCTTTCAATCCCTTGAATTCAAATCTAAGTCAAGCACTTTATAACTCATGAAATTGGCTGAGAAAACAGGAAATTTCTATAAGCATACCTGGGTCAAATATTCAAGTTTCTCACTGCAGCTGTGAAAGACTCATTTGACTTCTGAACACAACAAAATAGCTCGTGGCATGTTGTTCCTCCAGTATCTGCAGGGCTGATAAAAGAAGATGAAATAATACTAAGTCCACAGTGAACACCATGGAAATGGGCAACATTTGAGCAAAATCACTGTTTTCTCAGCTGCTCCCCTACAACACATGGCGACACTGGGACCAAACCAATTGGTGTCACACTCAAGAGCCTTGTGCAGGCAGAGCTGACAGGTTCCCAGCACTGCCTCCTATAAAATCAGGTTTCTTTCAGCATCTATCATCCAGCCCAATTCTGCTTAACAAGCAAGAACTGACAGCAGCCTGAGGTGATGTGGCTGCAGGGCACGCCAGGGGCACGTTTCTGAACCAGGCACACCCTCACTCAGCCCTGCCCTGCATCTCTGCCTGTCTGCATTTGTGCAAGAAATTGGGGGGGAAAAAGGATTTATGGAGGGTCAGAGGAAAGAGGCAGAGAAAGAAAAATCCCATAGGATAAAAGAGATGAGAATTTCAAGGTAGTTTTAAAGCAGTTAGTGAAGTCAAGAGCCCAAGCTGACCTGAAGTCACGGCAGTGAGAAAGTAAATGGACTTTTAAAGGCTTAGACTGAGGTTTTCAAAGCCTTTTCAACAACTTGACTGTTCATTTCCATTTTATTGGATTGTAGCCAAGAAAATCTCTGCTCTGATTCTGGAGGTCTGGATTCAGAAAAGAGAAGCTAGACTTTGCTTTATTTTTTATCTTTTAGAGAGAGAGAGAGATCTATATAAAGAATCAGCAAAAACCAGCCAATCATTTCCTTCAGCATCAGAGAGCCTGATGGAAGGGTCAAGAATTGCAGGCTACAGGCTGTCCCCATCCCAGTTCCAGACACCAGAAAAAGCCCAGCCATATGAGCCAGGTTGTTTGTCTTTGCAGGAGGAAACAGCACTGGGGGAAATCAGTTCCTTCTGTTTTCCAGCTCTCATGAGCTCTGGATTAAGAAGACTTGGGGCTTCAGTTCTGTCAGACCATCAACTGCCCAGCAGGTAAAGAAAGCAGTAAGTGGAAAGTAATTGATAGCAGCAGGTAGCTCCAATAAGTTTCTTAATCAATACAATTTATAGCAGAGACAGCTCCAAGCAGTGCATTAGGGAAGCCCAGCTTAATGTGTTTATAACCTTTCTCATTTCGTTTTGCTTGTTTTTCCTTCCCTATTTCTTTCAGTAGTTTTGGGGGGTTTTTTTTGAGACCTAATTTCTCCATGGATGTACCAAGTTTATGCTTCCTTCACCATTTCCTTAGAACTCCTTGTGATTTGAATTACCTGTGTGGCAAAGGGGAACTGCCCTAGTTCTCCAGGCTCTTGAGTGGAGCTCAGACATGTGGCTTTGCATTTAGAAGAAAGAATTTTTTTTCCTCTTACTGGATTTAAAGTGAAGATAAATGAGTGGAAAGCAAATAAATAAGACCCCCTCCCCAAAAAGAGTGAACAGCACAAATCAAAGCCCCCAGAAACACCTGTGCTATTTGCTGCACCTCCTATCTGAAAGCCACTGGAATACACAGAGATTCTCTTTCTAGTCCTTCTCTAATAATAAGGATACAGAATCTTTCTCCTTCACAGCAACTTCTGCTTCCCAATATTATTCCTCTGGAAAAAGATGAGCATCAAATTAGTTACATGGACAAAGTGGATACAGAGGGATTTTCTCTTTATCAAGAGCGTATTTATTCTTCCTTGCTAGCTGAGATGGGAAATGAAAGAGGTGATTTACAGTTCTTTCAAAACTTTTCACAGAATCACAATCAATATTTTTCAATACACAGAAAAACAAAACCGTGTTTTACCCTGAAAAGTTCTGTTTTGGTAAATATGAAAAGCTGATCATTACTTCAAATAACCAGATGGAGAATCACGAAAAGTCCATATTTGTCAATTGCTAATATTTTCCAGGAAGTTTTTAATTAAAAACCATTTTCCAGTGGGTAAAAACCCCATACTTTTCAGCAAAATGCTAAAAATATTGAGGAAGAGTCTTGGGTAACATTTTTGGCAAGACAAGTAGACCTCAGTAGCAAACCTGTTCCATGGGAGATGTACAATTCTGCTCCAGTGACTCAGCAGCCCCAGACACGCTGCCAAGCTGCTGCTTGTTCTTCCAGGACTATTACAGAAACTTTTCCTTCTTCAAGAACCCTTTTAGTTCTACACAGAAGATGGTTTAGGGGAAAAGAAACAGTCAAGGCTTTGGTCAGTTCCAACTGAGGAATCCAAAAGAAGGACATTGAAGGTCTCAGGAACTGTCACTTGCCCTCATACACAGAGCAGGGAGCAGCAAGAAGGTGATGCCCAAAGCCGGTTCCCTGCTCCTGCAGGACAGGGGTGTGGGCCTGGCCGGACAATCACTGCGGAAGCTCTTTCAGAAGAGCTCAGCTCACTCTTTTTCTCAGAGGACCATGGCCTTCTGGAGCTCACTGTGAGGAGCTGTCCCGTGTGCAGGGGAATACTTTCATGGGCCAGATCTTCCCAGGGGGATGAAGGAGAGAATCCTTTGGTGAGGATCCTAGAGAGGAGTTAAAAGTCTCCCATGTGCCAAGATCCAGCCCAGGAAGGCCTGGGTGCACTCCAAGCCCTCTTGACAAGTTCTCAGGAGGATACTGAGAAACATTTGAGCCTGTCCCCAAACCCTGAGCAGCAGATCCCTTTTCACCCCTGGGGGCAGTGCAGAAGTGCTGTGTCAGCCTCCAGAGAGCTGCAGCAGGTCCTGGGGCCTGGTGGGGAGCTCTCCACACCTCGTCAGAACAGGGCTCCTCAAGCAAAGCCCACGTGCAGCAATGCCAGGAAGAGATGCTGTGTCAGGGAGACAGTTTCCCTTTCCTTTTAAGACATTTTAAGTGAATGAATAATTCATCCTGGATGACTTTGAGCCGAGGCAATGCTCCATGTTACCACCTGATTATATGTTCCATAAAAAGAGATGACAGCAATTTATCTCTCTTCTCTTGCCAGGTGGGCTGGTGGGGGGATAAATATGCTGCCACCAAACTGGAGTGATGAATCATCCCTCAGAGCAACCAGTGACACTTTTACTGATTTGGCATGTAGTCCTTCCCAGTGGAAGTGGTAGGGACAGGGACATCAGCATGAACCTCCAGGAAAGGGAAGACCATGGGCAATGGAGGGTTCAGTTCTCTCAGTTCATTCCCCAGGACTGGGCAGAAGAACCTTTCCCTGAGAACAGTGGAGTCTGCAAAGATCAGGTGCTCACACTGCTATCTGGTGATAAGGAAATGAGTGTTATTCTGCTTTATTATTGACTAACAGTGAGGTTAGGCTGGAGGAGAGGAGCCCTGCTACACATTCCCCAGAATCATGCTTCTTTCTGGTATGACAGGCTGTGTAGCACACAGCTCTTGTTCAGCTGGGGAATGGGAGTGGGAGATTTGTCCTGGGAATTAAAGCACAGCTTTACTTAGATGAGAGGAGCCTGCAAGTGGCTGCTGCTCTGGCCAGAAGGCAAGTCCACTGTCCTGTCTTTTATCTGTGCCCATTTAGGCCAACCCAAGCCTTTCCCAAGAGAGGATCATTAGCTCTGCCAACACAGGGCTTTTGGGTGATCTGAAACTCCCAAGCACAGATCAATTAGGGCCAAGGCTGAGAAGTGAGGGCTTCCTTTCCTTAAACAACATGATCCCTGCTAGTAATAAGAGTCCATTATGGACATATCCCATATGTTTATGGCCACAGAGACAGCTGCTATCAAGCTACACCAAAGCAAAGGCAGACAAGCATTTCCCCTCCTTGCCCATGAGCAACACGTCCTGGCTGAAAGTTGGTACAGCCCCTCTGGGTGCGCTCCCAGCTCTGCCCTCCCAACCAACATGCTTCATGCTGTGCCACAGATCCTCTGCACCAGTGCACCCACAAGGGCTGGAGGAAAGCAAACCTTTCCTTGTGCACATCCAGCGCCTTCACCTGCACACTCTGTGCTGCTGCCTCTGTCCTCCCCACCCCTCCCAGCCTGCGAGGGGCTGAGACAGCATGAAAATGTGCTACAGACACATCCTCCCCGCCCCCGTGCTGGCTATGGGGAACATAAAACACAGCGGAGATTGCTGCTATTTCATTATTTATGAAGCTTTGGTTATTTCGTATATAAATAATCCATGACTGCAAAGTGTTGCTGGCACTGTAATTGAATATTCATGAGGTATTTTTGTTGAGAATTTTCACCATCATTTCAAACCCAGACACAAAAATAAAAATCATCATAATAAAAATTTCATCTGTCATTCCGCAGTTTCAACCTCTGGGAAACTCAATCTCTCTCCCACCCTGAGGGCTTTCTGTGCAGGGGGGAACAAGCCAGGAGGGCTAATCGGGAAGGGAAGTTCATGCCGCATTGGAAAGCAGAGGGAACATCCTGCGTTGTGGCTCTGCCCGCTGCCTTTTAGCGCTGTCAGGATGCTTCATCTGGGGATGTGCACTGCCTGCACGGAGTTCATGCAATTTCCTTCTCTCCCTCGCAGAAACATTTCTCTTCTCAGGTTTAATCCCGGCCAGAAGCTTCACGGAGAAGCGCCCAAGTGGGATCACCTCATGGAAAAATGGAAGCATATTGCTGCCACCCTGTGGAAAACGGTGGGCCCCAATTGCTGGGGACTGCTCCAGATGTTCACAAGGCCACAGCTGGTACGGTGGTTAAAGAGATGTGTGGGGCTGTCATTGCCCTGGTGAGAGGCAAAGAAACCAGGGAATTTCCATGAAGTAACTGCAGGATTTGCAGGGAAGATGTTTGGATGCTGTACAGGAAGGATTGATGGTGCCTGTGCTATCCCCGTGGTGCACAGGGGCACGTGCTCCAGGAGGGTGAAGCACTCAGTGCAGCTGCAGAGGCTCCCAAGGACAACTGTGGCAAATTCCTGGCACAGGCAACCATCAAACATCTCTTGAATCCCAGGACAGTCAAATGTGCAGCTCCACCTGCTTGCTTTGCTAGGATTCCCCCTTTTCCCCTCCAAAGCCCTTTCTTCACCATGCCTTTCAGCTCCTCTGATTCCACACCAAAAAAAGGCAGAGTGAAGACTAAACAAAAGGCAGTGGCACTATCCAGACTCTTCCCTTTCCCTGCTTGCTATTCACATCTTCTGAGGAGGCTCCACAGGTGCCTGCCTGGTGTATAAGCCCCTGTCCCGATTCTCCCCTACGATTTCTCCAGATCACAGTTCCTTCTCTCCCAGTTCTGTGAAGCACTGTGTGCACAGAAGGGAAACAGCAGTGGGAGTAACAGCATGTTCCCAACCCTTCCAAGGCAGGCTCCTCAAAGCCAAGCTGGGCCATGTGAGAGCCTGGCAGGCAGATCTGAGAGCCACGTGCAGTGGGGTGTGTGAGGCTGTGCCACAGCAGCACATCCCGAACGGGGCCGGAGCTCCGGGAGCACTTTGCCTTCCCCGAGTGATTTATGGGCCCTGTCAGTCCAGCAGACTGAGTGCACAGACAGCTGGAGCGTGCAGCACAGAGAGCAGCAATCCATCAGCACCGGGCCACAGTCACCCAGGAATCCATCAGCAGCTTCATTACGGTGACATCTTCGCAGAGGGAGAAACAAAGGAAAAAGATGGAGACAGAGGGAGCCCAGAGGGGAAAATCCACCCAGGACTTCTCAGAACTTCAGAGCCACAGAAGTAAAACAAGGTAACAGACTTGAAATGTAGTTTTTTGTGTGTTTGTAGTAATTGAGGCTGTCCTGCTTTAAAGCCACAAATTAGAACACCACACCGCTGAGCAGGGATTTCTGGTGTCAGCAGCAACCAGGAATTGCTTTCCCATTTGCTGGTAGGTATTACTCACTCCCAGGCATGAGGACTGGAGGGTTTTGAAGGTAAGGGCATTTTATTATTCAGGAGCTGGCACTGGCAGAAGGAATCAACCCCAGCTCCATTACGGGGGAGAAAGGTGATGCCTGTACTTCAAGAAATATAAAGCAAGCTGCAGCAGTTTGCTGTATGGCACTGGGGTTTGTACTTTAACCTAGTGCTGCCTCAGCAGGAGCCAACCCCCTCCTCCAAAAAACAGAGACACACAGATACACACACCCCAGCAGGGACACAGGAATGGACCAAATCACAAAAGCACACAGGATCCCTACACAAAGCCCATATAGACACCCAAGTTCAGAAAAATTTATGCACAACAGGTTAGCACATGCCAAGGAAAGGAGACACACAGAAATACAAGTGTCTGGAATCTCCAGGTATGGCAGGAATGTAGAACATGCCGTGATGAGCACAAGAGCACACTGTCTTTGATCTACAACTCAATAATAAGATATATGCCAGGTTCCCCAGTAAAACAACTTCTCTCCATCCCCAAACTCCATAAAAAAACTGAGAGAACATGATTTCTCCAAAATCTGTGTTAAGCACCGGGAAGAGAGGTAAAGAAAAGTGAGCATCTGCTCTTGGAGGAAAGAAAAGCAATTTACCTTTGAATAGGGAGCAACAGCACAAAGCACATTATTTCTTTTTGCTCCAGGGACAGTCACCGTTGTTATTTTGAGTCATGCTGATTACAGGTTAAGCATGTGCTCTCAAAGCTTGGGAAAGGTGGAGGGTGTATTGGGACGTCTCAGAACAGCATAAATCAGCTGAAAATTTCACAAAAAATAATATCAAATGAACAAAAGGATTCAGAAGCTGGAAGTAGGGTCAACAAATGTATTTGGACATCACAAGGTGGATAAGACTCAGTAGGTGCAAAAGAGATGGGGGGTCAGGGAGAGTCTCTGTGGGAAGAAAGCAGAGGTGGGCACAAGCTGGGGCAGCTCAATGACTGCACAGAAGAGCAAGTACCTGGGACTGTGAAGGGGGTGGGTGGGTTACAGACCTCCTGACCCGGGTTTATTTGTGATATGTGTCTCTTCTGGGGTCCTCTACTTGCCCTCAGAAGAGCGTGTCCCCAGCTAAGCTGTCCATGCACACAGTGTGTGTCTGCCTGCCCTGAGAACTCAGGGGACTGTGGGGACAACATGATTTCCAGGGTCACAGGAGCTGCTTTTACAGCTCAAGGCAGGCTGAGCTGTCTCCAGTTACCTCCAGGATTCTCTGGTGCCATCTGAGTCACACGGACTGTGTGGAGCCGTTTGAGTTTATGATCCTTTTATCTCTCTGACCAAGGGATCATACGCCGCTTGTCCCAAGAAGAATAATGAAGCCTCATACATTACACATCCCCCAAGGGACTTAATTTCCCTTAATCTAAGGGGAGGATTTGCCTTCAGTCTCCATCCCTTTTATTATCCATTTGTTGCTCCATCTGCAGCACAGATCATAAAGGAATTTTTTATTTTTTAAGTCAACCTTTGCTTGAGCCTCATTAAGGCCTTACACAAGGTCCAAGGCTGCTCACAGCGTAGAGAAAGAGAATGAGCCAGAGGCACTGAGGGCTTGATGGCCTTGTCCCTGCTCTCAGCAGTGCACTGCAAGAACAAGGGGATGTCTGGCTCATAACCAGGAAAATTAAAAGATGGCTCAAGAGAAATGCAGCATTGACACTTACCCTTCCCTCAGACCCATGTTTGCTCTGAAATATGATGCTCTGACAAGCAAGAATGGTTGTGGTTTGGTGAAACACTGCTATTCCCACTGTGGGAGCAGCAGCAACATTAACCAGTGAGCCAAGACTCCTCTGTGCTGCTCAAGGTGCAAAGATGAAGCAGGAGGATTCCCATCCCAGAGAACACATCCAATGTTCTCAGCTCTGTTAAAGGTGTGAGGCACGTGCAGGCTGCAACAATGGCAGGCTGTGGCTACTGAACTCTGCTCCTGGCTCTCAAACTGATCCACACCCTATTGTTCCATATTTCCTATTGGAGCATATTTCTTCACTTGTCTTTGCATTTGTCTCCTCATCTGCAAACTGGAGCCTTACAATTAGAGTGGATTATTTTGAGTGTCAGAATGGTACAACTTAGCATGGAAAGGGGGCTCTAGAGGGTTAAACAAAACACTCCTTTCTGTGTTTTTTTAACAAGTGTGTGTTAGCAAGGGGGAATGCATGTCTGGGGGAGCATGTGACCCTCGGGGCAGTTGCCCCAATCCCTTTACCAGCTACACACATACATGTATGAAGTATTGCCTCTGAAAGTGCTGCTGTTTTATTTCCTCCCCTTGCTGTTCTCACTGAGCTAGAAACTGGCACTGAACTGAAAGTAATTTCCTTTCATTTTAAATAAATAATAATTTAACAATGTATGCTGCTGAATTCATTCTTGCGTCAAAGGGGAGATGATTGCACTTCCAAGGCCGGAAAGGCAGAGAGCGGAGGAAGGCATGGCTTCATAATTAAATTTGCCTTTTCTCCTTTCATTGTGCATATCATTTAAAATAAAAGAGTTTAAAAAGAAGAAGAGAAAAGCACACACAGAGCCTTGTGTCTGAGCCCCAGGAAAATGGAAACACTCCCTCTTCTTTGTCTTACTGTTGCTTCCACATGACCACATGGATAACACACTGAGGGGACCCTTTCAGTTCTGCTGAAAAAGCAGAGCTAATTCCGCTGCTGCCTGGGCCAAGAGCAGAGACCTGAAACCCTAAGAAGTTGCTTGGCATTCCCTTTGACATCTCATACCTGAAATATGCTATTAGGGCACTGCTCCCCTGCCATAGCAGAGGGCACTGTGATGTGCTCGGGGTGATAAGGCCATTCACTGCATGCCCAGGTGCTTTAATCCCATGGGTGCACATCCCGTGATCTTGCACACAGCTCACTTTGAGCATGGACCTTGGTCCAAGAACTGTCCCAATGCTGTGAACCTCTTCCCCTGTCCCTTCCTCCTTTGTATAGGGAAGGTTTTTCTCTTTGCACCTTCTCTATTTAGTATGGCAGAAAGGGAGGAGGAAATCACCTTCAGCTTTCCTCGCCATCTGCATCCCAATTGTTCCAGTGGGATTTGGGCTGCATTCCAAATGGTTCCATTTGCAGTGTATCTGGGGCAGAGGGAGGACAAGTTGACCGTGACATGTCTCAGTGGACAAGACTCCAGAGCATTAAGTTTCTGGGACCTTTCTGTTCTGGCTACTCCAGCAATGGCAGTGTGGGGCTGCTGAGCACCCTCCTTATACAGCACCTCCATTTACCTGCCAATCTGCAGCACAGCCCACTGAAAACAAACAGCCCTCCTACAGACAAAATTTAAACACAAGGAAACAATAAAAAATACAAAAGTGGCATTACTGTGCATTATAAAGCAATGAAATCCTTTTTTTTTTCAATTTGTTTCTACCCTAGATAGTGGCAGTGATCAGCACTTTACAAAAGATGCTTCTTCCCCATCCTGGCATATGTTATTACTGTTATTAATAGCCAGCCATTCCCGGGGGCAGCACTCTGTACAGGTACATTTATTTCCTTCACAGCCCTGTCACCCCCTTGCTGGTGCTCCAGCTCCCTACAGCACATCCCACTATGAGGCAGGGGAGGCAGATGGAAAGTTAGGCACCATTCTGCCACACTGCAGACACAGTTCAGCCTCATTCTGTCACTCAGGATGTGCCTGTTGCTAGTTTTATATCATCATAATGGCATTACCTGTATCTCATACCACTGTTATTTCCTGCTCCTTCCTCCTAAATCAAAACTGCCCTTAGGAGAAAGAAATACTTGGACACTGTCTCTTTCCCACTGAGCCAGCAGGACTGGGAGTTATCAACAACTTGCTACTCAGTAATGAGGCAAACTCTCTCCTAGTTTGTTTTCTGTTTCCAAGTGCTGACATACCTTCTGCCCCCTGAGCAGGATCTCACATTCCTTTCAGGGGACACTGGCTGTTTCTCAGGAGGGCTGCAATAAGCAGGTACGTGCCTGGGTGTTACTGTGGCCACCTCGCCAGCCTCAGGATCCCAGTGGCTCCCTCACGGAATGCAGTCAGACACCTGAGTGAGTTATGAACTGGGCCTTAACAATATAGCATGCAATAGCTGAGGTGGAATAACCACCTTCCCCCTGAGCCAACCCCAGTGAGATAAAACAGACAAGCAATCTGGTGCACACCTCTGTTCCACTGCCTCCCCTCCCTACCTCGCCACACCCTCTGGGGAAGCCACAGTGTCTCCCAGTGTCCAACAGAACAGTAGAAATCCCAGCAATAACCCAGCCTCAAATCCTGGCAAAACCAGAGCAAGGGGAGCATCTTCAGACAAATTCACACCTTGGGGGGTTCTTAGGCTGGATCAAAATAACAAGGTACATTCTCTCCTGAGGCAGATGTGCTGAGCTCCTTCCTTGGCCTAATGTGTAGCAACCTGTGTCGGTCACGTTTCCTTTCCCCGGTGGGAAGAGGCTCTGGGCAGTCACTGCAGGGCTGAGCCAGCCCCCTGTCAGCAATGCAATCCAGGGCTGTGAGGCTGGAGAAATCAATGCCCTTGGGAAGCTGCCCATCAATACCACTGCCCGCTGGCCACCTTCGTCACCAGCACAAGGTAACAATGTAGAGTCGCTTAATAACACAGCTCATTAGCCTTCTGACAACAGGACATGATGGAACCAAGGCCTCGGAATAGACCCGCATGATTCTACTCGCATGTGCACTGTTAGGCTGGGTATGCTGTGCTTCCCAGCAGGAGAGGAATAAATGTCTGGCACAAGATCCTGGGGGAAATTTCCTGGGAAAATCACGTAGGAGGGAGCAAGACAGAATGCTCAGAAAACTGCTTGGAAAACAGTTTACATGAAGCAGGTAGAGATGACCTAGAGCAGACAGGCCACCTGAGAGATCATACACCTTTTGGAAAGACCCCCCAGCCTGATTCAAAGACTCCTACCACCAGACAATCCACCACAATCCTAGGCAAGCTGGTCCAATAACTAATTACACATTGCTTAGATTTTATTCCCAGCCTAAGAGAGTCAGACTAGACACACTTCCAGCTATCCAGCTTCCAGGCACTGGATCTCACTGTGGCCACTGTCTGCTTAAGATTAATGAGCTTTCTATTATCAGAAATCTTTTCCGTGTACTTACAGACTATGATCAAGTCACCTCTTTAGCTTCCTTTGTATAAACCAGATGCAACTTCTTGGCACTGTCACATTTCACAGAGATATATAAGGATAAATATACACAAGTTGGGATCCTAACATGATGAAAGACAGAATTTTCACAAGTATAGTAATTTTTCAGAGCTGTTCATGGAGTTTATCTGTACTGGACATAAAATTCTGATAAAAATTCACTGGCTTGAGCAGTTATTCCTTTGCTGTTGGCTATGTGAGTAAGATAGAACAGTCTCAATTGAAAAGCACAGAAGTGTGTAAACGTTCATGTTGACTCTTCTGAGTGCTTGTGCATGAAGCTTCAAATTACTTCAAAAAAATTTCTGTACCAGCAAAATGAACCCGCTTAAATATTTTGGAAAAGAAGTATTGGGGCAAAACAAGAGTCAGGTTTTCCCGAATATGCTTCTGCTTCTAATAAGGAAGGGCAATATTATTTTGGCAGAAATCGCAAACAGTCTGTGCCCACAACAGGCTTCAGGTTTCCAACAGAGCTCAGCTCCTGGGTGAAGCCATGGAGGAGCCATGCAGCCCTGAAACCGTGCAGTGCCATGGCAGTGCTGGTTTGCAATAGGCAGCCTGCACTCCATCCTCACTGCAGCTCTTTGGCTGTTGGCGCAGCTTTCATTGCATTCTTCGCGTGTTTTCCCTTGACATCCTTTAGGAATGTGGAGACTTATTTCTCTTTCCCCTCTACCACAGGAGAGCTCATAAAACAGCACAATAGGCAAAAGATCCGAAATACTTTAACAAAGAGAGTAATGCAGCTGAACCAGAAAAATCAGAATTAACTCAGTTCAGATCTTGCCTGGCCATTCCTGGCATTCTTATTCTCTAAACAAACATACTTCCCTCAGCTTGAAATTAGCATTCCTTTTAAATGTTTTCACACTCTAAAATTGTTTCTAAATGTGCATATTAGGTGGTGAAACAACTTACTCAGTTAATCTACACAAGCTAACATTCATCTCGGCAAAAGCCTATTATATTTAATATGCCTTCTCCTTCATTTCTCAGAATCGTAACACTCTGAAGCACTAATGAAACCAGCAAACTGACTCTTTCCCTGAAACTAAAGCAAGTTGAAAAAAGAGGTGGGTTGGGGAAAGTTTTTAATATAACTGCACTCCAAGAAAGGCAAGTCTGTCATGCTCTGCCTCACCTGAGGAGCAGTCAGTTTAACAGGACAACACCTTGGGTGTCCAGGACCCTTCTGATGGTGACAGGGCAGGTCCCTGTTGGTGTGCAAGGATAACACCAGCCCTCCAACCTTTGCCAAGGCTCCTGGAGGGCACAGTGCTTGCCCTGACCACTGGAAGGAATTCAGTGCTGCTACAGTTGAACCACCTGCAAAAGCAGCACAAGCTGCAGTAGCAAAAGACCCTTTTGCAGGTCTCAGTAGTATCTGTACAGAAGAAAATCACAGGATCTGTCTGTTTTTCATACCCTTTTCTGGTAAGACTGTCTGGTAAACACTTCAGATCTGGGGCAGAATACAAAGTGACTTTCAACTGCATATCTGTCAAGGGCACAGAACTATGACAGGCAAGAGTTTGAAAGCACTCAGCTGCAAAATGGGAACAGGGGTGATTTTAGGCATTAGTTTAATCCATATCTGAGACAGAATTGGGTCACACTCCTGGGAAGATGCTCATGAAGCACTGGTCAGGGAGGAGGGAGACAGTAGTCCTTGTCTTATTTACCAGCACACTTCCAACAGTGAAAAGGCTTTGCTCAGGCTATGTAATGTGTGAAGTTCCATCAGGAGATGTCTGGCAGGTTTAAGTGTGTCCTTACATTGTTCCTGGACTGTAACTGCAAGGAGTAAAGATACTTTGGTATTTTACTTCAGGCAGAAAAGGGAGAGGGCAGGTTTCAAAAGGGTTTGAACAGCTGAAAAGTAGGTAGGTGTGCTTGGTACACTTTTGGGATGCTATGAATTGGGTTGGGCTGGATATGCACATATTTGGGACTGGGGGCTGCTGGTGGGCTGCTCCTCTTTGGTGGTAATGAGACAGTCTGAACAGTGAGGGAGCCTCCACCATACAGCTCTAGAACTGTGGGAATCCTGCTCTGCTCAGCCCCAGGAGAGAAGGGCTCAATCCCTGGCTCTGCAATGCAGAACCTGTGCAGAGCCCCACCACCTGGCACAAAAGGAAGGGATGGACGTGTCAGGCCCCACCCCAGTCCCACCCATCTTCCCCAAACCCACAGCTCAGAAATCCAGACCAGCTGGCAAGTCTCTCCCTTCCTGCTCTCCTCTCTCTACCTGCCTGTTTCCTAGGGATGGTGTAATGGGGGCAGGGAATAAATCAGGTGCTGTATCAGAGTGTTCTATCCCTGACTGTGTAAAGAGCAGCTTTTGTGACTTCCTGATGTGATTTACCATACAATGACAACCTTTAATGTCCACCGGTGTTATAATCTACTTTATCTTAATACAATCTTCCCCTGCTGAACCCTCCAGAGTCTTAACAGCTATTTTCAATGGAGTTTTTTTTATTATTATGACTTGATACTGTGATTACTGTCGCACTTCTGCTCTTTGTGGAAGGGGAAATTAATAAGTTTTTTCTTAAGCACTGTGCAGCAGAGCTGAATACCAATCAGCCTTCAAGTTGGGTTCCTGCGCCTGCTGGATTCAATTACAAACCTTTGCCCTGACTTTCCAAGACACAGCACTTTTCAGATCAACAGCATGTCAGCACATAAGACCCTGTTCCACTTCCTGTAGGCTCTCATTGTGGGGAGCAAAAGTAACAGGCACTGAGAGGGGCAATATGTGACTTTTTGTAGTTATCTGCACAGACATGTTCCTGTATTGGGGCATTGGCCTCATCATGCCTTGGAGAGGAGGGTTAAAGCACTGCCATTTATATGAATTATTCTGCTCCTTTGCCATTCTGGCTCAGTGTCCCCAGCTCCTCTCAGAGCTCACTGCACCTTCCTTTCTCTGCAGGAAATCGTTGCTATTAGGCCAGGCCACATCTCTCTGCTCAGACAGTGATGACACTGCACTCTGTCCCCAATAACGAACACATTCCACTTGATGAGGGTCAGGCCACACAATCCTTCCACATCACCGAGTCCTGTCACTTAAATCCTAACACAGATGGAAGAGGTTCTGTCTCTGCACACAGAACTTGCTTCTTTCTACAGTGGAAACCACTTAGCTCAATGTTTGGTCCTTTCTTTCCCCTTCTGCTCTCACTAGGAAAGGAGTCAGAACCCTCTGCTCTCCCTGACTTCTCCCATCTCCTGATGAATAGGGTCTTCAGCCTTTTCTGGTCCCCACAGTGCAGCAGTGACCCACTCTGGAGCGTTTGTGTGAACAAGCCATGAAAGGGGGGCTTATGCATGAGATGCCCTTCTACCACAGTGATGTCTGTGGCTCCCACTGCTGTGGATGCACTTGCTGTCACTGAAGCATTTCACTGCCAAAGGTGACTGGCTGGCACAAATCCCACTGCAAGGACTGAAAAACAGAGTGACATTGTGTCTGTGCCTTGGGTTAGGCTGTTCCCACTTTGCACTTTATTGCTACTGCAGTGCCAAAAGCCTCCCCTCTGCTGGGCACCATTTCACACCTGATTTGGGCAAGTGTAACTGAGGGGTGAGGAGATCAAGAGGAATACACTCGGGCTCTCGTTTTTCAGTGTTTTCTTCTAAACACAGACCTGAGTGGACCCAGCCTCCCACAATGGGGGATGCACATGAGACAGATGTTTAACCCAGGAGGCTTCAGGGAATACAAACCCACAGAGAGCAATAAACACAACCAGCCAAAGGCACCTCCCAGCGCCCTGTGCTACAAAAGCTTCATTCCACTGGCTGCAAAATCCTACAGGAAGAGACCAGAGCACAGTGCCTGTGCCTTGGCTCTTGGGGATGATCCTGTATCGTTTGTCAGACCCCTTCCTGTTGTTTCAGGATGATCAAACCCCCATCATCTCCCAGCCAGCCGGCTGCTAAGGCGGCAGGATCAGCCGGCTGCGTGAGCAGCCAGGCTCGGAGCCCAGGCTGCACAGCCAGTGCCAGTATTGATCAGGAAACCTGAAAAAAGTAAACAAACCCTCTGTAATTACTCAGCTTGATGGATGCCAGTAGGTTTGTTTGCTTCCTGCAAAGATGCCAATAGCCTAACGGAGCAAACATCGCTGTTATGTAATAAAACCATGCAGGTAATTAAAAATATCCTGGCAGGACTACAAACAGGAACATTATCTATTAACTGTTTCAGTGGAGCGTGAGGGAAAGGACACTGAAGATGCTGTTTCATTTGATGGGAGACAGATTTAATGGATACTTGAATAAGAGCTGAGGCAGTAAGGAGTCACACAGAGTTCAACATCATCCTCTTTTCTGCCATGAAAAATCCCTTGGCTATTACAGCATTCTTAAAGAGCCCAGATGAAATCAGAGCCCCTCTGCACTATTCCATATCAACACCTCAGAGACTTTATCTAAAAACAGAGAAAAAAGTGGGGAGGTGCCTTGCAGAGGACATCAGGCACGTTTTTGCTCATCTTTGAAATGCAGCCTCCACCTCAACATGCCTGATACTGGTCCAGTGAGGGGCAGGACCAGGGAGCAACAGAACCTGTTTAAAGGCATTAAGCACCTCAGCACATCACGGCTGGCAGCACAACAGCTTCACACAGCTCTTGGTCCAGCCAGAAAAATGCAAGTATAGGCTTCAATGAGACTTGGGCTTGGCTGGGAAAATCACAGATTTCTGACAACTCCTTGCTAAATATTGTAAATAACTCAAATTTCCTTCATCTAGTGTACCTGAAAAATACCATTCTCCTATCAAGGATCATGATCAAGCAACTGTGACCTTCATGGGCATCAATATTAAAGGGCAGCTGCTCTGGACAGCAGCTTAAGAGGAGATTTTGGAAGAAAGGTCGAACACCTATGCCATGTGCAGCACAGATAAGACAAGATTTAAGTCAGAAAGCAGCACTCAGTGACTAAGGGGGCCCTGCTGCTATTCCTGCCAACAATCAGTTGGGAAGCCTTGGGTGACCTTTCCCTGCCTCAGTTTCCCCCCGATCACAGAGCAGTTAATTTGTTAATGCTTCCACAGCATTGAGGTTTAACAGGCAGTGCTGTGGGCATGTGAGCTGTTCCTTTGGCAGACCCTGGTGCAAAGGACTGACATGAGCATAGATCACAACAAAGTGTGACAGTGGGTAAGTCAAGGGGAGACAGAGATACACAGATTAAAGCTGTGTCGATTGGGTGACTCACTAGATCATAACAGTCACTGGGACTTCAGCACAGTGTATTTATAGCTGCTGTGAGCACAGAGTCCCTGGATCTCAGAATGACAGCTGGGAGAGGAAATGTGGATTTTTTATTATTTTACCTCTGGGGAATGTTTCTTGCTCACAGGAAGAGATAATTAAATCAACAACTAAAGCCATAAAGATTTCTGAATCACAGACAATGCTGCATTGTACCTGACCTCTTCTGCCTTGCTTACGGAGCACAGAATTGATCTTGCTGATCTAACAAACTTAACTGCTGCATGGAAATCACAGCCAGACAAACCTGGTGGTGGGAAGAAACTGGAAAAGCAGCCAGGCTGTCCTGGAGAGGTGTGAGCTGTGCAGGGACTATGCCCCCTTTCAGACAGCTCAGCTGGAGCCCAGATCACCTGTGGAGGCTTTGACACCGAAAAGACTTGTAATGATTTTTCTAACTGCACATGGCCAGGGATAGCATGAAACTCTCCTGGTGCAAGCAATCCCTCCTAGTACTGCTCCCTTGAGCCTGGGAGACAAGCAGACCTGCACTAGGCAGGAGCAGTTACCTGGGAGCCAGAAAAACCAGCACTACAGGGCCTGTCCAGCCTCAAATGGAGCAATACCACTTCTTTTCTTTACCACCAAGGGCTGTCTCTCACCTGTCACTACAAAAAACCAGCAGACTGCTTTACCTCCACACAACAAGTAATAAATATTTCTTACTGTTTATAAAAGCATCATTATAGAAAATTTTAAGTGCAGTAGAGAAAAAGTAAGACAGAATTTCTCCTAAAAGCCTATTTCGCAGCAAAGCAGGCTTATCAGTGGAAAAGAAAAATTCCCAAGGCAGCTTGTATTCCAAAACATGTGGGAAATAACATCTCTCAATGACTTTTCCCTAGCACAAAAGGGTTTGTAACAACACTGCTGACAGGATCTGAAGCTGGAACTCCAGATTTTCAGCTTTGACAATGGAATTATTGCACATTATTCTTTCTAAGTAAATTAAACCCATTAATCATCATAATTAGTAACGCTCTGTGTTAGTGATATGGTAACAGAGCTAGTCATTATACTATGCTATAAAGAAGCTAAAGAATGATACTACAGCCACTACATGGTGCTGCTGTCACTGTCTGGCTGTGGAGGAGGATGTTAATGCCCAAGGCTTAAGAAAGACACCGACTTCAAAGAGATGTGAGGGCAGCAAGACACACCATCTCTCCCATGCTGGCTTTAAAGGCCCTGGGATGCTGAGAAATAGCAGAAAAGAACAAATTCATCCTTAGTATGATTCTGCCTGAGTCAGTTCAAGCATGGCAGAAATTACTGTGGCCCACGAGGTTTCCATCTTGATTTATACCTAGAAAAGTCAGCATTATTCAAATGTGAAGACAACTCCACTCACATGGGCTGGGCTGCATGTGGAGTTGATATTGGAACTGCATTACTAATGTGATTGCAAAGATCTGCCTATTAATAAGTGAGTGGCAGATTTTGATAAACATTTATCATGATAGAAGTGCCTTATAACAACCCCTAAGATGTAATACTCAGACACCAGACACACTTTTCAATCTGTTTATGCAGTGCCTTAATTTGGCTGTAGTCCATTTGCATTTGTTTGGCTGTAATTCCATGCATATTCCCAATGGCAGAGGGCAACCCATGGGCTCGGTGCAATCAGGAGGCCCCTGATGATCCCTGCCCCCAAGAGTTTAGTAGCCATGTAAATCACAACAAATAACTTTCAGCAAGCCTCTCTTCTTTCTTTTGCAAAATGTCTGTGGAGAGAGGGAGAATTTGTTTTTTTTACCTAACACACTTGTTATTTGAAATCAGTTAGTAAAATGTTTCACTAATTTCATTTTCATTCCCGCTCACTAGTCACGCCGGGTTGCTTAGTTACAATTGTCATTTGGAATTATTTTTGCTCCATGACTCGACAAACGATGAGTTCCTTGATTGATTCTGATGTTGGTGCTGACAGAAATTGAATATAAAATTTCATTTCCCCCTGCCTAGAATGATTGGATGGTATGAATGTTATAGAAAGTGAACACAAAGGAATCAATCTGGACACCTTCCTCATAAAGAAAGCGTGTTCCTCCCAGTGATGTCAGTGAGACAACTTGCCTGGGGTGTGAGCAAGGCCGAAACAAACTGATGCAAACAGGTGACGATTTGTCCTTTTATCTGTGATGTGCATGTGCCTGAAGAGACAATGTGCTCACACACAGCTGTGCTTGAGAAGATGCCACTGGCCTGTAGCAGTTGTCCTTACCTGTCACACTCCCACAACATGCTCTTAGGAGAGTGCCCAGACTGTGCACAAATATGGGATAGAGCAGACCCTCAGAGAACAGTGAGTCTCACTGAATTGCAGCTTAAATCTTCACCCCAAAGCAACCGCCCTCAACTTCGTGCTTCCCCAGCCCCCATTCTTCAGCACCCCCTTCTCTAACACATGTTCCATCCATTCTCTTCACATCACATCTTTCCCCCACATGTAAATTTGCCACCCTCCCACTCCAGCTCCTTCTAAACCAGCCACTTTAGTCAACAACAGCATTTGGCTCTTCTAACTCAAGTATTCCTTATGTTGTGAGCTCCATCTAGTGATGTAACCGGAGCCCTATCTCCAGCCGACCCTGCCACTGTGTGCGAGGCACAGCGTGCGGGACACCGGGGAGCGGGACTGAGCGGCACTGGCATCAAAAGCCTTTCTGCCTGCTGGAATTGCTCTGCACAGATCGCTGCCAGAGCTGCCGTGTGGCACGGGCAGTGCAGCCAGCTGGGGAGCCAGGCAGAAATCTAGAGGAAAACCAGGACTGCCTCCACATCCATCATGGACAGGTCCTGGCAGCCTCTGCAATGAGACAGCTCTCCCACCCAGCTTCCTGCTGCACCGTCAGGAGCTAATCCTTTGGGAGCACTGCCTTTTCAGCAGTGCCACACGGAACGGGCTGCTGTTGCAAACGGATCTTCTGGATTTGGTTGAACCACGATGACTGCACAGCCTGAGGGAAACTCTTGTTTCTAATCATCTCGTGTAGCAGCAGAGCACTTGGGCTTCCCCTGCTGCCAGCACAAAGCTTTGCATCAGCACTTGTTAAAACTGAGCATCAGAGCCATAAAAGGATGTCAGAGAAGAATAAAGCAGTTTTTCCCCTGCATATCTGGCTGCCTTTGTAACTGCACATAACAGTGATGTTAGAGCTTTGAGAGGACAGTTCCAGTGAGACCAGGATTTGGTGGCAGCTCTCAAACTGCCGTGGGTGCCACTCACAAGCTGGCATTGAGGCTGAGACACCTTGGGATTCACAGGCAGAGCTCTGAAGGATCAAGGAGGGGATGAAATATAGCTCCTTGGAATAAGACAGAACTTTTCTGCAGGTCTGCAAATCACCACAGAGCCTCCTTTCCTCAAGGGTCCTTCTCCACTAAATACTCAGCCTGTGGTTTCCATCGAGTTATCCTGTCCTGCCTGGGTGCCCCTCCTCTCTCTTTGGCCAGGTCCCAACCCAGCAGAGGACTCAGTTCTGAGGACAGACTTCAGTGACATGTGGCTCAGACCCCTTTGAAATGACAACTGTAACATAACAACGCAGATACAAAGAGAAATGCACATGAAGTGTTCTCCAGCTGCTCTCCCCCAGTCTCTCCCTCTATGGGAGACTGGCAAATTTGGCTTCCTGTAGATATTTTACTGGGCCATCGCCAGGGAATAAGGGGTACCAATCAGATTATTTACTGCAAGATGAAATCACAGAAGTTCCACAATAAATTGGAGTGCAATGTCATTTACCTGCTTTAGCCCATTCCCACTTTGGAGCAACAACTTCACAGTCAAATATGTTGTTTAGTATTTAAAATGTTCTGCCTCCCCATTCCTTCTATTGAGATAGATCAGACTACTCTGAGACAAAGTGTTCAATAGATTCTCAGACTGCAGAAGAATAATATAAACCCAAACCAGATAGTTCCTTAATTTCCAGAGATAATAATTTACCAAGATATTCTCAGGCAAAAGAAATATATCTCTATATATCTATCTCCAGTGTTGTAAAATTCATGAAAGATTTATGAGTTATTCAGCTACTCTGAGTTCCTGGGATATTGTTAATAAACTTTCCCCTTATTCCTATTGTTACATCTCATCAGCGCTCAGCCATTTCAGGCTTTTGAAGCATAGAGAGATTCTTTTTTGTTGAAGTATTTTAATATCTGCTTCATGAAGATGAACATCAAGTTTTTCTATTCCATCATATTCATCATTTTCCACTTTCCCATCATAACTTAGACATCAGGCAGACGACACATTAATCCCTTGTTAAGACAGGAGTGGAGTTGGATGAGGGGAATCTCTGAAACCAGACAATGAATCTCTACAAGTGCTCCAGCCCTTAAAGAATTCAGCAAAGGTAGCTTTTCCTGAAAGCAAATTCAGGACTATTATCACCACAAACGACTTACTGATGCACTGCCAGCATTCAGTTCTGCCAAATAAAAGTCTTCACAGGCTTTTGAGGACCCATCCAAGTGTAAGTCTTGTGCAGCAAAAAGAGTGCTGAGATTTGACTATTGATTATACTCCAAGACAAGGTTCTCTTCCTGGATGTATTTCCATGCCCCCCTTTCACCACTCATCCTCAGTTCCTCAGGAATTCATACCACTAATTCCCAGTGCATGACTGTGGGGAAGGCACAAACTCCATCCTTGGCAGACCAGAGGTTTCCCTCCTCTGCAGACTCTCAGAGATGAGAGGCAGTGCTTGGTCTCAGTCCTACTCACTCCCCAAAGGATAGCTGGCATGAGAAGGATGGGGCTGCCTGCACAAAACAGGCTCCTCATCAGCCCACAGTGTTTGAGATATTTTCAAAAGAAAACGCACAACAAATCAGCGGAGCTCTTGTCTTGGTTTCTCAAGAAACTGAAACAAAGCTAACCCTGTCAAATACACTCTGTTACCCACGACATAGATTTTCCAGTTTAAGCTTCCAGCCTTCCATGCCATATCTTCAGTGTACCCTCCAGGCCATGATCTGAAGAAACTAAGTGCTGTCCAGGGTGCAGAACGCAGCTGCTCAGCCTTAGTAATAGAGATACAGAGACATTCTCCTTGTCAGAACCAATAGAGAGATATGTGCAGCTTCTCCAGAGGCTTCAGTTTGAGCAGATTCTCCAGAGCACACACTGGATGAGCCCTTTTGATTTTAATCCTTTTGCTTTTAAATCTCTTTTTCTTCACAGTCTTATCATGCACTGCAGCATTTCCAGTGATTAAGCCCAAAACAGAAGGAGGTAAAATTCCCCTGCAGACAAGAGCAGAACAAAAGAGAGGAAGTTCTGATTCAGCCTCTTGTCAGCAAGTCCTTCCCAGAACCAGGCCTGGGGACATCACCAAGGAAAACATCTAAACTGCCACCTTAATTACTGACAGACACTTTCATCCGAACAGTGTCTGTGTACCTCAGAGTCTTAACAGACATGTCATGACAGTGCTCTGGCAAGATGAGAACAACTATTCCTATTTCACAGATGAGACCAGGAAAGGGAAACATCTGATCCACTGTTAACCACAAAACCTGTTATTGAGCAAAGAATTTAGCATGATTTGCAAGCTGCAGATCATGCCTTAACCACTATTACTTCTATAATTTACCTCATAAACCTCAGGATGCAGCAAATCTTCTCCCTCAGTAACACTTTGCTCCCTTCCCAGGTCAGATCACCACAGTGCGAATAGATTTGCACTGAGTTTTGCTGTGTGAGGCCTTCAGTGCTGAGAATCCTCTCCCACAACATTTCAGTGTCATTTTTGCTGGTGGTGGCATCATTCAGAGCACCAACCAAGCAGAACATGCATCAGTACAGATGGATCTCACGGCCTCATAATTCCTGTCTTCTCTGCACCCAAGTGATCCAGTCTGGGGCCATGCAAAGGTGTATTTAAGCACTGTGAGGCAGCACACCTGGATGTCAGAGCATGAAGGCACAGCACAGTCTGCTCATTCATCTTCCTGCCTGGTGTTTGTGTGACCCAGGCATAGCAGGGGTTCCTGAAAGCAGGGAGACTCCAAGCAGAACATATCCTGGGGATTAAGGAGCCAGCTTTCCACAAACTTGTCAGAAATCATGAGAATTAAGAATGCTTGGGATTTCACTTTCTTTTTGCTCAGAGAGCATTCTGTTCTTAATTACAGCTGGCAGCCACAGTGGCCACCTCGTTTGGCTTTGTCAGGGTTGAATTCAATTACATTCAGAAGGGGAAACAGCATACCTTCCTCAAATCAAATCACCTTGGACACCTGTCCAAAGCTACTCTGGACAGCTGCTTCTTTTGTGAGGAATAGGAACAGTGTACCAGCAAACACCTTTGGGCTTGGAGTGCATTTTGGCAAAGAATGATCCTTTATTGCTCTCCTTCTCTCTGGGCCCATCTTAAAACAACCGAAAAAAGTAAAGGACCATCAAATAGTTTCACTTTCTGGTTCTTTTATGTGTGACTCCCCGAATCCTGTGTGCAGCCTCGGGCAGGCTGCTCCAGCCCGCTGCTCCTGAGCTTCCCTGCTGGCTCTGTGGGATGTGCAGCGAAGCTGAGAGGCTGCAGACAAGCCCTTATCCTCCACTGGAGAGAATCAGAACGAGTCAAGCCATGTATTACGAGTGCATTTATACTGGCATTTCAGAGAGATTCTCCTAGATGCTTTAAGAGCTGCAAGAAATGAATTTTACATCTCTTGCCAGGCGTAACGTAATCACACCCTAGAAATACCGTTTTACAGGGTTATCTATTCCTCCCAGGTAGGCAACACACAGAGAAAGAAATAAAACTGTGCATGAGACAGAAATCAAATTTTGGAGCTCTCAGCTGCTTTCCTCCATGGCACCATGGTCCTTCCTTTCCAGCATTTAAACACAGTCACAGCACAGGTTGTCTCTCTCCAGGATTTTACTGAGCACCTCTGAAAAAATTTAACTAAATCTGGATCTTGACAAAGATCACCCCTTTGTATCTCAAAAAGGTATGTCCCACATTGTTTTATTCTGCATGTTATTCTCTTCTTTCATAGCAGATTATGTACAGGAAACCTGAGGATAACACAACCTAGAGGACATAACTAGGATTTGTCCTGTCTGTCTCCTAAAATATTTAGATTTGCAAATTGGGACCTCTAGATTATAGAGGCAGCCCTATAGAGGCAACCTAGGCAGCTCAAGGACCTGCAGAGTTCAATTTAGGGGTATTTGAGGTCTGGCTTATTCCTCTGACTCTTATCCCTGTAGTTGTCTGCCTGCCAGGAAGGGAACTTTTAATCATTCACTTCCAAAACTTTCCATCACAACTAAAACCTTGATACATTGAGATGGAAAGAAAAGAACTTGCACAAAATCTTCAGAGAGAAAACACACAACAAATTTAGTGTCACTGTCTATACAGCATGTCCTTTTATTCCCCTTTCCGACAGCCCTGGGAGCTGCTGGGATTTGAAGCACTCAGACTACTTCAGCGTAGACTGGAGGAGGGGAGGGCATGTGAAGCACAACAGCAAGGACAGGGAGGCTGACAAGGAAAGCGAAAGGCATGCAGGTGTTCTGAGTACACAAGGTTTATGGATGACTTATTCAGTAATACACCATCAATTACAC
This sequence comes from Scytalopus superciliaris, assembly GCA_013400415.1. Taxonomy (NCBI): domain Eukaryota; kingdom Metazoa; phylum Chordata; class Aves; order Passeriformes; family Rhinocryptidae; genus Scytalopus; species Scytalopus superciliaris. Next base: position 290,081 of record VXBX01006422.1, on the reverse strand, counting down.
TGATGCTGCCTCAGCTGGACAAACTCCTGGCAGACAGGAGGCAGCTGGGGAGATGGATCTGCTTTTCTGCCAGTCATGATCAAGACCAGCATTCCCCACTCGTCCAGGCAGGTACACGAGTGCTCTGTTGTGCACAGGAGTCACTGACAGCATCACACATTTCTGCAGGAGGCCACTGGCCATCTGCTGCTTTCCCTCCTGACCCGGTAGGGAAGCCAGCACTGCTGCTTCACCCTCCGTGCCACGACACTGCTGCTGCTCTGGCACAAATTCCATGCTCAGTGGGCACCATCACAGAGCACTCCCGAGCTCAGAGGACGATGGGCACTAAAGTCTTTCAAGTGTTTTCAACAGCTCCCTGGAAACCACTGCCCTGGGAGAGGAGCAGCCTCCCTGCAGCCTGCAGAGTGCTGTGAGACCCCGGAGGGAAGGATTCCCAGGGGCACAGTGTACTTCACAAGCACAGCACCACACCCACACACAAGAGAATCCTCACACACCAGTGCCACAGCCCCTACAAAGAGTTCTACGTGCACAGTACGAGAAGCAAAAGATGATGGCTCTTTGTTTTCTCTGCAGGCCTTGTAGCTGGTCCATGTCATCACTTGGTGGCTGCTTGTGAAGGGAGTTTTTGTGCTTGTGAGTTTCTGTTCCTGCCTCTGGGTCTACAATAATCCCATAATTGTGATGCCAAGCAGTGGCTGAGGACCATTTTATCACAGTCTGTATAATGTGTAAATACCATTAAGTTAGACGGATTTTCTCATTAATTCTCCGTCCCAGTGACAAGCCAGGAATTAACACAATTGATTTTCCAGTCCCTGCTCATTATCAATCATCCAAGAACTTAGTCACATCTCATCTGTACCACCTGGGTCCCAGCATATATTTGTAGACTTCAACACATATTAAACTAATAAAAACCAACCATCATAAGGACCTCTGTACTCAAAACCCCAACAAGAACAAACCGTGAATGTTCCTACTCCTTTGGTGGCAAACCTCCCACTCTGTACCAGTACCCTACAGAGAACCAGCAGTGGCCAGGTTAAAGAACAATTCACTGGACACCGCCTGCTGTGCTAATATTTTCTGTCTTGCAAACAAAATAAAAGCACTTCTTTGTGTTGGTCTTTAAAAACTTAAAGAAAACAACAATTCATAGGGTGTTTCCTTCCTGGAGGAAGCAAATTCAGGCACCTGAAGCACAGTTAGTCCCACAAGCTCTCTGCCCCATCCTAGAGGGCCTATAAATAAAGGGCTTGTAGTCTTTTAAAATCAGCAGTCTTTGGGTTATCTGGATCGAGACAGTACTCAAGACAGACTCAGAGATGGAATTATCACTACATAATAATAACCCTTGTGGAAGCTATTTAAGGGTAATTCCAATCTTTTTCATTAGGTGACTTCTGAAACTTCCAGTACAGGGAGGTGGCACAGGTTTGGAATACTAAGCAATAAGAGGTTAGAAGGGTATTTCTGTCTGGGCGGTGTTTCTCCAGATAATTGGATTCCTACTCCCTGAAAGGTCATGCTCTCAGTTTACTCTGCTGGGACAGAAGGTGCCCAATTAGACTCTTACCACCTGATCCAGTGCAGGCTTTGGCATTGCCTGCAAGAGAGAGTTTGCAAGTCATCACAGTGGGGAAAAAAATAAAGATGTTGCAGATACAAGGAAGTCAGGCTTTGATAGATCAGCTCCTGTCTCATGTTTCCCACTGGAATAGAGAGTGGGATACACCTTTCTCCCAGGTACTGTAAAACAACAGCTCACAACACCCACAAACACAAAAAGACCATTCTCCACAGGGTGCTGGCAGACAGGACTGTATGCAAGAGCCTAAAGAGAGCCAGATCCAAACCTGTGCAGCACAGACGTGGCAGCCCACCTGGGCTGGGCACTGTTGCTCTGTGGTGTCAGCTTTTTTCCAAGGTTATGGCACATACCAGTGCTGTCTCAGGGATGACATTTGCTGGTTTTTTTCCCTTCACTGCAGACCACAAAGGTGTGCACTCCATTAGGTAAAAAGAATTTCCATTAAGTCTGCTAATAGCTTGTATGAAAAAATTATGGAGACTTTTTAAGGTTATACTGGAACTAAAGCAAAACAAAAAACTCTGTCAGAAAGCAAGACTTTCTCCTTCATCAATGGCTGAGCTCATTTCCCCCTGCAGCCTGGTAAATACATCCATTCGTGTGTAACAAGTTTTATGGCAGAATTCAGACTTGAACAGATTTTTATAGCCCAGCCTTGAACTCTAGCAAGCACAGAATCCCAATTGGTGAGGCAGGAAGACAAAGTGCAGCATCAGCCCCAAAGCCCTGCTCCAGGACAAAGCACAGGGACACTGGTGATGCAGTGAGGTGAGAGGGATCAGGGCTGAGCTCAGTGGATTGCTGCCAGCCAGCTCCCTCTGACACATCCCAGCCAGTGCTCAGCACCTTTGCCAGGTGCCCTCCGCCCTATTCCATTTCCAGTCTCGGTTCCCACATACAGCTCCCCTCAGACCTGCCTTGTAACCACAGAAAAATGCTGTTCTGCCCATCCAGGACGTGAATGCTGAGCACTAACTGAAATTATATTCATGGGCCAGGCACCAAGCCAGGGGACTCTCTTCACTGTCACTCACTTGGCAGTGACTGGAACAATTTATAGCAAATTGAAGGGTAAGGACTTGATAATGAAACTATTTAATTTCCACCTCCGATTCAGCTGCCACCTGTAAAACTGCAGCCAGGAATGGGCTCTGGAAATGCATTGCAAAACCATCAGATTTTCACCAGGCACTGCTGTCACCTTTATGCCTTTACTTCTGTGCCCACCCACATCAGCTTTGTTACTGTAAACGGCTCCTCCTCCTGACTCGTTGCCACAAGGACACAGTAACGCAGCTGTTTGCATCCTTTACGGACAGCTAGCACATGCACACCTCAAAGCTCCCGGCACTCTCATGTCCCTTCCTGTCCAAGTGGGCTGTCACCCCAGGAAAAGGGAAGCAGTGCCTGCTGGAACTATGGAACACCATATTCTCTTTGCACAGCTGTCTCACATCAAGGACAAAAAAATAGGGCATGGGCTTGTTTGGCCAGTGACATTTTACAAATGCCTGTGCTGGTTTTGTGAACAGTTCTCCTGTCACAGGAGCCAGTTTCTGACATTCACACCTGGACTGGCACCATGTGATAGTGGCCCTTTCCATCAATGTCAGCCCCAGCCCCAAGGTGCTTTATGATACTATTTCAGACAAACTGCTCAAAGCTACACAAGTTCCAAATGCAACATTTCTATACACCCCCCCACGGCCTGACAATCTGGGTCAGCTTTACCTTAAAGCTCTTGTTCTGTACAGGACGATTGAACAGTCTGTTTCCACTGTTGCCACTGCAGCACAGACATTCCTACGGCACTGCCTCCCTGGAACTCAGACTATTCCCTGTCTCTTCCCTGTACACAGACAGGGATGCACAGAATTTCTGTTTTCCCCAAAAACTGTCAGCAGGAGAATGGTGACTAGGATGGTCAGGTTTTGAGTGTAAGAGAAAGAATCTACATTAAATTCCATTTTCCCTGGAAAGTACAAAGCCTTACTTCAGTAAATGCTGAAAACATTTCTTCCCTTTAACTTTTCTTCCCGAAGATGCTTTTTATACAAGTCAGAATGCAATACACATTCTCTCCCACACACACAAAACATATGGATCTCTAGAAAACAACCTTTTTTTTTTTTATTCCTGTGGGTTAGCTTCCTAGAGAGATTGGTATTTTTCTTTTTATGTCTCAGTCCTCAGGAGACATTCAGGGTTCCTAAATTACTTAGATTTCTTTCTTCACCATCTGGAGATGAGTTAACTCTCAGTGGGAATGTACACCACTCTCAGATATGTACCTGCACTCAACCCTTCCTGGCCCAGCACTCCTCTGTCCGTAGGTATCTCACATCTCTGATCTACTCAGGCTGCAGAAAGGGACAGAGAAATTTAGGATTTGGCTGTTTCTGGCCATGAACATTGTTCAAAACTGGAGATTCCTACACACAGACACTGGGAACAGATCAATTTCCTGCTTAAGGGTTTCACAGGACAGCAGAAGACAAGGAGCAGGACAGTAGACAAATACATAGGACTTGTAATCTCATACACTGGGCCAAGTCAGCTCCCTTCTCCAAGTCCAGGCTCTTCAGTCACAGGAGTCACACCATCAGCTTTGTGAAAATGCTGACTGTCTCTGGATGAAGCAGCACTACATAACAATGCTAAAATACCCTACATATAAGAGATACTCTTTTTTCCCTAGAACACCTGAGTTTCTGTGTATCCATATTTTATGCAGGGATACTGACAGAACCACTACTAAACCTGGAGTGGTTTAGGTTCAGCTTCCCCAGCTCATCCTTTCTCCTGCCTTTGAGCAAGTTAAAATTGTGGGACCCCTGAAAACCAGGTAATTTGGGATATGGATTTTAGAAGCCAGGCTGTCACTGATGGAAGGGCAGAGGCAGGGAAGCTCTGTGTGCCACGCTGACCCAGAACAGCAGGTGATTCCTGCCTTGTGAGCTACTGGGGAAGAAAGAAAAACCTTTTCACATAAAGCAACCAGGGTTTCAGCTTCTGAAGCTCTTTAATACATATCTGTGCTCTCCAACTCCCTTCTTGGTCTTTGCCCTTAATTCTCCTCTCTCCATACATCTGCAAATGTTGTTCCACTTTTTCTGGAAACCTCAGCTACAAAGGTTTGCCAAAGCAGAGATGCTGCAGGGGATTCATTGAGAAAGGAGCTTTACAAAAGCCTACAGCACACCACTGGGGAGGGAGCCTTGTGTTTCTGGGTGGCTAATTAAATTCTACTTAAGAACTAATTTAAGGAAGAAAGACCAGATGAAGAATGGTATGGCACAGCATCAAGGGTACTCTTAAGGCGTTACTGAGCTCTAGAAAACACACAGAGAAAAGCACACAAATCTCTACTGCGTTATTCCCAACCTCTCCTTTATTTATGTTGACTAGAGCCCAGGTTTATACAGTAGTAGAGCTATCCCCTACAGACTAAAATATGACTCAACTGTGGCATACAGTGGCCTTATGCCATACAGAAAGTGATTTATACTCTATCTGAAGTCATTTCATCAACCCTTGGGACGATGGCTAACGAGACTGGGAAGATGGTTTATTAGACCCTCTTTCCATTAGGTCAAAGTCTGAGAAACTGCTTATTTCCCATGGCACAATGATTTGTACAGATTGTGTCCACAGATGCATTTGCAAACACTGCATGAGATGTAAATTGCCTGAATTTGCCTTTTGTATCAAACAGGCACTTTGTTTATTCCCTTACCACTGTAAGTCAGCCAATTTGGGGTGCAGGCTTTGTTTTTTGGCTTACTGAGACATCTAAAACTATGCACCATCTTTATTCTTTGTGCTAAATCCGTTGCAAGGCACACAAACCAAACCACTCCCTGAAAGAACTTTATGTTCTATGCATTCTGAAGAAGACTAGGCTTTATTCAAATTGCTGGGCTATTCTGCATTTCCCAGTTAACAGGCTGGCCATGGATCTAGCACTAGAACAAAGAGCAGGTGCCAGGATCTCCCACCTCAGTTAGCACCCAAAATCACTGCCAGAGCAGCAGAGCTGCCCAGTGCCAGCCTAGCCTAGGACAAGCCGTCTGAAAGGGGCCACCCAAGAGTCAGACTGGAGGCAGATCCCAACTTCTCCTGTTGCTGAGCTCTCAAAACTTTCAAGCTCTTAGAGCAGCATGTCAGATTCAGTGTTTTAGTGAGGCTCTCCCTGCTTTCCTTGCTCCCTGACAAACTGCCTGTGACACATCTCTCTGCCAGCACGTTCATCCTGATCCTTTATTGACAGAGCCATCTGATTAATGAGCAGATTCTCATCCTTGTTGTTTCATGAGAAAGCAGCATCATAGATTTTTAATTCTTCAAATCATTCAGGCCCCGTGAGGCTGATGTGAAGTCAGCAGAGGACAGTCAGGGGTTACAGCTTTGTTTGAATTCGCTCTGGTTTTTAAAAACCATTTGGGTCTTTGTGGGCAGAGGTTGTGAACTGTGGTGTGTGAACTCTCAGGACAGTGCATGAATGAAACGTGGGGCAGGTGCCCAAACCCAGGTTTCTTTCCAAGTGAATGGATACACTTGGCTGATAACCCACTGTGCCTGCAGATCAGTGAGATGAACGTTGGAGCAAGTCACAGTTCTCTCAGCTGACCCCTAAAGAATGCTCAACTATGTCCTTCAAGTATTTGCCCTTCAGACAAATCCATGTGGCCACTGAAACATCTGGATTAGAACAGGGGCTTTCCTGTGATCTGATTATATACCAAGGATAAGCACTGACAGTATTGAGAGTTATCATCATCAGAACCTGTAAAAAAACTGTTGACAAATGTGTTCATTTTGGGTCCCACTCTGAGCTGCACAGAAGCACCAAGACCTTATTTCAGACAGTAAAACATGGGCATTATCCTGTCCAGCCCTGGGCCTGTTCTTTTAGACATACAGCTGCAATAAGCTGGCCCTGCTGAGCTTTATTGAATCTTACACATTTTAGGCAGTGCTGGGAGCTATAGATTTTATCTGGGCTAGATATTTAACTCCCCCTTAAAATGAAAAATATCTTTAAGAAGCCAGAGCAGCATTTCATTCCTTAAACATGTAATTCAGCAGGCTCAAACTCCAAGTATAAAGTGACTGAAGGTGATTCAGTGACCTAAAAGACAAACCAGGATGTGAGTGGAAAGGCCTAGTTATTAAGGCACCAGACTGTATTCTCCTCCAAGGAGCATGACCTTGACTAAGCAGCAGTGACTCAGTCTACTCACCCAAGTAATGGGGAGAATATAGTCCAAGCTCCTAAAAACACCATAAAAGTATTAAGAGTTTCCACTGGGGATCCAGGATGTGTTAAAAGCACTTGCCTGAACAGAAGTACATTTCAGAGTATGCAGACACTGCATTCTTCCCCCATGAGTGTACTGCCCCTCATTGCCCACACTCTTTGGAAAGCTCAGCCCTCAGCATCCGACCAGAATAAGCTTATTAAGCCATCAGCAAAGGCTTTAAGAGCTGACTGGCTTTCCTCAAATGCCCCTTTCTGCCTGTACCTGCATCTGTCCAGCCATAATCTGCACATTAGCAATTCATCTGCAGCCATTTATCTTCCAAGTTTCCTTACAGAAGAGGAGACCCAATGAGGTACAACCAAATAGTAAAAAATCTTGCAAGCACAGCTAACCTGTGCTGCAGGGACACGGTGCTGCAGCAGCACTGGAAGAGCAATGCTGCCATCTGTGGGCACTGGGAATTGCAGCCTCCTTCCCTGGGAGCATCCTGGAGTACAGCCCGGGCAGCCTGTAACTATGGCCAAATGCAATTGTGTAGCACACTGATGAATATACTGGAACTGAAGTCTGCCGTTAGTTTGAGGTGATCACTGCTGATAGGGAAGGACAGGACTATGTGATTTATAAAAGGACTCTTACACAAAAGAAGTATGTTTTGTTCATACTATAAACATGGTGGATGAAGACCCTCTTCTACTCGTGAAGATGTTTTAATCCATGTGCAAAAATACTACTTGAGTAATACAAAATAATCAAACAGAGTAATTAACAGAATAACATTCAGCCATTTTATTGGATCAGAAGACTGGGAAGTGCTTTAGGACACATTCACAGATGGGCTATAGATCTGTTCACCTACCAGTGCAGACTCATCACACTGCAAGACAGCTCATCAAGACAGACCTGACAGAAGTTTTAAAAGCTTGTATTTGGGGAAAGTACATGGGACAGGGAGAGGAGGGGCAGGGAAAGAGAACCAGCAGCCTTGTCACAAAGCAAACCAATAAGCGAACCTCTCTTACTACTTAATGATTATATGTGAAGATTATTTTGGTCTAATTACCTTGGTTAAGACATCCTTTAGTTCAGTTCGTATCTAAAATGTTTTCTAGTACTAACAAGCTTTTTGGAAAGCACACAGAGGTAAAGCACTTTTTACTTCCAAAGCTCTCTAGCACGATGTCAGCTGAGCATCCCTGTGAGGTAGGCAAAAATGAGCTGTTTTCTGAGACAGAGAGAAGTTAAAAGACATCCTCAAAGCCATGGGGAAGAATGTCTTAGTTATTACTAAAATTCTTAAGAACCTGGAATGATACTGTTTTTCACAGACACAGAATTGGAGGCAACCACCATCTGCTAGTAAGGAATTACCAAATTTTCATCTCATTTTTACTATTAAAACACTCTGAATCTTCCCCACCTTGAAAAGTGTTCCACAGTCATGTATGTGGACTACTGAGCTGTTTCATGTCAGTAACAAAAAGCACTGGTCCTTTCCAGCAGGAAGCAGATGTCCTACCCAGGAAAAGGTATGCAAGATACCACTACAGTTACATACTCTACTCCGCCAACGATCATATCTCAGATCTTTCCACCATTACAATTACAGTTATCAAAGATATGAGCTGAGTATTACTTATTTTAAGGAATTCAGCATAAGTATACTCTCATTTTTGTAAAAGGAGTAGGAAAAAAGACAACCAAAAAATAGCTCTTAAACTGATAGCTATTCAAAATCAAGCTATCATAAAATAAAGCACACAACTGCTACAGGATTAACCTGATAAACCTACATATCCCCATTGCAAGGTTAACAGATTCTCCAGCTCAGCCCTTATCCCTAGAAAAGCTTTTGGTTTGCAGAAAAGTGAAGTGGGTATTGGAGCCAGGCTCTTCTTCATTCTGTAGGTCCACAAAGAGGCAACAGCAGAAACCCTGTTGTGTATGTCTGTATTGAAAACAGTTTCCAAAGCCTTCTGAATATCTCCCTCCAACTACCTGAGCTGAACTTTTACATCTTCTGCTTGTGTTTCTAATCTAAAGCAGTTGCTGAAGTCCATCTCTTGTCTTGTGCTCAGTCAGATTAGAGATCATTTGCCCAGTTTTAGTAAAAGATGAAACTGTGGCTCATTAAACAGGCCTGCAAAGAATCCTTCCCATCGACTTCAGCTCAGCTGTAAGGGCTGGGTAACACAAGGCCATAAACCCAATCACTGAAGGGCTGGAATGTGTCACCAGGTACCATCAACTCAGCCTTGCTACTGAAGTACAACCCACTGAAGAGGCCAGATCAACACCCCGAGGGCACAACTTACCCAGGACAGAGGCAGGGTACCAACCATGTGAGTTTATTGCTACTTTATTGCTCGTGTGTAAAAGCCCTTCCAAGAGTGGTCAGCACTTGTTCCACAGCAAGGCTGTGCCCCAGGCACCAGCAGCTCGAGTTCCACGCCTGCCTCACTTCCTGGGAGCTCTCCACAGCTCCTGCAAACCAACTCCTCACCAAACCCCTGCATGCAGGAGCTGAGTATTTTTTCAACACAGAGGAGAATTCAGTTGCCACTGAGTAACACAGTATGGACCAAATCCACCTTTGCACTGGAAGGCACACTTTCCCCCACTGTGTTTGCCAAGTTTTTCACAGAGCTACATAACTGCTGAGACATTCAGTTCTGCAAAGGGCCACATGAACAGCAAGTGGCAAAAGCTGCAGGAGACAACAAAGCAACACTGTAAGGTGTAGAGAGGGGAAAAGAGGTGGGGAACATCCTCTGAGAGCTCACCTAATTGTGATTCAGTGACACAAACACTGGACTCCGTTAGCAAAAATCTTGTTAATGAAATTGGTTTCTTCCTCTTTCCAGTCCTAATTTTTATGCAGAGCCAATGCAATAATCCAGATTTGGTTTTTCTAACCCTGTATATTTCTTCTTTGCTAAACTGGGCTTCTTAAAGTAAGACATTTGACTATAGTACTCTGGGCCCCCAAATAAACAGCAAAAAACAAATGAAAAAAATCACCTTTTTCAAATGAAAAATTTGTTCTTCCACTCATGTATCCATTAATCCACAACAATTCAGAGAAATCTGGCAATGTCAGCTCCCCCTTAACGCCAAAACTGTCATTTTTAAGCAAATGCAAAAATGGAAACCATTTGTTTTTCTACCCATTGAGGGCCTTCCAGTTGTATGGTTTGCAATTACAGCTTCAGCTTTCATGTCAGAATACAGATTTACTGGTTTTGGCTTAAAATTTGTGCAGTGGGCTAATCATGCTCCATTTTAGCACCACATTCCACAGAGATATATAACTTTGAATTTTCTAGACTATAAGGAACAAGCAGAAGCAACAGTTAATGAATCAGCATCTAGTGCATTTCAGGGGGCTTGTAAATAAACGCTCAAAATTTGGCTAGGAAAAGCAAAACAAACATGGAAATATACAACAGATGAACTATGTTCACAAGAGAGTGAAGTAAATAGCACCTATGCTGTTGTGATGCTAAACATTTGGCAGTGTTTTCTGTTTACCACACAGCAGCCACTGGCCTCCTTGACCGTGGTAAGAAAAGAAGTGATAAGAGTGATCATTGTGCTTATGAAGCGAACAGAGAGCTTGATTTGAGGCTCCAGCTTTCATTGAGCTGACAGTGAAAAAATTCAGTAGCAGAAAGATGAGGTTCTTTAAACATTTCCTTGATCTCATGTCACCCTGCTCCCATGAAGCAAAGCCACACAGTTCATCATCCCTTTTGAAGAACTAACACAAGCCTGTTGTACAAGCTAACCAAGACCAGAAATTACAAAATTCACAATCAAAAGTGCAAGATGGTCTCTCCATTCTCCCCACCGTCCACAATGGGTCATTTACTCCCAAACCCCACTGCTAATTGGCACGAATACTGAGCCGTGAGGCCTGGCTCCACAGCTCAGGTCACAGCTTGGGCAGGGCACCGGCTGGTGCCAGCGTGATGCCAAACACATAGAAAAGCCCCAGGAGGAGGTTGAGCTTGGCTGTCCGCTGGGGGATTTTGTTGAAGCTCCGGCTCCGGAACTGTCTCTCCAGCGAGAATGCCATGGGGATGGTGAGCAGGGGCAGTGCCATGCTGATGGTGTAGCGTGTGGCCAGCACACAGAAGATCAGGTAGGGCAGGAAGAGCAGCGCGGCGTAGAGGACGTAGGAGAAGGTGGGGCCGATGAGGATGGCCAGGGTGACGATGCCCGCCTGCCGGTCGGACTCCATGTCCCGCGTGTTGTTGCTGTGCAGGATGGCCTCGGTGCTGAGGGCCAGGGGCACAGCGTAGAGCAGGGGGGACACCGACAGGTAGCCCACCTGCACCGCGTGGGCAAACATGACGGCCAGCGGCCCGAAGGTGATCAGGATCACCACGTCCCCCAGCGCTACGTACTTAAATCCAATCCCTGTGGCAAGACACAAGAGTGAGATGCAGCATCACTGACCAGCTCAAATGGCAAAGGGGAATGGGGAGCGTGACAGAGCAGCCCTTTCCCACGGGAATATTGCAAAACAGCCAGTGCACATGCAGCTATGGGTAACACACCTAGGACCCCTGCTTTACAAAGACAGTAAAGGAGATGCAGCTTCTGGATTTCTCAAACAATGTGAGTGAAACTAAGGACCAGGCTCTAACACCCATCCTCACATCTGGAAGTACCTCTTTCTGCAGAAATGCATAGAAATAAGGTAGACTTCAGTGTGATCATGCATACTAGAACCTGACCCTGAAGAAAGATGTAAAATGTTCAGAACAAAATGCAAAACTGGCAAGATTCTTTCAGGGAAAGTAACGTAACTGAATGTACCCCACTTTGAAACTGAGTTGTTTTTCCTTCTCCTAGTAATGATGTTTGTATCTATACAAGACAGGAAGGCCTCCTCTCATTAGGGACAATCACAAACTGCTCAGCAATGACAGTGAAGCTCCAAGTAGAAATTAACAACAAAACATTCAAAGTAACAATTGCACCAAAGAGTGAGCTGTCCTAAGGGGTAGGAGATAAACATCACAAAAAGACTCAGCAAGAGTTCTGATGAGCCTCTTAAAGCATGTAAAACAACCATGTTTCGACACCACTTTGCAACTGAAGAACTTCCTGTGACTCTTCCCACGACAAGCAAGTGGGAAGAATACAAGTTTATGTACCTGTACTCCAGGAAACACCACCAAATACTTTTATGGAGATATATTAGATAGATCATTTGCATCTTCTAGAAACCTTTGGTAATTCAATTAGTTCTGCCACTTTTACATTGAGATGTGCAGCGAGCGCGATGCAGCACTTACCTCCAGTGTAAAGGAAGGAGCTGGAAAGCCCTCCGAAGTAAATGAGCGCCAGGTGCTCCAGCTTGAGCGTGGACACAGCGTAGAGCCCGGCGGCGCAGACACAGCCCACGGTGTACAGGAACACCCCGAACCGCACCACATCCTGCGGCTCCAGGATCTGGTCCACCAACGTCCTGTCATCGCTCTTCTTGTGGTCGATGCCTTTGGAGAAGTCGTAGTAGGTGTTGACGAGGTTGCCGGCGCCGTGCACGGCCAGCACGGCCACGGCGCTGCCCAGCAGCAGCCGCGGGTCCAGCGCGCCCTGGGCGCGGTAGGCGAGGGCGCTGCCGAGCGCCACGGGGGTCAGCGAGGCGCTGAAGCTCCAGGGCCGCAGGGCCAGCACGTAGGCCGCGCACTTGTGCCTCCAGCCGCGGGGGGCGGCCCCCTCAGCGCCCTCCGCCACCCCGCCGCCGTCCCGCTCGCTGCCGCGGGGGCTCTCGGCGCTGATGCTGATCTTCTGCAGCGGCTCCGCCGGGCCCATGCTGGNGCGCGCATGCGCACCGCGCGGGGCAGGGCCGGGCCCGGGGCAGCCTGGCCGCGCCTCACAGCACGGCGGGGCCGCGCATTGACCGGGGATCTGCATCTCCCCTCTTCCCCCGTGTCCGGGCATGGCGCAGAGCCCTCTCTGGCCTCCCTGTAGCCCCTTCGGGTACTGCAAGGCTGCTCTGAGCGTCCATGTCGCCCACAGAGCTGTGGAACAGCATCGGGCCAGCGCGGCCCCCGGGGGCCAATGACAATGCAGCCAGCTCTTTACCCACCGAGCCGCCCGGTGCCTGTCAGCCCCGTCCCGGGCCGGGGATGGCGGGGTGCGGGCTGTGCCGGTGCTCTGCCCCCTCAGCCCCGCCATGGCGGGCGCACCGAGGAAGGGCGGAAGCCGGCGTCTGGGGGGCGGGCCGAGTGAGCCAGCGCAGCCCTCCTATTCGGCACGCGCGCTGCCACTCACCCGCGAGCGGCACGATGATTGGCCGGCGGGGGGCTGCCCTTGCAGTTCCTCGGGAGAAGGGGCGGGGCCGCCAGCGCTCCTTCCCTTTTGCTCTCTCCCCATTGGCTGGAGCCGCCGCCCATCACGGCGTTCGCGGGCGCCCATTGGGCGTCGTTGGGCGGCGGGGCGGGGCGTGCGCGGGNGCCGGGGTCCCGCTGCCAGCGCCGCCGTGAGGGGCCCCCGAGCGGGGACAGCGCCCCCGGTGCTCCCTCACCCCGCCCAGCCTGTCCCGGCCCACACAGCACCGCCCCGCGCTGTGGCCCCTGCGAGCCTCTGGGGAATATCTGGGGAGAAGCTGCTGAAGTTTTGGTGTCAGTGCTCGGTTTGGGATTATATAACATGGAAACCGGGGGGCGGGGGGGATGTCAGGCCCCTAAAATGTTTCTGGTGTAAAGCAAAGCTCGTGGGAAAGTTTGTTCGTGGGTTGTGGTAGGAGAGCCCGCGTTGCAGTGGTTGGTGTTGCCATAAGTGGGTTTGCTGTCTGTAAATATCTGCTGGAGGATGTAACACTTGCCAGGCCCCGAGCGCTGAGTCTTCCCTGTGTTGGCATAACACTGGGATTTCTGTGGAGAAACTTGGGTAGAAGCGTTTGAGGAGGAGTCAGATATGATAGTGATATAAGCCTGGAACCCTAGGAATGATTGTGCCTCCTTATTATGGGCTAATTGCAAACCCTGGTCTGACTCTGCTCTTTCAGCTGTTGCATGACCCTTGATTTAGAATTAGATCACCACGGGGCACCTGACCCGCTGCAGGGTATTTTGGTGTTTGAGCAACTAGGGAGCAAATAGGCTGGGGGTCACTGTATGTGGTGATACAGTTTTATCTCAGGCTGTAAGGCCTGAGGAACAGAGGCACTACTTGTAATTTTATGCTGTACTGGCACAGCATCCTCACATGCCACAGGGTGTGTGCTTTGGAAACAGGCAGCAGGAGCAGCCACGAGAAAGAAGCTCAGAGGTTTCAATTCAAGCAGTAAAAAAACGTGTCTCTCTGAAGACCTTGCAGGACTTGATGCCCCCGGGCCCCACGTGCCACCACCATGTCGGGCACTGTGTCCATCCTGCAGCAGTTTGCCAATGGCTTGAAGAGTCGGAGCGAGGAGACGAGGGCCAAGGCTGCCAAGGACCTGCAGCACTATGTGACCATGGAGCTGCGGGAGGTGAGTGCTGCCAGGGGGGACCATTCACCCCCAGCCTCCTGGGAGGGCTGGGAGCTTCGGCAGCAGGGAGTTTTGGCATGTGGAGGCTGGTCTGAGAGAGGAGATGGGACATAACAAGGAGCTTATGCTGGCCCCACCATGTAGGAGAGGTGAGTTGGTGACACAAATGGGTGGTCAGGCACCAGAATAAACAAACTTGCTGCATCACTGGAATAAATAAACTTGCTGTATCTAGGGCACAATAAAGAGATACTGTTTTGTGTTTGTAATGGATAGTTTATTTCATTTTTTCCAGCTTAAGTGACCTAGGGAGCATTGTCTTTATGGAGGTTTTGGAGGCAGGAAGGAGGGACAGAGTGCTGAAAGCTGATTTGAACTTTTTGCTTTTACAGATGAGTCAGGAAGAATCTACCAGGTTTTATGATCAGCTGAACCATCACATATTTGAGCTGGTCTCTAGCTCTGATGCAAATGAAAGGAAGGGTGGCATTCTGGCTATAGGTGAGTGAAAGTGCTTAATGCCTCTGGTGAGATTTTTCTTCATGCATCTGTCTTTAGGGACACGTTTTCCCAAGGAATGAGCTTTTGTAGTCAGGGCCTGATGTCTGACTGCTCACTACGCTGGGTCTCTGCTCATTGCTGGGCTCTCAGAATCTGTGGGAAGTGTCAGCATGGGAGCTGCTGAGAGTGGCTGAAAACCTGGTTCTTAATGGGCCCTGAGCTCTTCTGAGAGTAGAGCATCAAATGTGAGTGCTGAGCACGTGAAAATTCTGTTCTGGAGCTCAACTAGGAACACTTTGCTCTGCCCATTTATATGTACCAGGGTGGGATGACTTTCTCAACTCTCTTTAAGGAACGGGTAGGGAATACTAAGTCTCATCCAGGGATTGCCTGCTGTCTGCCTCACTGATTGTTAAGGAGACCCTACAGCATTTCTCCCTCTCTCTGCAGCAAGCCTCATTGGTGTGGAAGGAGGTAATGCCACCCGTATTGGCAGGTTTGCCAACTACCTGAGGAACCTGTTGCCATCCAACGACCCTGTGGTGATGGAAATGGCCTCCAAGGCTATCGGGCGGCTGGCGATGGCTGGAGACACCTTCACAGCTGAGTATGTGGAGTTTGAGGTGAAACGGGCTCTGGAGTGGCTGGGAGCTGACAGGAATGAAGGTCGAAGACATGCAGCTGTAAGTCATCTTTATTTTGTCCTCACCTGCCTTGGAATGGGATGGTTGGGATTAGGGAGCAGCGGTGGGAGACATGCACAGAAAGCTGTTGAAGGGCTCTGGGAATGGCTGCCGGTCTGTGTCTGAGGATCTGTGATGCTCTCGTGGCACACAGTGCTGCTTCATTGCTTCCACCTTAGCCCAGTGACTAAAGAAGGCTGAGACACCATTGTGTGGGAACTGGAGAAGTGTGGAGCTGGAAACAGCTCAGGCTCACAGACATCGGCAGTCTAAATAAACGTTACTACGCTGTACAAGTTAGGAGGTTTGTCTCAGGGTGCTCATCCTCCACACTGTCACTGTCTCCTCCCCTCCTCCAGGTTCTTGTCCTGCGGGAGCTGGCAATCAGCGTGCCTACCTTCTTCTTCCAGCAAGTGCAGCCATTCTTTGACAATATATTTGTGGCTGTGTGGGATCCCAAACAGGCCATCCGAGAGGGAGCTGTCTCTGCCTTAAGAGCCTGCCTTATCCTCACCACACAGAGGGAGCCCAAGGAGATGCAGAAGCCCCAGTGGTACCGAGTAAGAAAACAACTTTGTTTTGAAGCCGCCCCTCACAATGCCATGCAGATGGTCAAGGGCCAGTTTTCAGAAGAGCTAGCTAAGCTAAGAACTTGTGTCACCTTTGTTAGGAAAAAACTGCCTCCTCTTGAAAATATAATGGGTTCCAAAATGATTAATTCCTTTAACCTACTGTAAAAGTAAGTGACTTAAATCCTTCAAGAATCCATTGCTCTATCTGCAACTCATTATCAGCTGTTGAACCTGACCTAGTTTTACAGTCACCTATCTGTTGTCATCTTTCACTAGCAGATGGTTTATTAGTGTAAATAAATCTAAAGGAGAAAGGTAAGAATTCTTGGGTCTGAACCTTCACTTTACTGCCATTGTCACATGACTTATGCTTCATCATATCATTTTGGTCAGTGCAGTCAAATGTGAACTTGGATTCCTTATAGTCAAATAAGTGCTGCAGATATTGATGGAGTCTATACCATGCTGCTTGATTAGTGGTGTTGAAAGTGCTTTGCAGCAGAGTCCACAACTTCCAGGTGATTCTGGATTTTGTTGTGTTATAGTTCTGAATTACTCAGCTGAGGTTTGTGGCTGCTCTTGGGAAATTCAGGGCATCAGTAACTCTTGAGTGGCAGTGCTACTTCATTTCCACAGGCTCTGTTTCTGCAATACCACTGAGGGTTTTTTCTTCTCCCCCAAGCACACATATGAAGAGGCTGAGAAGGGCTTTGATGAGACCTTGGCCAAAGAGAAAGGAATGAATCGTGATGACCGAATCCATGGTGCCTTACTGATCCTTAATGAGCTCGTGAGAATCAGCAGTATGGAGGGAGAGGTGAGCAAGGGAACAAGCTGGGCATCCTGGGGATTCACTGACAGTGTATAGCAACTCTGCAGTCTGTGGAAATACCCCGTTGTGTTTGTAACGGGGTTGTTGGGTGGAAAAGTCACCTGAATATGGAGTCAGAGTATTGATTATTACAAATTGGAATGTGTCAGAGAAATATTGGAATGACTTTGGGCTGAGGAGGTATTAAGCTCTGATGGAAAGTGTTAACTGGATTAATTACAATGAAAAGGAATTTTCCAAGGAATGAGGACTCTTGCATGTTAGATACCCAGATATTTTTCTGAATTTTACTCAGTTGATGTTTTACAGCCATTTGGATATCAATGTTACAGATTGCTGCTCAGGAGATTTGGGTAGCACTGTGCTGGGAATCTTTTATTCAGCTACTTTTTATTTTCATAATGCTTTTCTACTTTGTCCAGCGCCTTAGAGAGGAGATGGAAGAGATCACTCAGCAGCAGCTTGTGCATGACAAGTACTGCAAAGACCTGATGGGCTTCAGTACCAAACCCCGCCACATCACTCCCTTCACGAGCTTCCAGTCTCTTCAGCCCTCCCAGTCCAATGCTTTGGCTGGTCTCCTGGGGTACAGTGCTCACCAAGGAATCATGGGTTTTGCAACCTCCCCTGTCCCAGCAAAGTCTACTTTGGTAGAAAGTCGATGCTGCAGGGATCTAATGGAAGAGAAGTTTGATCAAGTAAGTGTTCATTCTTCAACTTGTCTGCCAGTGTCCACAGCACTGGTTCTGGCAGAGCAATTCTCCTCTGTGTCCTTACTTAGCAGGCAATGCTGCTGAGTGTTGAACTGAGCCTTCAAAACTCAGTAATTATACGTACCCTGGCTTTGGCATTGTCTCTGGGGTGCGGGCTGTGCCGGTTGGAAACAGTCTTAATTATCCATCTTTCTGATGGATTCCGAAGCCAAATGTCTCTGAAATAGAATGCCTAAAAGCACACATGTAACAAACATCTGTGGCAATGGCCATCCTTCAAAGCCCAATCTATCTCCTTTCAGGTCTGCCAGTGGGTTCTCAAGTGCAGAACCAGCAAAAATTCTTTGATCCAGATGACGGTTCTCAATCTCCTCCCGCGGTTGGCGGCTTTCCGTCCTTCGGCATTCACAGGTGACAAGGCAGATGGCTGGATGTTAGAAATGTTGCTGAAGTTGGGCTGGAAGGTATCCAGCTCTCTGTGGTCCAGATGAGCCTGTGCAGGCAATGCAGCAGACCAAATGTGCTTGTGAGATGAGCACATTTCTATGTGGGAGGACAGTAATTTTTTCTGAATAAGTGTGACTTGATAGCTGGTGCCAAAATGTTGCTCTAATGAAGAAAGTGGACTGAAACGTATTGTCTGAGTTCTGTGATTGATACCATAACACATAAAACCTCCTTTTTTTTCCCCCTCAGTATGTCAGACTTAGTGTAAGTTTCTTCTCTCTTGCTCCCCCTCATTGTATCCCAAATATAGAGTTCTCTTCCCTTTTCTCTGTTGCATGTGCTAGGAAATATCAAGTGAAAATGGGAAATACCTGCTAGCTTTAAAACAGTTCAATTGATTTATCAAGCAATATTAGGAGAGTATCAGAGTCAGAGACAATTCACCAAACTGCTCTTAGTGGGTTGGAACAACCTTTGTGTTATTTTTCCAAATTTCCAATCAATCACTATAAAACCAATATGCTTGGAATTTATTTTTGTTTAAAACCTATGGCAAGGGGTTTTTTTAATACCTGTTTTATTTTGGTTATT
This sequence comes from Scytalopus superciliaris, assembly GCA_013400415.1. NCBI lineage: Eukaryota > Metazoa > Chordata > Aves > Passeriformes > Rhinocryptidae > Scytalopus > Scytalopus superciliaris. The sequence goes on along the minus strand of VXBX01006422.1, from coordinate 271,392 downwards.
TGTCTTTTTAAAAACAAAGCCTTCTGTGGTTGTAATTTGTATTATATGGTGACGTGTTTCCCACAGATCATGTCAGCAAACTTAATATGACTGTGTTCCCTAGCTTTACACTTTGTAAAGGTTTAGTTGCAAATGTGATGCAACTGTATAAACCTGTGTGAATTCTAATATCTGTATTGTTTTCTCTTGTGGGCAGCTGACCAGTATCTTCCAGACACCATGAATCATGTTCTCAGCTGTGTGAAGAAGGAGAAGGAGCGAACAGCAGCCTTCCAGGCCTTGGGCTTGCTGTCTGTGGCTGTGAGGTCTGAGTTTCAAGCTTACCTGCCAAAAGTCCTTGAAATCATAAAAGCAGCTCTTCCCCCGAAGGACTTTGCCCATAAGTAAGTATGAGAAAGAGGAAGAAACTGAAACACCTGCTCTTTGAATAGTTTTTGTGATGTGGGTGGGATCAAATAATTGAGTTAAAATCAGAAGTATTTCCGTGACATTGATAATATGAAATAGGATGAGGACAGATGTTTGAAAAGTTGAAGGTCTTCCTAGTAAACTTATATGTGGTCCCTTTCCAGGAGGCAGAAGTCTGTGCAGGTTGATGCCACAGTCTTCACCTGCATCAGTATGTTGGCACGAGCCATGGGACCCAGTATCCAGCAGGACATCAAGGAGCTGTTGGAACCTATGCTGGCTGTGGGCCTGAGGTAAGTACAAGGCACAGGAACATGTTTGCCTGTTTGCCACAGGATGGCATTGTTGGCCCCTGCAGGATGAGACCTTGAAAGTATTCACATTAAGAAGGAAGATTATTGCTTTTAAGTGATCTTTCAGAAGATCAGTATAGCTGTTTCAGAGGAATAATGTTTTAAGTGTTAATGTATCTGTTGGGTTATTTAAGAGCATTGGTATCTCTGTAAAGAAATCTTTTTGTAGAACAACTAGTTAATTCAAGAGCAATCTCCTTTACTTGCCACTATTCAAACACATTTGACAGCAGCCTACAAAATTTTATAAAGCATCTGACAGCCAACAGACTTCTGCAATATCAAATTAGCAGGGAATGAGAATTGAAGCACTGAATATTTGCTTCTGGCTTCTTTCACCTTTGGAACTGACAGTTCCTATTGGAAGAGTTAATGAAGTTTTTAGTAGGAGAGGGTGTGGAGAAAATATCCAGGTAGCACAAAGCTGGTAATGTTGCCACCTGGAAGTTAATTTAGTTACCTTCTTATTTAAAAAGCACAAGTGTAATGAATCATTTTAGATTTATAACAATATTGTAGCAATGCTGCAGTGGTGTGTGCTGAGGGTCACGTGAGCCTGAGTTCACACAATGCCCGTGTGCTCTGCTGGCAGGTCATGTGTGAATGCCCACAATCTTCTGATGGGCAAAGGCATAACCAAAAAGCAAAGTGAAATATGCCCCTTGTTGCTCCCATTCTAATGACTTCTTCTTGCCCCCAGCCCTGCTCTGACGGCTGTGCTGTACGACTTGAGCCGTCAGATCCCCCAGCTGAAGAAGGATATCCAGGATGGGCTGCTGAAAATGCTCTCTCTGGTTCTCATGCACAAGCCCCTGCGACATCCAGGCATGCCAAAGGGCCTGGCCCACCAGCTTGCCTCCCCCAGCCTCACCAACATCCCAGAGGCCAGTGATGTGGGGAGCATCACCCTTGCCCTTCGCACACTTGGCAGCTTTGAGTTTGAAGGTAAGATTAAATAGGGAAGCAGGGGGCCAAGGGATGTGGGATATAACACTAGTGCAGTGGGGTAGAGCACAAGTAACAGGAAGGCTCTGAGAGCACATTCTCTGAACTCCTATTCCCTGGTGACACTGGTAATGGAGGTGCAAAGCTGTGCCTGACTCCCTGTCTTGCCCCCGCAGGCCACTCTCTGACCCAGTTCGTGCGGCACTGCGCAGACCACTTCCTGAACAGCGAGCACAAGGAGATCCGCATGGAGGCGGCTCGCACGTGCTCTCGCCTGCTCACCCCCTCCATCCACCTCATCAGTGGCCATGCCCACGTGGTCAGCCAGACTGCAGTGCAGGTCGTGGCTGATGTCCTCAGCAAACTGCTGGTGGTTGGAATAACTGACCCAGGTTGGTGTGGGGTTCGGAGAGAAGGGTTCTCCTACCACATGATTATTTTGCCATCTGAGCAAGGTCATGATATTAAGGTTGTAATAGAATTTCAACGTATTTTCCACTAACTTAAGCTGTTGTTCTTTACAAATTAGAAAAAGTCTCCTAATTTCTCGTCCCAGGTCTTGGTTTTTGAGGTGTTAATAGAACAGTAGTGCAAAATGCTCCAACTGCGCCCTTGGTAATCCTTTGAACTAGGTAGAACCCTGAGACTTCATTTGCTGTTGTTCTGGGTCATGGCCTCCAACTTTATCATTTTGAGAGGGATTGGTCCCTTCTTTTGAATCCTACTTTATTTTTTTTATTCTGTCAGTTGTACTCAGGTTACCATGCTGCATTTTAGTGCACACTGTCTCTGAATGTTTGTTGAAAATCTTTGATGCTTGTTTGTGAACTAAGGCAATAATAAGAAGGAGTTTACTGCATTTAAAGAGAAACAACTGTGTTCTTGCAGACCCTGATATCCGTTTCTGTGTGTTGGCTTCTCTGGATGAGCGGTTTGATGCTCACCTTGCCCAGGCAGAGAACTTGCAAGCTCTCTTTGTGGCTTTGAATGACCAAGTGTTTGAAATCAGAGAGCTGGCCATCTGCACTGTGGGGCGCCTGAGCAGCATGAACCCTGCCTTTGTCATGCCCTTCCTGCGCAAGATGCTGATCCAGGTAAGGAATGGGGATGGCTGCAGGGAAAATAGGGTGCTTGGTTTTGAGACTAAGGTGCTGTTAAAGAATTGGGCCACCTAGCTGTAAATGTGTGGAGAGTGGGGGAATATCTCCCTTTTGGAAAACAGTGGTTGCCCAGCTTAGTGGTTTTGAGCAAGTCTTTAGTGATAGATGTTGGCAGTGAAGCTCTCTGGATGCATTAGAAAGGGAAGGATGGCAGTTATTTCACTCCACAGTTGTCATGCCAGGAGTGCTTTCCATCTGTGTTGAGTAAGAATGTTCTGTGGTGCTTTTAGGTGAATGGATGGTACCACTTCATGAATGTGGATGGTTTTGGAGCCATCTATTCAGTTTGATGCTAATTAATTTTGGCTTCATTTAGACATGAATTACTTTCTGCAAGTGCTGAGCTTGTGACAGAAGTGAAGGAAATGGCAGGAGTTTTTGCCTGCCATTGTTTTCCCAGTTGTCATGCTTCCCTTGCCTCTTTGCAGATTCTGACAGAGCTGGAACACAGCGGTGTTGGCCGGATTAAAGAGCAGAGTGCCAGGATGTTGGGCCACCTGGTTTCCAACGCCCCCCGCCTCATTCGCCCCTACATGGAGCCCATCCTTAAGGTGAGCTCTCCACATTCCCTGGTGACTGGGGCGTGAGATGATACAGCAGGTGGTTACATGACCCTCAGGAGCTGCATTGATTCTGGTTTTGCATAAAATTTGTGACATAAAAGTTTCCTTTACTGTTGAAATGCTCACCATGATGCAAGTTGAGCCCCTGTGGGGTCAATTTCAGGTGTAAACAAAGGAAAGATAATATTGATGCTCTTCTAAACACATTCTAATTTGTTCCTCTTGTCACCTACCAGGCACTGATTGTGAAACTGAAAGATCCTGATCCAGATCCAAATCCAGGGGTGATTAACAATGTCCTGGCTACCATAGGGGAGCTTGCACAGGTGGGAATAGTGGGGGTACCTCTTTGCCATGCTTGTTAACATTTTGGCAGTGCTGGATGAAGGACTGATTTTTGTCTTGCCATAGGTCAGTGGGCTGGAGATGAGAAAGTGGGTGGATGAGCTCTTCATTATAATTATGGACATGCTACAGGACTCCTCCCTGCTGGCTAAAAGACAAGTAAGTGCCCTAAACTTGACAACTGCTGTGACCAGACCCCATCATAGCTGCTAAAATGAACCTTTAAAACACTCAGGTCTCTAGTGGAGTCACACTCATGGCACAGAGGTGAGAAATTGCAGTGCCTGTCTGTTGTGACACAGTACAGAGCTGTTAAAGGAAAAAGAAGAAGGAAAAAAAAATGCTGTTTTTATTGGAGGACTTGGACTCACTGAATTGAATGCTTATTTGAATTGTACCTCTGAGTGAGGGCAGAGTCTAACAAATTTTTGATTACCACTTTCTTTGCTATTTACTGCTTATTAAAAAATGCTCTTTATAGTGTTTCTCAAACTGTGTTTTGTACTGTGATCCTAAAATGCTCCAAGAAACTTCACAGAAGTTGAATGATTGATGGATCAGAAGATGTAATAAATTCTGTGGTCGAAACTAATCTTCTCTGGGCTTGATCTTTCCAGGTGGCTCTCTGGACACTGGGGCAGCTTGTGGCCAGCACTGGTTATGTGGTGGAACCATACAGGAAGTACCCAACTTTGCTGGAGGTGCTTCTGAACTTCCTGAAGACTGAGCAGAACCAGGGCACCCGCAGAGAGGTATGGACATAGGACTGTCACATAGCCACTTAGAAACATCCTTTGGAGACAGAGCTGTCAAATGTGTCTGTATAGATTTGGGGTGGGGAGGGAGAGGTCATTGTTGTGGCTGATCAAAGTACAATGAGCAGAATTAAGAGGGGGAAAGTGTTGAGTCAGTGAAATGGCCTCCAGCAGCTGAATGAGAAGCACTGATGTTTTTTCCAGCCAGTCGCTTTATTTTCAGATCTCTCTTAAATCCTCAGACCTTTCCAAACATGGAGGTTCATGTGTGATGAAGTTCTGGTGAGTTTTCATGTCTGTCCTTTCAGGCTATTCGTGTGTTAGGGCTGCTGGGTGCTTTGGACCCTTACAAACACAAAGTGAACATTGGCATGATCGACCAGTCACGAGACGCTTCAGCCGTCAGCCTCTCGGAGTCCAAATCCAGCCAGGATTCTTGTAAGCACCTGAATTTCTTTCACATAAGTAGCTTTATAATCTACAAACAGATACTGGCTGTTTCGTTGTTGCAGCTTTGTTTCGTTGTTGCTGGTTTGTCTCCTTCTTACCAAATTATTGCTCCTGAAGCCACGTTCAAGACCATTTAAAGCCCAACTGTGACACTGCCTTCTTCCTCCTAGCGGACTACAGCACCAGTGAGATGTTGGTGAACATGGGGAACCTCCCTCTGGATGAGTTCTATCCAGCTGTCTCTATGGTGGCACTGATGAGAATTTTCCGAGACCAGTCCTTGTCCCAACACCACACCATGGTAGTTCAGGCCATCACCTTTATCTTCAAATCCCTTGGTCTGAAGTGTGTGCAGTTCCTGCCCCAGGTCATGCCAACGTTCCTCAATGTAATACGGGTTTGTGATGGTGCCATCCGAGAGGTGAGTGTTCCAGGGGCTGCTCCTCCTTCCTGTTCCCCTGCCCGAAACTGAGAATCAGTCCTTTAAAGGGAATGTGCCTGGCTTTGGGCATTGCTGTGCTGTGTGTTGCTGCCAAGCATGCTGCAGAAGTGAGGTTCAGCTTTGCTTCTTCCCTCCTGTGAGTGTTTAGTAGAACAACCAATGGAATCAGTTCTGCTTCTTATAGAAACAGCTGCTTCTGAGCATAACCTTTAGAAGAACAGCATTTGATTCTGTGTTTTCAGCAAGCTGATCTTGCTCAGGAAAACAGCCTGTGCAGCTTCCAGAGCTTTCAGTGATCTCTGTGTTAATGTGCTGTTGCAAACAGTATTATTAAATAATAGGAATAGATGCTTCAAATTTCTGGTGCAACCATGTACTTTGGCTCATCTCTGAGAAGGAAAATTCAATTTGGTACAGTCTGCTAACATTCAGAGCAGCGTGGGTGGTGATTCCTCAGCAGTGCTTTCTCTTCCTTCCCACTTAAGTTACAGTTTTAGAAGGAAATGAGAATTGTGTGAAGATAATAATGGGCTTAAGGTTCACCTAACCAGAGATGGCTGCTGTTTGCCAGGGCTTTTCCTCAGGCAGCTGACATCTCTGGGGTGGGCAGGGCAGTTTGTCCCCAGTGCTGCTGTGTTTTCTGTGGGATGGGTGCTCCCTGAGCAGAATCCCAACCCTGCTATAGAACCGCTGTTTTCTCCCAGACTGAACTACTCAGCTTGGAAGGAAAGCATCTCACACGCCTGGGTTGGCCGAGCTCCTAGACCTGACTGATCTAACTTGCTTGAAAGCTATGCAGTTGTGCACACTCTGTTTAAAAATTTTCAGGTAAAAGAAGATGGTGAAAGTGTACTGGGGAGAAGAGCTGAGGTGGGTACGCGTGACACTAAAGCCTAAAGGAGGCAGGTCCTTGTCCTGTTTGTTAAGCATCCTCTCACTACACCAAAGAAAAGGCACAGTGCAGGAGCTCAGGGGCCATTTTTGGTAAATGTAGGTGTACTGACTGCTCTCACTAAAGAAGCTGATGAGATTTCTTACTTAGTTCTCACAAAAATCTTATCTCTTTTTCTGAGCTCCACTTTCTACTTTGTCACTGTATCTTCAAAAACTGCACGAAGAAATAAAATTCAATGTGTGATAACTTACATTTTCCTGGAGGAACAAAGGCTATATACATCAAAACAATTTGGCCTACATGATGCCATACTGATTTAAAGAGTAAATTCATTGTCATGATTGAGTGTTTAAGACTGTATTTTGGCAAAAGAAATTGCAAAACTGTCATAGTGTATCTGAGAAAAATTGTGTCAGTCAAAATTCTCGGTGGTGAAGAATGGATGGTGCAATCAGCCATCTTTAAAGAGATGTGGCATTTCTGGCAAGGACCTAACTGTGTTCCCCAGTAACTTTTCACCAATATATCTCGGGGATGGGAAAGAGTACAGAAAGAGCATCTTAAAATGTGTGCCAGTTTGATTTCCAGGCAGTGGGAAAAGGGGCTAAATTTTTGAGACCGTCCTTCAAATCTAAATTACAAATTTCTGTAGCTGTTTGTGCTTGAAAGTCTATTCTGACACTATCTATTTGCAACCCACAAAATAAACCAAAACACACAAAAAGCCACCAAACCCAAACTGCTGAGCTGAAGCTGCCAAGAATTTAGCCCCAGATTTTGAGCATGTAGGGCTGTGCATGCTGTTTGTTTGGTAAATGAGCTTGCAGTTGCCTGTGAAACACCGTTTACCCAGCGTGGCTTTGATATTTGAATAAGCTACATTGATCATTACGCATTTCTTCCTTCCAGTTCCTGTTCCAGCAGCTGGGAATGCTGGTGTCCTTTGTGAGAAGTCATATTCGGCCATATATGGATGAAATTGTCACCCTGATGAGAGTGAGTACAATCTTTAAGCCAGCATTTTGCTGTCAGAAAAGGTGGACAGTGTTTTTATCATCATTAAATGTATCAACTACTTCATAATCCCATATGAAGTGCAGAATTGCATGTATTTGAAGTAATAATTGTATTTTGAAATAGTAATATACATTACCAGTACCTGCAATAAGAGCCAGCTCCAGGATCTGTGAGTGACTGAGTCTTTTTTCAGTGCTTGGATTTTGTGCACTTACTGCTTTCAGAAACAGTTTTAGCAAGAGGTGTCTGGAGTTCATAAACAGGTGTCATTCCACTTCATTTTCACTTACTGTTTGCAAAGGCTTAGAAGGATTAGGAAAGAATCAGTTGCCCAGAGGTTGTTTTTAACAGCTATAAGTATAGTGAGGGTGCAGAGTGCTTTAAAAACAGCCCCTCCCTGCAGTCTTGAATTCATCTGGAGACTGTCTCCCACAGTTTGCTTTTCTTGTAAGTGGTACAGCTCACTCGAAGAACTGCTGAACTTTTTTCCCCCTTCTTGAATTCCTTCTGTAGGACTTCTGGGTCATGAACAACTCCATACAGAGCACAATAATCCTACTTATCGAGCAAATTGTGGTGGCTCTGGGAGGAGAATTCAAACTGTACCTGCCCCAGCTCATCCCTCACATGTTACGGGTCTTCATGCACGACAACAGCCAGGGCCGCATTGTGTCTGTCAAGGTGAGTGGGGCTGCCCAGTCCTGCTCAGCAGGGCTCCCTCCCTCTCTGCTGCTTGGTCTGCAACGATCCAGACAGTGCTTTTAAGTTCAGGATTGAAGCAGCTTTTCACTGGATACTGGCTTGTTTAAAATGGATCTTGTCCATGATTTTGAGTCAAGAGGAGGCCATGAAGTTGATAAGGGGGCTTGAGCAGCTCCTCTAGAAGACGTGCTGAGAGAGTTGGGACTGTTCAGCCTGGAGAAGAGAGGGTTGCATGAAGACCTCAGAGCAATCTTCCTGCATCTGAAGGGGCCTCCAGGGAAGCCAGAGAAGGACTTTTCATCAGGAACTGTAGTGATAGAAAAAGGGATAATGGGCACAAATTGAAACAGGGGAAATTTAGGTTAGATATTAGGAAGAAACTTTTTACTGTGAAGATGGTTGGGCACTGAAACAGGTTGCCCAAGGAGCTGTGGATGCCCCTNACGTGCTGAGAGAGTTGGGACTGTTCAGCCTGGAGAAGAGAGGGTTGCATGAAGACCTCAGAGCAATCTTCCTGCATCTGAAGGGGCCTCCAGGGAAGCCAGAGAAGGACTTTTCATCAGGAACTGTAGTGATAGAAAAAGGGATAATGGGCACAAATTGAAACAGGGGAAATTTAGGTTAGATATTAGGAAGAAACTTTTTACTGTGAAGATGGTTGGGCACTGAAACAGGTTGCCCAAGGAGCTGTGGATGCCCCTACCCTGGCAGTGTTCAAAGCCAGGCTGGATAAGGCCTTGAGCAACCTGGTCTAGTGGGAAGTGTCCCTGTCCATGGCAGACTTGGGACTAAATGACCTCTAAGGTCCAATCCAACCCCATAACACTGTGTGAATCTTCTCCCCAGCTGCTGAATGCGATCCAGCTCTTTGGAGCCAACCTGGATGACTACCTTCATTTGCTGCTACCTCCCATTGTAAAGCTGTTTGATGCCCCAGATGTCCCCGTGGTGGCTCGCAAGTAAGTGCTGGGGGCTTTGCAGTCTCTCTTTTACCTGTGATGTCCAAGTCCTGCAGAGCCTCCACAGCCACACGTGGAATGAAATGCTGCTGAGTTCCTTCCACAGCTTTTCTCTGTGTCAAATCAGTATGGAAGGTTGTCTTTGGGTGGACATCACAGCACTGTTGGCTGCTTTTTTGGTTGCTTTGTTTGTTGTTTCTTTTCCTATTCTCACCTGGCAGTATTTAAGTCACTGCAGCTTCCAAGCTGCCCTGCAATTACGAGCTGCATTAGCAGACTTGTGGTGGCCTGTTTTTCCTGTTGCTGTTAGTCCTGGGAGGCCTGAGCACCTCGGTATTTTTACATCTTGTTTTTTCTTTCTTACACCCTGAGAGATAAATTCTCCCCTCTTTTTGCTCTGACTTTAGAGCTGCTCTGGAAACCGTGGACCGCTTGACAGAGTCCCTGGATTTCACTGATTATGCCTCACGGATTATTCATCCCATCGTACGGACACTGGACCAGAGCCCTGAGCTACGAACCACTGCCATGGACACCCTCTCCTCTCTGGTGTTCCAGCTGGGAAAGAAGGTAGGATTGTTCTTTGGCTTGAAAACTCACAGAAGGAGGGACTGCCCCAAAGACCAAGGCTTTAAAGTTGAGGGGTTTTTGTGATGTACTGATGGATTTTAAAGAAAACTGATTTTTCTTCTCTTAGTTGTTTATGGAATTAGGAGTTACTGAGATCAAACTGTCAGAACTGGTTTCTTGTCAATGAAACAGAGGTGGAATTGTGCTGCTCTTGAGGCCACTGAGTAACAAGCTTATGATGCATTCCCTTGTACAGTACCAGATTTTTATCCCAATGGTGAACAAAGTCCTGGTGCGACACAGAATTAACCACCAGCGCTATGATGTTCTCATCTGCAGGATTGTAAAGGTGAGTTGTCAGGTGTATATACAGCTGTTTGCATAAGGGCACTTTGGAGATGTCATATTGAAACAGATGGAGCTGGAACCTTCACTTGGAGTTACTCATACTATGAGGAATGGCTGTTGCTGTCATTGTTAAGTACAGCTTTTTAAGGAGACTTTGAGATTACATTGGGGAAATTACTGTCAGCTGGTATTAAATATTTCCTGTAGAAAAATCACAGCAAGTTCTAGATAAGAACTTAGACTTGTAGCCAGTGTCATTACTATCTTTTTTCTTGATAGTTCATAAATGTGAATTTAACCTCTTTTCCCACAGTTACAGGGCTTAAGGAGACCTTGTCATTACAGTGTTTTCTGTGGGATGTCCTACATTTCAAAAACTCAGTAACTGGTTTGCAGTTTAATTAGTGTGCAGTAAGCTGCACATTGCTGTTCTCTGCTTAGTGGCAAATCAAATAGGCAAGAGTGCTTGTTTTAAGGTGTACTATTTTGGCTTTTTATCCTAGAAGATAAGAGTTCTTAACAGCTAACTTGAGTATCAAAGGGGTTTCATTGGAGTTCTCTGGTTTGTGAGGTGTAATCATTGTATCAAACCATGGTTGTTTGCTTCACAAATTCTGCTGTAAGGTTTTGCTGTAAGTGCTCTGACTTTGCTGTCTGTTTGGCTCGTAGAGAATTGCTGTTGTATGTGTGGGTGTGATCTTCAGTGCAAGCCATTTATTGTAGGGCTACACTCTTGCTGATGAAGAGGAGGATCCCCTGATTTATCAGCATCGGATGTTGAGGAGCAACCAGGGGGAAACTTTGGCCAGTGGTCCTGTGGAAACAGGTCCCATGAAGAAATTACACGTGAGCACCATCAACCTGCAGAAGGTAAGACTGAAGCCCTCACAGCATGAGTGTGCTGCTGAAGGGAGGAGCCAGTGTGCCACACTGGAGGGGTCTGCCCAGTGCATCTGAGCTACCTTTGTTTCCATTGCTTTTCTGTTGCCAGATCTGTACAGAACTGAGGTCAAAGTAGTGTCTGAGTCTCTCAAATTAGAAGGTGCTGAGCAACTTTAAAGACAGGAGCACCTGAACTATCAGACTGTTAATGGCTGTGAAGTAAGCTTGACACTTGCCTGTTATCTGAAGTATGAATAAGACTTTCTGGATCACAATGAATAATCTCTAGTTGCTAGAGACATCTACTTCAGAACCTCTGCCTTTCTTCTTACTTTTATTTCTCTTATATCTTAGTCCTACGTTATCTTGAAGCCAGAACTTAATAGCTAAGCACTGGCTAGTCTGAGCAGTGAATACATGTAGCACTCAGTTCAGTAATGGGATGGATTGGTTTGAAAGTGCTGGACTTGAAAATGTAATTTTAAGACATTAAGTATTTTTAGGCTCATGTTTCAACAGTGGCTTCAGCTCTTGATGTATTTTTGTAGAGAAAGGATTATTCATGTTAAATACTTGCCATGTCATGACAGGAATACATTTAGGGAAGATTTCTTAGAAATGAGACTGAAGTACTGCAGATTATCTGGTGCAAAGGTAGTGGAGTTCAGGGAACTGAAAAGGGATTCTCAGCATGTGGTTTGGAGCTGTAAAGAAGTAATGCTGCCTGCTGATGGATTTTTCTCCTGCTCCTGAATAGTGCTTTGTTTGGTAGATGAATTGTCTTCCTTTGTGCTGCAGGCCTGGGGAGCAGCAAGAAGAGTTTCCAAAGATGACTGGCTGGAGTGGTTGAGGAGACTGAGTTTGGAGCTGCTGAAAGATTCCTCCTCCCCGTCCCTGCGCTCGTGCTGGGCCCTGGCTCAGGCCTATAATCCCATGGCTAGGTACAGTGTTTCTGCTTTTTCCATTTCACTTGAAATGGCAGATGCAAGCCAGATATTATAAGGGAAAAAGAAAAGTTATTTAGAAGCTCTTAGGTTTTATAAATAAGAGATAGTTCCTACTTTGGGACATATCAAAGAGCTGGCAACTTGATTTCATTTCCACCCTTCCCAGTTGGCTGCTCCAGCATGTGCACAAAACCTTTCACTGGAATTCTGCATATTAGTCTAGAAATAGCATAAGGCACATAAGTGTAGCTGGAAAAACAGCAGAGTATGAAATAGTTTTGAGGCTCTACTGTGGTGGAATAAAAATGCCTCTGAGTGGAATAAGCTGCGATGCTTTTTTGCATCCTGTATGGAGAAATTTGAGTCTGAAAGCATGTGATAGTACAGTATTTCTATTATAGTGCTATACCAGCCTGTTCTCTATTTTTTTAAATGAAGATTTCACAGATGTTAGCTTTACAAAATCTAATCACTATATATTGCAGGTAGACATATAAAGGCATTTTGTAGCTCTCTTTCTCTGAATAAGAAGGCAAGTCCACTATCAAACAGGCTTTTTCTCATGAATAGTGAACCCCCACCTCTCAGTCTCTTTTGTGTTCCTCCTCAGAGACCTCTTCAATGCTGCTTTTGTGTCATGCTGGTCTGAACTGAACGAGGACCAGCAGGATGAGCTGATCCGAAGCATCGAGCTGGCCCTGACTTCTCAGGACATTGCAGAAGTCACTCAGACACTGCTGAACCTGGCAGAATTCATGGAGCACAGTGACAAGGTAGACATGCTGTGGGGCAGCTCTGTTCTGATGCTGGCTGGTGGCTGCTCTGTGGAAAGGGCATGGAGAGTTTGTTACACTCATCCTGCTGTTGGTGTGTGTGCTCCTTTCCAGGGCCCGCTGCCTTTGAGAGATGACAATGGCATTGTCCTCCTGGGGGAGAGAGCTGCCAAATGCAGAGCATATGCCAAGGCCCTTCACTACAAGGAGCTGGAATTTCAGAAGGGTCCCACCCCAGCCATTCTGGAGTCTCTCATCAGGTAGGACCACAACTCAGGAGACTCCTGCTTTGCAGTAGCACACATTTAGGATGCCATGAGGATTAATCTAGGCAGGTCTTAGGATTTCACTATCACAAGACTTCTTTGTGGACTTACTAAGTAGCTTGCAGAAGTGCACTTGTTCTGCCCTTCTGCTGTGTGGTTACAATTATGAGAGAAACCCTGGGAAGTTTTGAAGGAAAAACTGCAGGGAAAAGGTTCTGGTTTCCCCCCTCACCTTCCAAGCTCAATATGGAATGTAATGAAGTGACTGCTGGTTAAATGAGTAAGTAAGTCAGAAAAGTTGAAGTTCTTAATTAAAATTTCTCATCAAATTCTGCTCATTTAGTTTAGATAGGTCTCGTTCATATGTCAAATAGAAGATACTGTAGCAAGAGTATATTGTTTCCTAAGCTTTGTCAACAACAAGGGTGTTGGCCTGAAATACCTGCACAGGATTTGGTACTCAACTACATGTTTTAAAATGTGAATCTTTGTTCCATATCACAGAGATGTTAACTCTGCTGTTTGAGACAAACTGATTTTGGTTGAGCAAAAACTTGGCTTTGTCTTTATGCAGTGAATTTTTCAGTCCTCCTGTTTCCTTGGAATTGTGTTTCCCCATTTCTTCTCTTTTATTCTTCCATCCTTTGTCCTGCCTTGCTTTACTGAGGAAAATACAGAATTCCCTTTCCTGGTCTCAGTTGCTCATGCAGCTGTTTCTTTGTGCATCAAAAAGCAAGTTAAGGAGCAAAGAATTGACGTAAGACAGGATTAAAAATGAAAGACAATTTATTGGAAATGAAAAAGTTTTAGAAACCTTTAAAAATCCATTTTAGAGACCACAGTTAAAATAGTTCCAACTATAGTTCCACACAGTTGAAATCTGCAGTATGAATAGTTGAACATATGTAAGGCAATTCCCAAGACACCTTTATCTCCCGTTTCACACAAGACTGAACAATTTAAATTAGATTCAAACTCTCTTTAAGGTGAACAAAAATAGATATATTAATGATAGCTATCTTTTCCAACATATTCAAACAATGGTAGGGCTACAGGAGGAGTCTCATTCTTTTTCAGCTTTTATTTTTAACGCTGTTATGTAAGGGAACAACATACTGATTTTTGACATACCATCTCTAGGTAACTTGCAGCTGGTGTGCTTTCCAGAACAGGTTTTGATAATTCCTCAGTGTGGTGTGCTAGCAAACATTCCCTTTTGTTTGAATAACGTTTGGCACTTAGGGATTCTCTGGTGTGTACTAGTGTTTTGCTCAGGAATACAGTGGTTTTAAGTGTTGGAGTTGATTTTTTTGCCTGGGTTTGGACAGTTTTTGCTCACTGCTGTTCCCTGTTAGCCTTACTGACACACAGCACATTTGTGTTCTAACCTGAATATACTTTGGTGGCAGCTCAGAAAGTTGCTTTCGTCAGCATTTAGTTGATCTGTGTGGATAAGAATAAAGGGAGAACACCAGGGAGAAATCCTTCTCCAGGGTTGCTGGGGGCAGCCTCTGTGGGGATTATTTGAGGCAGCAGCAGGAGGTGGCAGTAAAGCTTCAGGAGAGAACCTGGACAGTGCTAATTAGTCCAACATTTCTGAGCTTTGTTTTTTCCTCTGAGGAAAGTAAGCCCCTTACTATACACCTTTGGTATATAGTAAGGTGCCTCAGGGACACCTCTGATTGGTTCCTCTGGCTTGAAGTGAGTGTGTGATGTTTGTGGTTTGAGTCCCTCTCAGCAGTGCTTGCTCAGACACCGAAGGAAAGGCAGCAAAGGAGGCTTTGGCTTTTCAGTCCCTGCCTATCTGGTTAATAATACTAAAGCAACCCACTAGTCACACTGCTAGTGAAAACACACCCGGAGGTTTTTGGAAGGTGCTATGAGTGCATTCAGTTCTAACCTACCCTAACACAGTATTTTTTCCCTTTGGAAAGAGCCTGAAGAGGAGGAAGTGTGTCTGAGCCCCGGTGACACTGGTGGCTGTGGCTGGCGCTGGCTGTGCCGGTGCTGGGGGGGTGTGCCCAGGGCGTGGCTGTCACACGGGTTAGATGAAATGAACAATTAGTTGGCTGTCCATTGCCCACCTTCTGTGCAGTGGCATGCTGGAGCTGTACAGTCCAGCTTTGCTCCCCTCTATGGTCTGAAATCCTCCGGCCGGATCTTCATCTCCACCCTCTTGAGGGAGTAGGTGGAGCCGTGCCAGCCGTACCAGGTGATGCCATCCATGCTCTTGGTGTGCTCTCCCTTGCGATAGTACACCCCGTTCAGGTTGGAGTCTGTGCAGCAGTTGTACCAGTAGCCACCTTGGCAGGAGACAAGTGAAGAGACTGTGGTGAGCCCATTACTTAATGCAGGGATGTTTTGTGTTAATAGGAACAATTCCTGCCTTTTCTGGAGGGGAGAGGGCAGAATGCAGCATTTAGTCCCTGCAGCACATGGCCAGAGATTAAATGCTTTTAAAGGTTTTATTTGCACACTGCGTGGGACACGATGGGGGAATTAAAGGGCAAAGTGCAGAAGAGATAATTATCTTTTGCAGAACTCAAAAATGGTAAGTTGAATGAAGTGAGTAACCTTGTTAGAGGCTTGTAGTAAGGTAGGAATAAAGGTCTCAAGTCAAGTTGAGCCTGGAGGTGAGTGTAGAATGGTAATATAAGGGAATATTACAGGTCCCTAGTACCAGAACTTGGAAACTCCTAAAACTATTTAAAAAAATAAGAACCTGATAACTATTCAGGAATAACTTCTGCATCACTGAATTTCCCCCCAGTCTGGCTGGGTAACAGTGTGTGCAGGTGAGAGCACACACCAAGTCATGGGAAGGGTCTGGCTCTGTGCAGATCAGCTTTAACCACCAAACTCCCCATGTCAGTGTGTGTGTCCCAGAACTGGCCACCTCGGTTTGCCCCCCAGCTGTCCCAGTTCTGTGGAAGGAGGGTGCCCTGGGCCGGGTGTCCTGCCCTGGGCTGTGTGTGTGTGTGTGTGTGTGCGCCGTACCTTTGCGGAATTGGGCACAGTCATCCACACACTTGTCGTTGTCCTTGTCCTTCGTGCTGAAGGCTGTGTTGTTGTGGTACCTCAGCGAGTCCCTGCCCGTGTTCCCGCTGTAGTTGCCCACGAACAGCCGGTAGCTGTTGATTTCATTGCTCAGGGTGAACTGCTGGTACTGGGCGTAGCGTGTGTTGCCTTCCCAGTCCTGCCACAGAGCAAGGGGCAAGGAGTCAGTCCTGTTGGAACAGGTATGCAAAGGCTCCCCCACCCCTGGTTATATACGTATGGTTTCTGGCTCAGGCTGCAGGAACTGCTCTGTTAAGGCAAAGGAACTTTCCAGAGCAAAGCATGATCTTTCCAAGTCTTATCTGCACTCACATTGAACAATATATAGGAAACCTGATGTGCAGCTCTTGGATTCAACATCCTAGTGCTGCCTCAAGTAATGTTTTATTCCTCTCTTTTACATCTAAACCCTTTCAGCTTATACACATCCCATCCCTCACAGCTGTTGTAACAGCCAGAAACTGGTCTAAGTCAAACCAAAGCCTTTAGTAGACTGAAGAAGTTATTTGAGGGTAACACGAGGCAACTTCTTCTGTACCCAGGCTGGAAGGAGATGCTGCAAAAGGAAAAGACTCAAAAGGCTTGAGAACTTGATTGGGCATCCCTTTTTGGGTTTTTAAATCTGATGTGGTCAGCAGTTTGATCTCTGTCTGTGGGATTTCCTAGATCCCCACGTGTTCCTGAGGACACAATCCATATGCAGACAGAAGGTTGTCCCACTGACTTTGCACAGTGGAGAACATCTGTCTTGTCCTTGAGTGTATCCTGAGGCTGATCCCACCTCCTCCTCCTGTAATTAAAGCAAGCTAATTCTTTGGGCCTCCTGCAGAGTTAGGAGATGGTATCTGCTACTGGGGACTCACTTTGTACAAAGAACCCTTTGCTGCTGAAATTAAGAGCTTGTTAATTACCTCCAGCTCCACTCTCAGGACAGTGGGGCGTCTAGAAAGTCGGTAGATATTTTCATTTCCCAGCCAAAAGTCTCCCCGAATATTGCCAAATCCTTCCTTGTATTGTTTCCAGTCCCTGTTGAATGATGTCAAACCAACTTTGCGTCTTTGGATGATAGTCCAGCCACCTCCATCTGTCTCCATGTCACAGAACACCTGGAGCAGGAAAAAAAACCAGTTGTTGCTTGTCAGTAGACTTAGGGAAGGTTTAATTCTCTTAGCACGAGACACTGTTCCAGATCTCACACCTTGAAGAAATTCCTATTTTGTTTAAAACTCATGCCAAAAAATTACTAAGTGAACTATTTTTCTATTTTTCCCCTTGAGTGTTCACTCCTTCCTTGAACCTGGCCTAAATAAAGATGCTGATTGCAAGTGCAGGGTATCCTCACTCTGCGTGTGCTCTTTTCATCTCTGTAGATAAGTATTCCTGGATAATATTTGAAAAGACACATAAAATACATTGTGTACTTCATCCTTACCTCCAGATCTGGAATCCCCAGAAATTCATCAGGAGGTAGCTTGTAAACACCAGAAATTCGGTAGTTCCTCTGGTAAAGTGATGAGCAGTCATAGACAGCATCTACTTGAATCAGAACCAGAAAGTGAGAATCTGGACAGCAAGAACTCCTCTCCTCTAAGAGTGGTTTCTGCAAAGCTTAGATTGTAATACAAGGAGTAATTGAGTGAAGCCTTCCCATGAGTGTAATGTTTTCCTGAAATGGTCTAGTTCTGAGCAGGGTATGCATTGGAAAAAGATGCTGTATCACTGGGACTTTGGTTGGTTGGGGGTTTTATTTTGTTCTGATTTGGTTTTTGGGGGGGTTTTAACTTCTGCTTATGCAAAGAGCCATCTCAGCTTTCTCTTCACGTTGCTGCTGTGTCTGTGCTGGGAGTTGTAAAGGTGTGTATTTGCTGACCCCCTCCTGAGTAGTAAAGACTTGCCCAGTGTAATGGCCAGTACTGCTGCCAGGTGCCTGCTTTGTGTGCTTGGCCGAGTTTGTTCTGCACTGGAGCCTGGGACAGAGAAGGTGCTTTTTAGCTGCAGTCAGTCCATGTGTGCAAACTTCCTTTCCTCCTGGTAAAATGCACAGCTATTCTGAGGGTAAATGAGCTGAAGCAAAGCCTTATCCTGTCTGACAGTTTTCAGCTTAGCACAGACTAAATGTCTCTTACCTGGTGAGGTGAGACACAGCTGTTTTAAATACCTCCCGGGCCCGTTTCTGTTGTGTGTTACTGTATTTTTTTTCTAAACTTTTATTACAGTTCTAAAGAGATTTGTTATGGTGTAACTTTTTTTAAGACCTACTGTAAACAGTGATGTGTCAGAACTGACCAAGTGGAACTTCTTTGTAAGAAGAAGTAAGTAAATGGATTTAGAAGTTTTTCCTTAATGCTATAAAAAAGAAAAAAAGTCTGAATGAAGTCTTTTGGCAAACCCAGTTGTCCCAGACAACAACAGTGTCTTTTTAAAGAAGTTTTAAGCTCTTTGCGGTGAATTTAATTTTAAGAGAAAAGTCAACAAAGAGGACACTTTCTTCAGAAGTGGCTTTACAGGTAGCTGACCTGAAAATGCACCTGCATTCCACATTTAGTGCAGGCCTGTGCAATTGCTGTGTGCAGTGAAATCTTCCCTCAGGGAAGAGAATTTTGAAGAATTTAACTGTGTTCTGGCTAGGCTTATATCACAGTTTGGATCTTGCATTATCTACAGCCTTGAATGGTTGAGAATTCACATAGCGAAGCACTCCTTTTTACTCTGGTTTAGAGACAGTCATAAAGATAACAGTTACAAATCCTTAGTAATTCTTGGAGAGCACTTCTAATTGTTTTAACAACTTCTAGTCCCCTGTCAGCACTGTGAACTCAGAGGATATTCCTGCCAGAGCCATTCTCTGACAAATCCAGCTCCTATTCTTTTAGGATTTGTACTGTAGAGCTCAGAAAATGAAATACTAGACTGAATTCTGAGCCTTGCAAATGCAGTACATGTTCACTTTCTCCCCTCCCTGATAACAGACACGGGTATAAAAATACCGATGCACAAGTTCCGAGTGGTTTTCTCGGGCCCCCCTGCCCGCGGGAGCAGCAGCATGCCCCCTGCCAGCCGTGTTAGTGGCACTGGGAGCTGGTCAGTGCTGTGTGTTAGGAGGTGTCAGCGGGAGCCTGGTGACTCCCTCCTTACCAGCTGACGTCTGAGTGACCGTCTGGGCCGCCTGGAGCTGCATGATGTCGATCTGGTTGTTCATCTCCGAGTACTTGCTCTCGGCGTCGATGAGCCGCGACTCCATCTGCTTGGTGCTGCCTTCCAGCTCCATCACCTGCATGACCACGTTCACCCAGTCTCCCTCCTGCTTCTTGCTCAGCTCCTGCAGCATCCTGCTCAGGTTGGCCACCTGCAGCTTGAGCTCCCTGATCTCCTCGCAGCAGCCCAGCACCTTGGGCTGCGCGCTGCCGCCGAGGGTTCTCCTCTTGGGAGGTCTCTGCAGCAGGGCTGGGGAGGTCGCCACGCACACGGTGACGATGCAGAGCCACGCCAGCCGCGCCCCGGCCCTCGCTGGCATTTCTGCTTACAGCGACAGAACCGCCGCCGCTGGCCGCGGGCTCAGGGCAGCTGGGGTAGGGATGGGATTCCCCGCAGCAGCCTGGCACCTTCCTGCCTTCCAATGGAGGGAGTCTCTGAAGGTGGAGCCTGAAGAAGTGGCTTTTTTTCAGACCCCTCCTGTCGGATATGCACTTTGGAAGTCTGTCTCAAAGCATCTTATATACTATTTTTCTGTTTACCTCCACCCCCCTGGAGCCATGAAGAGCTTGCTGGCCCCTCCCAGTTCATCTGTTCGTATCAGGTGTTTACAGGGTGAAATTGGAACAGGTTTCAGCCAAGAAAAGTCAGGGAGAGCAAGAGAGAATTCCCTCGGTTGTGTCTTGAAGGGGTGTGGGAGCAGGCTAGGAAATGAGGAGAATTTCCAGCAATTATTGCCTGTTGGATTGGAGCCCTCTTGGTGACTAGTCCTGGCACTCCAGTAGCATGAGAGCATTCGAGGTCCAGAATGTGAAAAGGCTGTTCAAACAGGATGAGTTTATCCAAGTTCAAGGAAGGTAACTCCCCAGGAGGGAGCCCTGGCTGCTACAAGTCCTATTAATACGTTCCCCAGAAGTTGTAGGGAGTAATTCTACGCTTGCAGTATTTCTTAATTTAGACAGTATTTTAGCAAATTAATCAGTTAAGCCTCTAATTGTCCTCTCTCTGTGCACTGGTGTCTCTGCACTATTGATTTTCTAGAATTCAGTGCTGTTCTTTTTAGAGATGGGATATCTGAGGGTAAGATGGAAAAAAGGCTGCAAAATATAGTTAAACCCCATGCTTCTGTTTAATCATAGTGGGCAAGTGAAAGGTGGAAGTCAACTTAAAATTGACAAGAGGTGTTTTTTTTGCAGGCAATGTGATCTGACTCCAGTGTTATGGAGGACAGTTTATTAACCCCTACTATCACCCAGCCTGGGTGTCCTGGTGGGTCACTGCTGTGTGCTGTGCTCCAGGCAGAGCTGCTGCATCTGCCCTGTCAGGGGCTGAGGCTGTGGGGTGGGGTGGGAGACCTGAGGGATTGCCAGAGACATGAAAGGACAGTTTGGTTAAAGCACCCCGGGTACCTCCACAGCAGACCACAGGCTTCAGTCAATTTTTGTCATGGACATTCCAGAAACCTTCCATAGCAAAATTGCTTTTTATACTTCAGACCAGAAAGTGCCACTGCACATGGATGAAAGCCTGACCTTTTTGTTCTGCCTCTAATCCTGTCTGAGCCCTCTTCCAGCTGGAGCTTCTGTCATTCCCAGAGGCAAATTCTTCTCCGGCTTCCTGTGATGAGAAATGTGTTTTTGTCAAAGTTGGAACAAAGAATAGGAGAGGCCAACCTGTGGCTTCCCTGCCCCAAAAGGCCACCCTGCAAACACCCCCATTGTGCTACACAGGACTCCAGTCCATTCTGCTGCTGCTCCCACCCACTGCAACTCTTCAGTCTTGGGCAGATGTGGAAGAGGGAGCCACTTGCAGTCCATGCATTCCCTCTTTATAGAATTTTGGAAGGATCCAAGATTCAGCCAAACTCTCAGTTGCACACAAATGTTACAAAACAGTGCAGAAAGGCCTCCAAATCCCTTCCCTAAATGGGAGTATTTAATTGGAAGTGAGACAGCCAGGGTTTTATTTTGGATTCAGCCTCTGATTTGTATATCCAAATGCAAGCCATCTTTCTTCTGGGTACTTTGATTTACCTGTTTTAAAAGAGATAGCCCTTTGTTTTGTATGAGGGGGTGGCAACAGACACATTACACGGGAATGGAAAAGAGCACAAATCTTCCCACCTGTCGTTACTTTTGAGGAAGCATTTAGAGAGATTTGGGCAGAGACATCTCTTGGCAGAGACCTCAGCCTTAGTGGAATTTCACTTCTTTATGAGTATTTGAACTATGAGTCTTTCCCTGTTCCATGGAGAGCTGAGTGTGGTCCCTTAGACAGCAACAGCTACTGGTGGTGGTCATTGCCAAGTCAGATCAGCTGTGGAAGCTGACAAAAGCTGTCCCATGGTGCTGTACTGGTGTTCTTTCAACTTGAATTCAGGATCCTGTTATATTTTGGGAAGAGATTAGTTTGGAGCATAGCTAGGGAGAAACTAGTTCCATTATTACTGAGTGGGTCCTAGTCCTGTCTGTTCCTTTCCCAGATACTGATGGAGAAATTGAATATCGTTTGGTCTGAAATGCATCACCCTGGTTTTCCTCCATTCTATGTTGCCTGTGGAAGTACTCTGCTATGTGGTAGCTAAAAAGATGAGACCCTAAAGCCAAGAAGATGATGCAAATCCTCTTTGACTTTGTTAATGATGTAGGTTTGAAGTGGTTGGGAGAACAGGGGCTAAACATGGTTTCATTTTGTATGTGCCATATGTTTATAATGTTGGTTGCTGTTGCTGAATTCAAGTATGTTAGTATTACTTGATCAGAACCAGTTATCTGCTGTCCCTGGAGGGCCAGATTAGATCAGAGGTGGTTTGAATGACTGCTTTCCCTGGGAAGCTGTTCTGGCAGGTGCACACGAAGCTGAGGCAAGAGGCAAAGCTCAGTGCCTGTGGCTATTTGTTTGGTAGCCAGTCATTGCAAAACCCTCAGTGTGCATCCGGCAAATGCTTAGAATCTGGAATCCCTGGTGCTTGCTGAGATGGCAGGGGCTCTCAGCAGCTCTGCTGGCAGGTCACAGGAGTCCACCCTTGGTCAGAGCTCTGAAATACTGCAGTGCTGCCTCTCCCTCCCAGGAATTGTGAAGCTCCTCACCTCTGGCCTTGGGGATGCTCATAAATGCTGCAACATTCACTCTGCTGCAGCTTTGCAGTCAGGACTGGATTGGAAATCTCGCAGGTTACACGGGAACAGGAGGAACAAGGGAGAGGGTCTGATGAGAAGCACAACACTCCTACTGCCTGCAGTCATTTGGCATTTCTTTTTTATTAATATATATCCACTCTTTGCATAATCAATACACAAAGCCTGGCTCTGCATTTCAGCTTTTTCTGCTAAATATCTTCCTTGGCATTTTTTTTCCTGATTAATAAAAAAATAGGTGATGCAAAACCTTCTGCAGCCTGAGCAGTAGGACTGGCTAAGAATTTTAGTGTCATGGTTTTCACTGCTTTTTCTTTCAAAGCTGATGGGTGTTTTTATTTGATTTGCGAGCATCTCTATCAAGACTGGGGATTTGGCCTGTTTTAATGCCTGTGAGCAATGTGGTGTGTCCTTGCTGGAAGCTGAAGGGCTGCTCTGGCCTGGAGGCCCTCAATCATCACAACCCTGTGTTGAAAACAGCTCCTCCCTGTATCGGTTTCTCCAGTGTGTTTGTTCCCAGCATGGGAATAGTTTTTAGTGGCATGATGGACATGCTTTGTTTTTTTGAGTTGTTATGGGGGCTGTGGGTTGTTTTCTGAGGTTTGTTGGATCAAGGACTCAGGGATGCCTGAGCACAAATAAGCTGTACAATTGGGGAAGCAAAGCCAATTCCTTCTGCCAGAGGATTATCTGTTCCCCCAAGTCCCCACAAAGTAGCAGTGCCTTCCACCTCCAATCCCAGCAGCAGCTCTCAGCATTTCTTCAGAAGCAAAAACAAGCTTGACTTAGGCTGCTAAAATCTCTCACACAGAGCACCTTTTTAAACAAACTTGGGGAGACTAAACAAGAAGACAAACTCTTCTTTTTTTCAGACTCTGTGCACAAGGTGCTTTATTGCAAAAAATCATGTTTCTCTATCCAGTTCTGAGATGCATTTTGGCAACAGGAAATGTGTGTGTTCCCTCATGGATAGGCTTGGGACCTCCTGAAAAGGCTCTGCTTTAAAAAAGGGAGGTTTTCATTTTAATGAGAAGATGGGGAGAGTCTCTTTTGTCTGAGTTCTTGAAAATGTAATGTATTTTGAGTGAGAGAGAATACTCTCAATAGCAAAGATAATGGAGGCTGTTTCTCATCAGACCCTCTCCCTTGTTCCTCCTGTTCCCGTGTAACCTGCGAGATTTCCAATCCAGTCCTGACTGCAAAGCTGCAGCAGAGTGAATGTTGCAGCATTTATGAGCATCCCCAAGGCCAGAGGTGAGGAGCTTCACAATTCCTGGGAGGGAGAGGCAGCACTGCAGTATTTCAGAGCTCTGACCAAGGGTGGACTCCTGTGACCTGCCAGCAGAGCTGCCGAGAGCCCCTGCCATCTCAGCAAGCACCAGGGATTCCAGATTCCCTGCTGCTGAGCCTTCAGGTAAAATAGGGGATAGTGGGGAGCTCTTCTGGCTTCTAAACAAATGAACATGTGATATGTTCTACCTCAGTGAGTATGGACAACAATTGATCTTCACCTTTAATGTTGAACTTAGTGTTATCCTGAACCAGGGAAAACTGCAAGGACATCTCCCAGTAAACAAAGGCTTAAGTTGCTGTCTGTCGAGTTTGCCAGCAGCATTGTTCCTATCTGGAGAGATGTTTTCCCACCTTCTCCTTTAATCCAGGAAGATTTTGTAGTTATCTTTTTGCAGATAGGAGGAGAAATCTATCCCCTTGACTCTAATCCGGTAAACTGCCCCCATTTCCAGCAGCAACACTGGGACTAAAACCCCCTGGCAACTCTGCCTGGCTGCAATATTAGCCCTGGGGCCTTTTCTGCAGTGTTTTTGTGTGTTCAGTCTCCAGCATGGTAACTGGAAAACAGCTCTGTGGTGCTTGAAAGAGTGTTACAAAATTTAGGCAGGTTCTGCCTGAGCACAGACCTCACCAGGTCTGCACGGAGAGGGGCAAAGCCTTCATGGAAGGTGAAAGGGGACAGAATGTCTTCGTTTCTAAACGTGTGTTTTGAATGTACCAGATTAAAGTAGTGTATACCCAAAATGGGCTGGGAGGGGGGAGCCACAGCATTCACTGCCTTGGCAGAAATGGTCTTAAACACAGGCAAAAGCAGCTGCCAGGAGATGTCCCAGCCAGAGGCATATCCTAGTCCACCAAATTACCTCTCACTGTGTCGCTGGATCATTTGTTACAGGAGAGTATTTTATGATTATTAACAGCAACACAGTATTGTGTCTACTGCTGTATATTCTTCTAAATCAAAGTCTTTCTCCTTTCCCTCCCCGTGTTTCCCTTCCCTTTGCTTAAACCTATCCACAAATAGATTTGAAACACTTAATTCTACCTTGGACAGCCAAGAAAGTACGAAACAAAAGGAGTAATTGGGTGCACCGGGGAGCCTGAGCAGAAGGGCAGTGCTAATTGTCAAAGAATAAAAGATAATGGCCAATTCGGTCAGGAAGTGTTGACAAGAAAGATAACTTGGAAGTAATTAACTGCCTGACATGCTGGAAGTGATGAGTCTGCCAGTGGCTCTTTAAATCCTCCGGGTATGAAATGTGGCAGCCATTTATCACTTTTATGAGGCGCTGCTGCCTGGCGTTCCCCTGGGAATCGAGCAGGGACTGTGATCCTCGGCTGTCTTGCTGAAAAAAGGCCTGGGTGTTTTTCAAGTGTTTCCCATTGTTGGGTGCCTGTCACCCTCAGCTGTGGTTTGGTGTGTCCTTAGCCTGGCTCAGTGTGGTTTGAGCTCAGCCACTCGGGTCCTGTTCCCAAGAGCACTTCACTTGGCCTCCCCAGGGATCCGGAAAGAAAAGCACCAGTGCTGGTTAAATCCCAGTGCAGAGGCTTTCTGTGAAATATGAACTGAAATTAGGGCTGCACACTCTTTATGTGTTTTCCTGGTGACATTTGTCAGCTGTTTTAATGATGTAGACTGTCTCCTAGATCTCTGCTCTAATCCTTAAAGGAGTTGGTGGTCTGATTAAGAGAAAGAAGGGGGGGGAAAGCAGCACTGTAAAGCTCTTAAATGCAGCTGTTTGAGAAATTATGCCTTTCAAACTATTGACAACTATTCTTCTCCCTGTGCAGTGTGTTACTTAGAACTGATAATCATATGCCCATCACTGTTTTGGGCAACAAGTCTTGAGAGCATGTGCAGAGAATGTGTGCACCCATTGTTTTGCAAATATACAATCGTTGTGTGCCTGATGTGGTTTAACTGGTCACTTGGGAGCTTTAGCAAAAAGGAGGGTGTTCCATTGGTATTTTTAAATGACAGAGCTTGCTATTATCAAGTAGAAGCTCATACCAGCCCCTAATAATTGCCAACTATATTTAATGATCTTTCTTTTCCTACCTTTTCAGCATTAACAATAAACTGCAACAGCCAGAGGCAGCTGCTGGGGTGCTGGAATATGCCATGAAGCACTTTGGGGAGCTGGTGAGTCCTGCTGGAGAACTCTTCTCTTCAAGGCTTATGTTTTCATTTTTCATTGTGGCTGGTGGTGTGTTTATTCAGTCAATCACACTGGTGTTCTGTCCCTGGGTATAATATTTAATGGCAGCCATGCCTCTAGCATCTCATCCAGGAGGCACAGGAGCATTCACAGATATTATTTAGAATAGCAGATTAGCCAGTCCCTTAAAATTTAGACAGTTCATAGAAATCAAATAACCCCATTCTCTATTTGTTCTGTGTCTTTATCTGCATGACTTACCTTTTTTCTTTCTTCCTTTTTTCATAAGTCAGGGACTAAACCATCTAGGCTCTCCTGCCAGTTCTACTGGTAAAAAGATGATTTTGCAGTGATAGTTGTTGCAGTGTCTTAGGGTTATTGGGAAAAGGAAGGCAACCCTGGAGCACAGTTAGACCAGCCTCTTTCAAAAACAGGGAACAGGTATAAGCACAAAATGGTGGGATTCCTCTGGTGTGGAATTATGTGTGGCTTTGCCCTAGAGTGAAAAATAAGTCCTTTCTGGGAGAAGTACAAACTTCCAGAACATCTTTGTAGCTTCTTATAATTCCTTGGGCAAAGTTCTGTATTACCTAATTCTGACTTCACTCCTTAGCAGTAATATAGTTCTAGCAGTAAATGGAGTTCAAAGCACAGAGTTTGCCAGAAGAGGCAGTGAAAAGAAATTAAGAGGAGCTGTGAGCTCTGCTCTGGGAAACTTAATTGAAATATGACTTAGCTGAGAAGTTAAAGGGCTGAGTGGAAGACCTGGCGTGCAGAGCATGGTTTATGGTGACCCTGCCCAGAGGGCTGGGGAAAGAATCTGTCCTGCAGCCTATGTCAAGACATGAGCTGCCAAGGATGGAGCAGAAAAACATTGGCAGAGAAGAGTACGGAAAATATATCAAGGCATTTTATTTCTTGAAAATTAGAAACAAAATCTCGAAACAAAGACTGAAGAAAAGTTTGTGCAGCTGATAAGGATCACTGCTTGGCTTTCTTTTAAAGGTTTTGTGACAAAGCACAGCCTTCCCTTGTGAGGGGTGTGATTAGACCCCAACTCCATACTACCTGCTGTATTAAATAATTGCCCAGCAGTAGCCAGATGCACAGTTTGGGATTTTTTCCAGTTAGTCACTCCATTCCTGAACACAGGACTGTTTTACTTGTTCAAATGCAAGTATGTGTCACAATAGGAAGTGGAATATGTTATGGTTTACCCTTTTTCCCATTTCACTCACTCCACCTCTCTCAGAAGAGAAGCACCAGCTATTGAGCTGGTATTTCAGTGGCACTGAATAGGGGGATGATGATGTTGGACTGATCCCTCTGGCAAACCTGAACTCATTTTGAGCAGGTGGAGCAATGCCAGGGTCCTGTTTCCACAGTAATTCAAGTATTTCCTCTGTGTCACAGAAGTCCATGAGGATACATAGAATGAAAAAAGGGTGAAGTGACAGCCACAGATTTTTGTGGGAAAGGTGTGGTAGTTAATACAGAATGACCAATAGTAATCCTGTTATTTATTCTGATTTCTTTTTTCTCTCCCTTAGGAAATTCAAGCTACCTGGTATGAAAAGCTTCATGAATGGGAAGATGCTCTGGTGGCCTATGACAAGAAGATGGACACAAACAAGGATGACCCTGAGCTGATGCTGGGACGGATGCGTTGCTTGGAAGCACTTGGTGAATGGTAAGAGGGGAATGCCTGAAGATGGGAAAATGGTGTCCCTCTGTTCTCTGGATGCTGCCATTCAGGTGAAAGTGTTTTGCCTGAATTCCTATTTACTTCTGCTTACTTAATAGGTTGAGTATTTCTGGTGGCTTCTCACTTTGTTCATGGAAAGGAGAATTGGTAATAACACCCCTGAGCCTTTTGGGAGTGGCTGTCTGATGAGCTAAAGTCTCTGAAAGAGAATCTGCAGTCTTACAGTCAGATCAGCCCCATTTGTGGCAAACAATGAAATTGTAAATAGAGGGAACAGTAACCGAGCAAGACTTGTCAGAAACCATCATAAAAGGAGCTCATTGGGGCCCTTCTTTTTAAACTCTGATATATTTCTGTGTTTATTCAGGATCAGACCTGTGCTTATCCTTTTGTCCATCTTGTAGATGGATGAGTTTTTCATTATTGCTCTTTTTTAGCATTTCTTAAGCCTTTTCTGTGTGGACATGTGGTATTTCAAGCCTTGTGTTGGACGTCTCTTGTCCACACGCAACTGATTCCAGTCGGTGTCTGTGAGAGGGTGAGCTGGCAGTGACTTACAGCTTGCTGCTTGACTGGGGGCTTCTGTTTTTTCTCCCTGCTCAGCTCCAGGAGGATAATTGGAGCAGGCACGGGGTGCAGTGCAGCGTGCAGTCCTACCCAGGGGCATGTGAGGCTGGCCCAGGTTCCGCCTCTGCTGAACTCGGCGTGTCCGAGCTCCCTGCGGATGGGTCCTGACGTGAACCCGTGGGATGGCACCCAGGGAGGAGACTCCTCTTCACTAAAGTCACCTTGCTGTTAGGGGAACAGGGCTGGCTGGGAAACCTGATTCTGATGGTGGGTTTGTGCCCGTTTTGTTTCTAGGCGAGGGTGAGACACACGGGGTGCAGCTTTGTCAGCAGGGAAAAGAGATCCTCTTACTGAGTGTTCCTCAGACAGCATTTTAGGAGTAGGCAGCTCTCACCAGGGATTTAAAGAACTTTTCCCCCTTGCAGGACATATATTTGTGTGAAGTGTTCTTTCTGAACCTCCTGCTTATTCATGTATCAGTGGCAAATGTATTACAAAAGGACAGTTTTCTTCTGTTGGTGCAGGATATGGACCTATTGAGTCTGTGGTGATGAGGGTGATCACAGTGTGCAAGCTCTGTTGTGGAGCTGCACTCCAGCTCTGTGCAGATGCTTTTTACAGTTCACAAATGCCTTTGCAAAGTGCTGTCTGGTACCTGGCTCTGGAGACATCGCCCTGGGGCTCAGCATTCCGTGGTTTGGCTGCTGATGCTCTTCTGTTCAGCTTGACTGTGCTGCTGGAGTCTGCTTGACAGGATAAGGCAGTTAATGTAGAATTATATGATGCAGCATCATTATTTCAGTGCTCTGTGCAGTGATGTTTTGATGGTGCAGCCAGAACATCCTTAGCTGTTTGTCTCCTGACGTGGTTATTCCTGCAGGACCCATAGTGCTTTATCAGCACCTGTGGGGTCCTGATTTACTGCTGTTGCAAGGTTTGGCTGTGTTTTTCATTCACTTTGTTGTTTGTTTTCTCCTGGGCCATTAAGCTGTCAGAATGAGTGTCTTGCCTGTGGCAGCCCATCGGTTCTGTTTGACTAACTCATCTTCCTTTTCGGGAGGGGATGACAGTAGGGAAGGCAAGTTGTTCTCCCTCACAGTTGGCAGCTGTTCCACTGCTACAGAGTATCCAGCCTGAGAAATTCTGGAACTGCAACACCCACAGTAATTGGTTTGATTAGTGGAGCATTCACAGTTGATTTAAAAGAAATTATGTAAAAATCCTGATGCTTCCTCTCCGCTGGAGATGAAAGACTCAGATCCCCTCTGAGATCTTGCCATGACAAGCCTTGGGTTACAGCAACGTTGATTCTCCAGTCTCTGTCCTCAGACTTGGTGATGTGTTAATTCCCAACCTTTGGTAGCAGGATCCATGCCCAAGCCTTTCAGATTGAGTGTTTCTTGTACTGACACTTGCAAAACATTTTCAGCATCCTTTGTTTGATGGTGGTTGTTGTCTTAGCAGTGGAAAATGGCTGTTTAATAAAGGCAGAATTCTTAGAAGATGCTTTTTGCTGATCAGAAATTGTGAATTCTTCCTAGGGGTCAGCTCCACCAGCAGTGCTGTGAGAAGTGGACTCAGGTGAACGATGAGACTCAAGCTAAGATGGCCAGGATGGCTGCAGCTGCTGCCTGGGGTCTAGGTAAGGTGTCCTCCTGTGGGGGGTGCCAGCCCACTGTGCAGAGGCACAGGTAGTATTAACTGACTCCACAACTACAGAATGTAGGAAACAGCAACATCAAAGAACCAAATTATTTACAAAGTGAGTGCCATTCCAGACTGAAGCCCTTTGGAAAACCTGCATTTCCATCAAGTCTCCCAGTGTGGTCCCCAGGAACAGAGTGCCTCACTGGTCTGAGCAGGTGATCACTTGCTTAACTGCTCCCTTTAGCTTGGCTTTGCACTGAGCAGAGCTCAGGCTTGACATGAGATTAATAGACTTTCTCAAATTCATGGCAGACTCTTCTTTATGAACATGAACAGTATGTGTTGAGCATTTTGATAGGTCATGTCTGCTGAGCAGACAATCTTAAGTGAAATACATCTATAATGGTCCAAATGTCCATTATGCTGATAACTAGATATTTCCTAGAGAAGCTTATAAATCACTTGCTGTCTGCCAGCTTTCCCTGAGGAAAAATTCATCTTTTGCTCTGTAGGGCACTAATTCATTCAAATGTTCTGAAAGTGTCAGGATTTCAACAGTTTCATCACAAGGGATGAAAGAACCTTTTCCACAAAGATAACAATTTGCCTAGAAGAAAAATGCCTCTGTTTTTCCTTGTCTGTAGCCCTGTGTATGCTTACATATGGTTTATGTGTATAACAGAGTGTCCCTGCCAAAGACAGAGCGGGCTGGAATGCAGAAGTACCTCCCAGCACTCAGGCCTGGTTGCTGGTGTCCCACACTGCAGCACAGTTCTGCTCTGCCCCTCCCAGCAGGGAAGGCTCTTGTGTTGCTGAGGGTGTCTGTGTCTCTGCAGGGCAGTGGGACAGCATGGAGGAGTACACCTGCATGATCCCAAGGGACACCCACGACGGGGCTTTCTACAGGGCTGTGCTGGCACTTCATCAGGACCTTTTCTCACTGGCTCAGCAAGTAATTATTCTCCTTGTTGGCTTCCCAAAACCTAGTTTAAGATGAGCTAGTCTGTATTGCTGCATGGAAAGACCTGCTGTTGTAAAGCAGTTGGCTGTAACTTATGAACTGCCCAATAACCCTGTCTCCATGGATGTTTTAGGCCTTGGTGATTGATCTTACCTTACATGTCCAGAAACACAGCAGTGAATGTATGTACAGGGAGTAGTGGGCCAGTGCTGTAAAGCACAGGAATGCCTTAGTCATTTTTTGGCTTTTTCCAATTTTGTACCTGTTTTCTAGACAGACAGGCACAGGGATTATCTCAGCAGGTCGTACAAGGCAGTGATTGTAACATGCCATGAATGCCTGAGACACCTGTAAGATTCTTCATGGATGTTCTGTGCACTTCTGCCTCTTGCAGCTTTTTCACTGAAGTGCTCATACAAACCATGTACAATAACTTTAGTTTTTCCAGTAGTGTTGATAGATCTCAAATCTTCGATTGAGACATCAAGGTGAGGAATGAGTCTGTTAAACAGCTGTAGTGGTAGTGCTTGTCTCTCACACAGATTTGCAGAGTGACTTTTTCCTCTCTCTACATGTGAAGCATGTTGTTTACTTTCCAAGGAAGCTCAAGTCTCATTTCTCAGAATTCTATGCTGGCTTGCCAACTTAGATAAAGAAGTAATTCAGTCTGTGCTGTCAAAACCCATAGATTTTTGGGTGATGTGCACAGTAAAATTAACCAGGCATTCAGAAGGATAGATCTTGTGATTAACCTCTAACATTTTGAACAGGAAAAGCTATAGGTGAGAGATTATATAATGACTAGAACCAGAGCAGGATTTTTTTCATGCTTGAAGAGCCTGTCTTAGTTGGAGGATGAGAAATGGAATTTGCTGTCCTGTAAAATTCATAAAATCCTGTTGGGTTACATAAAACAGTGAAAGCTATTTTCTATCATTATGTGGTATCAAAAGACATTTCTCGAGGCTCTTTTGTAACCAATTCTTGCACTAAAATGTGGACTTCTCTTTTCCTCTATAAATGTTCTGAATGATGATTTCTACAATGACAGTAGGATTAGAAATACTGCAGACTTGGATTTTGTAGGAAGACAGACTTCAAACTGTGCAGGTGATGAATGAAGCCCCCCTGACTTCCTTATACCTGTCCCTGGACACTGTTTTCCTGTCAGTTCTTTCTATTGATAAGACCCTTTCCTGGTTCTTTTTGGAGAATGGGAGCAATGCCAGTTTTGTCCATGAGATGGAAGAGATAAACAGCAGTTCCAGCAGTTGACTCTGGATAACACACACCAGCTTTACCCCAATATGTGTTCTATTTCAGTGCATTGACAAAGCCAGAGACCTGCTGGATGCTGAGCTGACTGCCATGGCAGGAGAGAGCTACAGCCGAGCCTATGGGGTGAGTGTGACTCAGCCTTCCTTCCCCTCCTTGCTGCCTCAGACTGGCCAGAGGTTGCATAAAAGCTCTGCATCAAACATGAGAGCTATGTGTGCCCACGAGCTAAATGGCTTTTCTCAGATGAGAAATAGAACTATAACTGCAGGAGCAGCTTTTGGACAATCCAAACAGTGAAGTGAGCTCCACCCCCTCAAAAGAAATAAGTACTGGCATTTAGGAAATTTGATTATACTAGACACCACTATATAGCAGTCAGTCCTTTACCTGTTGGGCACTGTATGTGCTTAAGATCTTGATGCCAAAATGCTGTTCCTCAATTATAGATTTGCTCTGTAGTGATTGGGATGGAATGTGATTGTTTCCTCCAGGCCATGGTATCCTGCCAGATGCTGTCAGAGCTGGAGGAGGTGATCCAGTATAAACTTGTACCGGAGCGCCGCGAGATCATCCGCCAGATCTGGTGGGAACGACTGCAGGTACCTCTGGGTGGAGATCAGGGAGGGAGATGCTCAGGGGCTGCTGTCAGCAGCTGCCTTCTGAGCCAGTGTGGGGACTCAGCTAATCTCCCCCTCTTCCTATCCCAGTGCATGCTCAGATGGCTGTGTGCTCTCTGTCTCCTTTGTTGCTTGGGGTTTGGTTTATGGTCCTGAGATCTCTGCTGATATGACACTTTACAAGGGTGATTTAAGCCTTGAAGCAGATCTGTACACAAGACAGACACCAGTAACATCCCCAAGGCTGCTTGTCTCAGTGTTGGATTACATCTGGAAATACTGGTTTGGTCCAGGCTAGTTTGAACATTTTACCTGGCTAGCTGCATTTTAAAAAGTGAATTCTCTCCAAATGATGGAAAACAGAAAACTCACATACTTGTAAAAATAAAAGATTGTCCTATTCCTTTTGAGCCTCTTACAATAACATTTCCAGTTGTTTGGTGGCACACATGGCTTAGTGGTAGAATTGGCAGAGTTAGGTTTATGGTTGCACTTGATGATCTCAGAGGTCTCTTCCAATCCAGATGATTCTGTGATTAGCCTTGACCTTTTAGAAGAGACCTTCAGCAATGCTGGTTTTCCTGTGTTTGAAGAGAAGTTTGTGCCTTTCTTACTCTAAACAAAAAATCTGAAGCACCTCTGAAGATTTAAATGAGACAAGTGTTGTGATGCTCTTTCCTTAAAAGAGGCATCCCTGCAGTGGAAATGATCATCCTCAGATGTTGCAGTATATACAGGAATACTGTTTAAAGGGGTTATTCTTGCTTGAGAAGGAGGAGAAAAAAGGAATAATTAGGGTGAAATGCTGCCTGGAGCAGGAGTTTTTCCCTGTGCAGTGTTCTTCACTGGGACTGCTGTAATCTGCCACCTTATGAAAGGCTGTGCTGCTGCATATTTTTTAGCAGTTTGGGAAACTGTGACAAAGCTTTTAGTCTCCCATCTACATTCCTGTCTGGAAAAGCTCAGGGCCATTCCACTGGGGTGGAGAAACTGAGAGTGACAGGAAGTGTAATGTCTGAATACAGCTTTTTATAGTCCTGAAAGCAGTACATACAGTTCTTGCACATTTTATAGCTGCTCTTTAATAAATTTTAAATGCCTCTTGGAAGAGGTTTATTTGAGTGTTAGGGAACAAGCTTGGGCCAACTTCCCAGCCCTCAATTTGGGGGCAAAAGAGAAAGGGAAATAATGAATGCCATGATGCCAAGGTGCTTGCTGCCATGGGAAATTCTTCTGCTTACCTCAATACTAAGTAGTCTCTGGATGAACACAAACTTCCTTTGTACAGCAGCAAGCACCATGCCTTTGGCTGTTACTGTCCCTTGCACAGTTGTACTTCTCTGTAGCATCCTTGGATGTTTGAAATCCAGGCTCATCCTGCTCTGACCATGTTGTTGTGCCTCTCCCATCAGACAGACAAGAACCAGACAATGCTTGCACAAGCAGCAGAGCAATTGGAGCTGCACTTTCTGGCAGAATATCAGCTCAGTGGTGCCAGCCTCCAAAAGCAACACATGCAAGGAGAAGAAAAAGGGCAATAACAAAAATATCTTTGCAACCGTTTGGTTTTCTACCATCTCCACATTGAGATTTGTCACCGTTTAAACCAAAAATAGGCTTTAAAACTAGGTTGAGAAGGGTTATAAAACTCTTGACTCACTTTGGAATTGTACAGAGAGCTTTCCTGACTTTTGGATGTGTTTCTGCTATAGGAACTTTTCTCCTTTTCCTGTTAGAGGATATCATTAAAGGGCAAACACTGAGCTGGTGCAGAGGGTAAGAGTCAAGGACTGAACCTTCTTCACACGCTGCAGTGTTAAAGAAATAGCCACTAGTTCCTGATGTCAGTGTGCTGTGAATTAGGGGTACAGAAGGGTCCTGTCAGATTCTGAATTCGGGCTCTGTGGAGATCAAACCCTAACAACTGTCCCTCCCTTCTCCCCTCAGGGCTGCCAGCGAATCGTGGAGGACTGGCAAAGGATACTGATGGTCCGGTCCCTGGTTGTGAATCCTCATGAGGACATGAGGACCTGGCTCAAGTATGCCAGCTTGTGTGGCAAGAGTGGGAGGCTGGTGAGCATTGTCAGGCTCTGTCCTCTTTTTTAGGCAATTTGCCATTCCACTTCAGCCTTGAGCATCTCCAAATACTTTCACTGCCCAAGTGGGATGGGCTCTCCTCTGAGGAAGAAACTGGTCAGGAATTGTTTAAATGCTAAAATCGTAACCAGCATAGAGTTCATTCTTGTAGCCAAGGTTATTTTTGTGAGACTGGTATTATACCTGAGAGCCCCAGAGTCAGCTTTTTATTGCATGCCACGACTGACTGGAAGTTCTTATGCAGACTGGTAATCATTACTAATGGCACTCTCTGCTAAAGCAGAGTCAAATCTGGAATGTGATATTATCACTGAACATTTCAGTCCTGTTTTAACATTCACCACAAGATGTATCACCAAAAATACTCTGAAACAGAGACTTCACACTCTCTACTGGCTTCTGAAATGAGAGTTTGATCCAAATGAAGGCATATGGTTTATCCTGTGGTGTTCTTCTGAGTGTGGCACTAGGGCTGCTGTGCCTGTGCTTCCTCTGGAGGGTCGGCTGTGTTTTTTAGCGGTGGGTGATTGTGAAGTGCTGAGAGGTGGGGGTAAGAACGAGCTTGTTTGAACCTGCCTTTTCTCTCTCCCCAGGCCTTGGCCCATAAGACCCTTGTGCTGCTCCTGGGGGTGGATCCCTCCCGACAGCTGGATCACCCGCTGCCCACGGTTCATCCCCAAGTGACTTACGCGTACATGAAGCACATGTGGAAGAGCGCCCGGAAGGTACAGGGCAGCACTCTGCTCTCTGCTCAGGGGTTTGCTCCTCTAAAACTCTGCAGGGACAGAGAAAGCCTGGCCCTAATTCTGCTTCATACATGGAAAGATTGTTTTTGCTAAGCCAGCATCCCGTGCCCGGGGGTTGCAGCCAGGATCAGTGGTCAGCAGTAGCTCTCCTGTTCTTGGGACTTGACCAGTCAGCCGCTGTTCTGGTTGCCAGCTCCCCACACTGTACCTGTGGTCAGGCTTTACATGCTGAAAGAAAAGGAAGGGGTTTTGTTACCAGTTTTAGAAAAGTATCCTGAACAGTTTGTACTTGTTGTTGAGCAGAGCTGACTTTTATTAAGGACATTATTGAAAATTTCTAACTGAAAGGCAGCTGAAAAGTACATAGGGTTTTGTCATGGGAACAATTTGGCTCCAGAAAGCCCAGGGTGAATGTTTTTGACATTGCAACACAGGGAGAATTTACATAATCAAATCCAATAAGCTCCAGACTGGATAAGTTATCTTTTTTTTAATATACATTAAAGCCTCCATTTATCCCCATATTCTGCCACATCTTTTTTATTTTTCCTGCCTTTGAGATTGCCAGCACTGGAGCAGAGCTATTGCTGTGGGAACATTGCCATGACCTAACTACTCTTTATTTGAATTTAAGAAGCAGAAGGAGCTGCTGCTGAGGCCCTGTTCTGTTGGCTCTGCACAACAGTGTAATGGTCTCTTTCTTTCTTCAGTAAATGACCCACAAGTGTGTGGATTCTCTGCCTCCTCCCCTGAGGAAAAGGGGGTTTTCTGTGTTTGTGATGAAGAAATAGATGGACAAGGTGCAGGAAACTGGTGGAGTGGTGGGAAACAGAATGAGAAAAGGAACAAAGATTAAGGGGGTCAGAGAAGAGAACGTGTCTAAAATTAACTGATGAAAGAATATATGGAGCCCAGGAAGATGGAGGAAAACATGATACCAAAAAAAGGATAAATAATACATAGTTACACCCAGTGCTGTATGTAGTTTTATATAACTATGTGTGTTCACTTGATTTGGTGTCCTAAGGAATCAGCTCTGAGGTGGGTTGCTGTGGTAGGAAATGACCATTTTTTTTCTAGCTGAGCAGTTCAAGGTTGACCTGAAATGTTTTCCCTACTGCTATTTTGGCACTGCCAAATCCAGCAGGAAAAAGAGGTGGCATCTAGATGGAAACCAGCCACAGAGATGCACAACAATCTTTTCTTAAAAAACAGATAAAAATTAGATAAGGAAACCCTATTACATTTCTTCTAGCAAGGACCTTTGCCAGCAGCTGCATTCTAATGCCATATCCCATAAAAAGGCTGCAATACAAACTTAAGAATTCAGCTTTTACAGAAACCTTACTGCTTTCAGTCTCAAGTCTTTTTATGGTGATCAGTTTTCAATATTAGTGGAAACTGAAGAGCAGATTGTTGGCTGTGTCTAGATATGAGAGGGGCACATAACAGGCAATACCTCCTTGTCTATTTTTAATAAATATCTAGCATAACTATTTCTAAGATTGCTCTTTACCCCCCCATCCCCTTCTATCTGCACTCCCAGCTGTGGAATGCCCCAGGTTAATGTTAGTACTGTGATACCTTCTTTTGTTTCACCCTGGGCTAATCCCCTTTTTCCTCCCCACTGCCTCGTGCACGCTGACGTTTGAATGGGGTAGATGAGGCATTTCGGCTGGGGTGACTCTTGTCTCCCTCCAACACAGCTTATTCCTGCAGATGAACAGAAGTAAATTTGCCTTCTAACAGCACACTCTGCAGCTTCTGACCTGAAATGACCTTGCAGATTGCAGAAGCTTTACCCTAATTCTTTCTAGTGAAGCGTGCATACTTTCTTCTTAAATCTTTAAGTGTGGGTTTTCTTACCTCGGAGTTTTTTCCAAGGAATGTCATGAAGTTTTTTCCCCTCAGAATTTGGTAGTGCAAGTTGTTTAGCACTACTGCCTTATGTAATCTTCTGGCAAAGGAGCCATGCACATTTGTACTTCTTAAATAACCTTAGGAGAAATCTAGGCTTTAATGTGTTGAAACAACTCAAAGTTAATGTCCCGTGGTGTGCACTTTAAGCCTCACCAAAGCTGAGGGGTTAGTGGGGAAGACCAGGAAGCTGCAAGTTTTCCTTCAGGCATTATTTTCTCATATCATCTTTTTCAATGCCATATTATAGACAGGCTTCTCTGGGTCTGTGATCCTGTCTGTTTTGATGTTGCCCTGCTCAGATACAGTTTGTAAGCTGTGAACATTGGATTGGTGGAATTGCCACTGTGTAGGCTGTGTCAGGACATTCTCTGCTGTTTTCTCCCTGTACAGGTGATCTTGTTGCTTTGCCAGGGCTGGGTTCTTGCAGTCAGAGCACAGTGTTACCCTGTGTTCTGGTCAGTCTGTCTGACAGGGGAGGTGTGCCTGGCACTGGAAGGCTGCAGTGATTTGCTCCTCAGTGTAGCCATTTCAGAGGCATCGAGACCCTCTAACCTCCTCCTTTATTTGGAGCTGCAAATTCAAAGCATAAACTGATTTTAGAGGGGTGTAAATGGCTGAAAAGCTTTGAAAGAAAACAAACCCATACGTTTTCATTTCAGTGAAAACTTCCTTCCCCACTGTGTTCCTCCACTGTGAAGTTGTCTTTAAGCTCTGTGGCCCTCCCTGGGCCCCCCTCCCTTTGCAGATCGACGCGTTCCAGCACATGCAGCACTTTGTGCAGACCATGCAGCAGCAGGCCCAGCACGCCATCGCCACCGAGGACCAGCAGCACAAGCAGGAGCTCCACAAGCTCATGGCACGGTCAGCACACAGTCCTGGGGCTCCCTTTGCTCCTTCCTGCAGCCCAGGGCTTTCCTGAGAGCAGGGCCCTGCAGATGGCACATTGCAGACAAGGCTCATGCTTTGAGTCAAAGAACGGGGTATTTCTCATGTAGCTGCTTTGGTGTTACATTGACTAAAAGAACAGGGAAGTTCTCATTTGGTATTACATTCTTATCTATCACATAATTTTTAGTAAATGTTGTGACACATCAGCCTAAACAAGCTTGTGTTTGTTGCTGGTGGCTGGTTATATTTTTCCAGCACTGTGGCTCACTGGCAGAAGGCAGAGCTCCCAGCATGGCTGGTTTTTGGCTTTCAGGAGATCCAGTCACTGGGAAAGAAACACTTCCCACATGCCTGGCACATCTGCATTAAGCCAAGCACAACAGCAGTGCTTTGGGCAGTGGGTGCCCAGTGTGTGATGGTCTCTTAAAATATTATTGCATTAAAAACACATCTTAATCTCCATTTTCCTCTGTGGCTCTGGAGGTGCCAGATCTGGTTTTTTTCAATTTAAAGAAAAAAATTGCATAGTGCTTTCCATTGAAAGTTTGCTTTTTTTAAAGGGAGACATGCAAACCAACCTGCTTTTATGAGGATGGGAACTTGGTAACAGCGTTGTCTATTTTCTTCAGTGACTATGATGGAAGACAAATTAGTAACAAGTTGCTCCCAATATTTGTCTTGCACAATGCTTTCTGGAAAACTCAAAATTCAGAAAGGAGAGCTGTGTAACTGTGGTATTTAAAGCCTGCTGAGGGAGCAAAGTATTAAATTTTGCACAAACCTTCACAACCCCACCCTGCTGCAGTAAAAATATGTTGTTTTTCCTTTCCTCTGGGAGGGAATGACTTAAGTGGGTTCTGGCTGGGGGAAGAACAGTTCCTGTGTTTCCACTGTCTGTCAGTGTTCTCTCCAGAAGGCTCGTTCATGTTCACACGTGCTGGGTGTGTTTTACCAGGACTGACAAAGCCTTTCAGTGTTGCTGTTACCTACTTCTTATGTTAATTTTATACCTCGTGTAAATGAGGAACAAAGTTTGACCTTCACCTTTCCCCCTAAATTAAACCTTGAGCTGGTTAGTTCCACACTACGAGTGGGATGGAGGTGTTTTGACCCTTCCATGTTAACACACACACTCCCAGCCTTCAGGAGAGGCTTCCCGAGCGGGTTCACACATGGGGTGTCTGTCAGGCTCCAGACAGGAACTCTGCCTCTAAATCCAGAGGCTTTGCTTCCACTCCAGGTTCTGAGTCAGTAATGCCTTTGCTTAACCAGGTGTTTCCTGAAGCTGGGGGAGTGGCAGCTGAACCTGCAAGGCATCAACGAGAGCACCATCCCCAAAGTGCTGCAGTACTACAGCGCTGCCACGGAGCACGACCGCAACTGGTACAAGGTCAGTGGGGGACCCCTGCCCTAGGTCCCATCCCACCCTCCAGAAGGGAACACCTTCCCAGGGACATCTCCTGTACCTCTGCCTTGTTACTGCCAGTAGCACTGAAAAAACCCAGTCAAGCAGCCCAAGGAAACCATAAGATTCTTGTTTAGAATTATGTCTGGTTGGTAAAAATAGGCCACAATTCAATTTCTGTTCTTGTTTTTGGGACTTTTTTCCCCTGGCAGGTAGCAGTGAAGGAGAAAGTGTAATATTAATGGAAAAAATTAGCTTTATACTTGAACAAGGAAAGTAGCCTTGTTAATTCTCCAAAGAGCCTTTTGTTTCAGCATTGTGAAATTTCAATTAATACTTGGTGTCAGATCTTCTCTGGGGCAGCCATCTCCTGTACTTCTTTTCATTGCACCTCCTCGAGTCCTAGTACACTAATCTTCATTTTAGCCTTTGAAAAATTAAGGTGTATGCAAATGTAACTTAATTTTTGCTACAGAGCTCCTTTGCCTTAATATTCAATAGGGAGCTCCTGGCCAAGAACTCACCATGAGGTTATTTAAGATAGTAATACAGTTAAAATTACAAGCAATTAGAGAAAGCAAAGCATTGTGTTGTCTGCAGGGTATCACTTACTGCAGTTGTCTGTGGACTCAGAAATGTTGGATTAGCTCTAACAATTAGAAAGTCCAGGTTCAGAAAGGATTAATTTGCCTTCTGCCTTCTGCTCTCTCCTCCTGGCAGGCCTGGCACGCGTGGGCAGTGATGAACTTTGAAGCAGTGCTCCACTACAAGCATCAGAACCAGGCCAGGGATGAGAAGAAGAAGCTGCGCCACGCCAGCGGGGCCAGTGTCACCAGTGCCAACACCGAGGGCAGCAACAGCGAGAGCGACGCCGAGAGCACCGAGAACAGCCCCATCCCCTCCCCAGTGCAGAAAAAAGTCACTGAGGTGCCCTGTTTGTGCTGAGAGGCTGGGATTTAGTGCAGGATTTAGTGCTTAGACATGGGAAGAGGTTATGGTGGGAAATGTGCTACTGTGCATGCCTGGCTTGTGGGTGCTCTCCCTGTCTGTGTGTGTGTAAGTGTCAGTATAATATATATGCACACACACTCAGAGCTTGCAGCAGAAGTGAGGAAGTTCAGGCTAACTCAGTCTTAGGGGGAGAGGACTCAATTGATGCAAACTGTCATAAGTTAGCTGTGACCTAAAGCAGAGCCCGGGGTGGCTGTCATAGGTGATGCAGAGCATTAACAAGTTCTGCTGCTTAAGCCCTTCTGAAAGACTCGGAGGGATCTCTTTTTCTTACCAGTTAGAGTAGGGTTGTAGTTTTTAGGCTGCTTTGCTGTCCGTAGTTTTGCCAACAACCTGAAGTGTAAAACCACTTCACAGCACGTTCCCTGCCAGGCAGAAATCAAATACAATGTGGATTGGGTCTCTATTTCCACGTATTTCCTCCCTTTTCCCCTTCCTGAGTTTAGGATTCGCGTGGGCTGATGTGCTTCTGTAGAACTAACACAGCAATTTTCATTCCACAGGATCTATCCAAGACCCTCTTGATGTACACAGTCCCTGCTGTCCAGGGTTTCTTCAGGTCCATTTCTCTGTCTCGAGGAAACAACCTGCAGGACACTCTGAGGTACATAAGGAAGCATATGGTAAAGGGAATCCAGCTGACCAGGGCACATGGATTAAGATGAGGGAGAACATGTTTCTGCTCTCTTTTGCTATGGTTGAACTAAGTGAATCCTTCAGTCCAAGCTAATTTTTGTCAGGTGAACTATCCCTGCTACCTGGGGGTAGTGGAAGGAAAAGTCACTTGTAAATGAGTCTGATTTGGGGGGTTTTTTTGTGTTTCATTCCTAACAAAAGTATTTCTCTTTTTCAGAGTTCTTACTCTGTGGTTTGACTATGGTCACTGGCCTGATGTGAACGAGGCTTTGGTAGAAGGAGTCAAGGCAATCCAAATTGACACTTGGCTGCAGGTAAGGAACACAAAGGACTGAGACAAATCCCAGTTCTGGGCAGAGCTTGGGGATTTGCTGTATGATATCCATGAAGAGGCTTTGCTGAACAGTCCTCTGTAGGTGAGTGCTGAAAGCAATGTGCAGAACAATTTGTAACTGAGACAACAAGCTTCTTGAACAGAGACATGAGAAACATTCTTGCATATATTTCTATATTTATATGCAGATTAGTGCATATGAATGAGAAAGAATGAACATTTTTAAATTAAAGATGATGTGCATTCAGTGGTGATCAAGTGTAAAATACCACTGTGCTGCTAGATGGAGTTCACACTCTGTTTTAGGGTTGCCTTGTAGAATGACTCTTGTAGTAAAAAAATACTGTATTTCTTATTTAAACTTACACTTCAAGACACATCTTACTCTTTCCATAGAGGGTCCTGTAACAGTTTTGCACAGCACATTTGTGATCTCACTGAGCTGTTGTACATTTCTGACACTGTCTGGAACCTTGTGTTGTCCTCTGACCATCTCAGAAACGAGTGATGGGCTTCCCTGGCCCCTTTGGAGGCTGTGAGGCCTCTAGCCCAGGGCAGAACAACTTGTGCACTGAGCACACGAGATGCCAGGGTGTTTCCTTCGCTTGTCCCTCCTGCAGGTTATCCCTCAGCTCATTGCAAGGATTGACACCCCTCGCCCACTGGTGGGGCGTCTCATCCATCAGCTCCTCACGGACATCGGTCGGTACCATCCCCAGGTAAGGCTTGGCTTAGAGGAGCCATTGCCACAGAATTATGCCAATTAAGGCATTTAAGTCTCATTTGGTGACTACTCAGAGCTTGCCTCACCGGCATTTTATCAGAATTTCTTGCCCCAGTGTGGAATATCACAAAATCCTAAACCTGTTTTTGTCCTTCCAGTTCGACACAGGCTCTCAAAGTCTTTCTGCTACTCAAAGAGTTAAAGTCTTGTAAACCTTTCAGACTGGAAGACTTTGAATAGCAAATTCCTGTTACCCTTTTGCAGAAGCAAGTTTGCTTTCTTCTGTCCTGCCCTAAGGCTGCTGTTTGTTAATGCTTTGCTAAGATTTCAATTTATGTAGCTCTCCTGTGTGGTTCTAAAGCATTATTGGTGGCTGTCCCTTGCAGGCTTTGATCTATCCTCTGACTGTGGCCTCTAAATCTACAACCACTGCTCGGCACAACGCTGCCAACAAGATCCTGAAAAACATGTGTGAGCACAGCAACACTCTGGTGCAGCAGGCAATGATGGTGAGTGTCAGTGTACCAGAGGGTGTGTCGTGTCTCAGGACTGGATTTACTGCAGGTATAATATCACAGAATGACTATTCATTGTTAGTTCTGTTCAAGTACAATTAATTTGGGTATTTGTAACTGGTAGAAGTTACAGTATTAGTGTAATTGCAAGAGAATAACTGGAAAATCATTCACATGCTGAGTTTTTGTGTCTTCTCAGAAAGAGAGAAGACATAAATGAAAAATCATTGTTCTATAAAGAGATATTTCTGCTTACTGAAAAGTGGAAGCAAAATTTACCAAGCATAGCATGGAAAGAGTAATTTAATTCATCTGATAAACATTCTTTTGAATAAATGAAAAGTGATGCATTCAGGCCAAGCTACACAAATACATAGAAAATTTCAATGGTAAAAAATAAAGTGAGAAAATCCTGGCTAGCTTCCTGCAGAAAGAAATGTAACATCACTGTGGTAGCTCTTGTGGCTCCCTCTGGCTGCCAGCAACAAATATTTCAGAACATGAGAGGAGAAAGGAGTTTTACATCTGTGAGTCAGGACACAACACAGGGATTTCTCCAGTCATTTAATCTTGTTTCCTGTCCTACAACAGGTGAGTGAGGAGCTAATCCGTGTGGCCATCCTGTGGCACGAGATGTGGCACGAAGGGCTGGAGGAGGCATCTCGTCTGTACTTCGGGGAAAGAAACGTGAAGGGGATGTTTGAGGTGCTGGAGCCGCTGCACGCGATGATGGAGCGCGGCCCGCAGACTCTGAAGGAGACCTCCTTCAATCAGGTACCACAGAGGGCCAGGGGCAGAATGCTCTGCAGGGCAGGCACCTGCCCAGAGCTGGTACAGGAACCTGGGCAATCTAACACACAGTCTCACTGCAGTAGTTGCAGATTTAATTGTTCTTAATTATCTTCAGGTCTGTGTCGCTTTTGGTGACTGCAGGGGCCGTGGCAGTACAGGCTGCTGTGGAGTCTTGTGTCAGCTGGATGTCTCGTGGGGTCTGGAAAACACACCACTGCTCTGCAGTTAATTGTTCTGCTTTGCTTCACAGTAAGCACAGCACAGAGAGCAGGGAT
Source organism: Scytalopus superciliaris (assembly GCA_013400415.1). Taxonomy (NCBI): domain Eukaryota; kingdom Metazoa; phylum Chordata; class Aves; order Passeriformes; family Rhinocryptidae; genus Scytalopus; species Scytalopus superciliaris. Next base: position 227,656 of record VXBX01006422.1, on the reverse strand, counting down.
GACCTCTCAAGCCAGCAGACAGAATTAATTTGAGCTTGTGAGCCTACTGTTAAAGGGTGATTCTATTCATTCTGTTACCTCCTATAATGGAGACTATTTGTGTGCAAATAAAATCGATGCAGATCTTGGATCCAGGAATTTCTGTATCTTCAGTTCTGCTATGCTCTAAAAATTGGAGGGCAAGTATTTGTAATGCAATTTGTAAAGAGACTGTGATGCTCTTTGTAGGTGTTCAGTGGTCTCCACCTGTTCCACAGTCTGCTGAAATGTTTTTCTTCTGTTGCTTTTCACTTGCTCCCCAGGCCTATGGCAGAGATCTCATGGAAGCTCAGGAGTGGTGCAGGAAGTACATGAAGTCAGGAAATGTCAAAGACCTGACTCAGGCCTGGGATCTCTATTACCACGTGTTCCGACGTATCTCAAAGCAGCTGCCTCAGGTGAGGGGAGGGATTCAGCTCTCTCGTGGGTCTTTCAGTGCAAGTTGTCACACCAATCTTCATGTCATGTTTTTCTGGTTATTCACAACATTCAAATTCAGTATTGTGGAAATACCTGCCCAGGATTTGCTGCAAGTTTGGTGTCTGTGCAGCACTTCCTGCAAGCCCCTGGAGTATCGGTCACTGGCTGGACTGTGTCAGGTCACTCCACAACAGGAGCTCTTCTGATGTGTGAGATTTCACTCAAATTCTAAGGGGTTGCATTTCTTTTGGTTTTGGTAGCTCACCTCTTTGGAACTTCAGTATGTGTCACCGAAACTCCTGATGTGCCGGGACCTGGAATTGGCAGTGCCAGGAACGTACGACCCCAACCAGCCCATCATACGGATCCAGTCCATCGCCCCCTCCCTGCAGGTCATCACCTCCAAGCAGCGGCCCAGGAAGCTGACACTGATGGGTAGGAGAGAGCACTTTTCACTTAGCTATCCCAGTATTGAAACAGCTGTTGCTCTCAGGTCAAACTGCATTTTCACCTTGTAAAACCTCTCCGGCGCTTCCTTTCAGGTGGGGTTTTTCAGTGGGTTGGTCAGTCTGGCTGCCACACTCTCCAGTGCCTGGCTGTGTTTGCTCTTGTCTGTGTGATCAACAAGAGTAAACTTCTCTGTATGAATTCTTTTTGCAGGCAGCAACGGGCACGAGTTTGTGTTCCTTCTGAAAGGTCACGAAGACCTTCGCCAGGATGAGAGAGTGATGCAGCTCTTTGGGCTGGTCAACACCCTGCTAGCCAATGACCCAACTTCTCTTCGTAAGAACCTCAGGTATGTGCTGTGGGTGATCACTGAATGTGCTTGTGCACAAGGGACACCCTACATGGGGGCAGCTCCCACCTAAACCTTGGCACAAGCAGCTGGTTTGTGAGGATGTCTTGGAACCAAGTTAGTTTAAAAAAAAAGACCAGCATTCATAGAATTCAAACATAGAGGACATGTATCCAAGGGGATTGTTTGTATTATTTAATTGAAGTAATTGCAAATTGTAGTTGTAAATTTTTATGGTCTTTGAGGCAACCCCTATCTCAAGACACCTTGAGCTCTGCCTTAGGAGACTGGGAATGGGTTTTTGTGAAGGGTTTTTTATTATGGTCACTAAATAGCTTGGTGAGTACTCACTGAGTGTAATCCTGCAGTGTCTTTCAGGCATGAACATATCAAATATCACGTGCAAAAAGCAGATCACTGTAGGTACCATAACATGTGCCTTCTGCAAGCAGCCCCTCAGTGCAATCCACACAGGCTGTGAGCATGTCTGTGGGTGCCCTGGCAGCAGTCTGTGCAAATGGGGGCTGGAGGCCTGCCTGGGAAGAAGAGGCACTTTGGATCAGGATTGGATTTAGTGGTAGCTGTTTTAAGCACCTCAAAATGTGGTAACTGGCAACATCCAGCACTTTGAGCTCTGACTCTCCATTTTTCCTGCAGCATCCAGAGATATGCTGTTATTCCACTGTCTACAAACTCAGGCTTGATTGGCTGGGTCCCCCACTGTGACACTCTGCACGCCCTCATCCGGGACTACCGGGAGAAGAAGAAGATCCTGCTCAACATCGAGCACCGCATCATGCTGAGGGTGAGGGGCAGAGCTGGCACAGCTCCCAGCACGGTCTCTGGGGGCTCCAGTGTCTTAATGAGGGAAAATGGTGCACAGCTTCTTCCTCTGCCCCTTTCCTGATTGGTATTGGTATCAGTAATAGGTACAAAAATGCCAGATAAGAGATATAAAGTGCTACCAAGAGGTAAAGTTTGCCATATATATATATATATTTGTTTCTCGTTTCCAGCTTCAGCAGTGACCACAAGTTGTTGCCATCTGGTGACTGAAATCTGTTTGGAATTTTGCATGATTAGGATGTGCCTCACACAAGGTGCCAGGTGCTGGCATTACAAACGTTGTGTCTAAGCAGCAGGGCCAGAATTAGACAGACTGGAGAAACTGAACACTACTAGAAAATTTGGAATTCCTTGCCTAAAAGGAAAGCATGTGCCAGCCCAGAAGACTGATTTGGATAATGGGTTTTGAAACATCCTTACCTTTGCAGTATTTTGGTTAAATACAGCTGTGGGTTACCAACCTTATGGATGCTAAATCATTTGCTATTCCATTAAAAATTAATTCTTTGCTGTTGGGTGACCATCTTGCTGTGTTTGAGAACATACTGGTCAATCTACAAATAATTTCAACATAAACTTAATACAAATTTACTTGAGATTGCTATGTTTCTTATAGGACAAGTTTTTAAGTTGCTGGATGTCACTTCTCAATTCTAGATGGCTCCAGACTATGACCACCTGACTCTGATGCAGAAGGTAGAAGTATTTGAACATGCTGTCAATAACACAGCTGGGGATGACCTTGCCAAACTGCTGTGGCTGAAAAGTCCAAGCTCAGAGGTGAGTTCAGCACGTGACACCTAATTCAGGGGCACAGGATGTTTGAACCCACTCAGCCTTAGGGAGTGCACTGAACCCAAGCATATCCCAGTTCTGCTTTGTGCAAAATGCAAGTGGTTAATGGGTAAATTAAAATATAATTGGAAACATGTAAAATGCCTGCCTGGCTTCTGTTTTGTCTCCACCTGCAGGTGTGGTTTGACAGAAGAACAAATTACACTCGTTCACTTGCTGTGATGTCAATGGTTGGGTACATTTTGGGCCTTGGGGACAGGTAAGTGAATATAAAGGTTTCTTTTATTTAAAAGTACAGACTGTGAGGGCCTATCCATTCATTCCTTGGGTCTGTTCCTGTGATAACATCTTCCATTGTGGTTACAGTGTAGTAACCACATCTTTCAGGTCCTAATTGTGCTGGTGTTATTTTCAGCACTGCAGGCATGAGCTGCAGGGCTTGTACATGCTGAGAACTGTTAAAGTTTGGCTTTAACAGTGAAATGAGAAGTAAGACTCTCTTCCTTTTGGAGATGATACAGACAGAACTACATCGAGGACCACAAGGCCTCACTTTGCCCTTTCACTCACAGAATGGGAAATCCTTCTGTAACTTCAAAAATAGTTTTGAAGACTGTGTTTTAGATTTAAAGTTTATAATGCAAAAACAGCTAAACCCTCATGTGTTTTCATAAGAAAAAACTCTTAGTCCTGAACTTGAAGGTCTTTCTAATGAAATTATAAACCTTTGAAAATTGAATTAAAACAACATTGGAAGCAGACAGCATGAATACAGCCCTGTGGTTTTCCTGGTCTGAATTGATTTTCTTCTCTTCTGATTGTAAACCAGTTTGTGTTACTTCCCCTGTAGCACAGTCCATTACAATTTTCTGTACTGAAAAAAATGAAAAAGCAAAAAAACAAGTGGAAAAATTTATCCTAACTGGAAAATAAATGTTCCTATCCAAGAAATGTACTTATTGTTCTGGTCCAAGAGGTTGTTTATCTTCCAAGGTGAGAAGATCTCTTAACTCTGAGAGGTAATTACAAAAATAATGTGATAGATGCACTGTCAGGATGCTTTTCTGTTCATCCTGAGATTGAAGATCTCAGACAAGAAAGCTGTCACTGGCTGTTCTTGCTCGTGAAGATAAATATAATTTCAGACTGGAACTGCTGTGATTTACTTTGGGTTTTTATAATGGTCTGTCACCCTGTTTTTTCTCCCACTCCTTCATCAAAGACACCCCTCCAATCTGATGTTAGACAGACTGAGTGGAAAGATCCTGCATATCGACTTTGGGGACTGTTTTGAGGTAAATCTTTGTATCTGGACATTAAATTTTCTGTAACATTTCCCATTTTCTGGTAGAACAGAAATTAAGCTGTAAGCCAGGACAAAGTGACCTTGGAGTCTGATCCTGGGCAAGCCCTTTGGCTCTTCTGAACTTTCCTTTACCCATGGGCAAGATGAGAATAAGAGGTACTTTATCTCAGAGGTGTGTCTGGGAATTAGGAGACCACTGGAACAAGCAAAGAAGTGCTGGCATCACTTCCGTGGAATTTCTTGGAGCAACTTAAGCTGCTGACAGGCAGTCTGTGTTACCTGACAGTAGCAGCTGGGCATGTGCTGAGTTTTCCCTTTGCTACCAAGTTACTTATCTAGCTTCTCCCAAAAGTTCTTGGAAACTGAGGAGCATAAAGCTGTGAATTTATTTCCTGTTTGGAATAAAATCTTCAAGTTTGTACCAAAAAGATCCTGACACTTAGTAACTTTTACTGAGTAAATTAGCTATTAATTTCCTAATTCTCCATCATCTTGTGTTTAGGTTGCAATGACAAGAGAGAAGTTCCCTGAGAAGATTCCCTTTAGGTTAACAAGGATGCTGACAAATGCTATGGAGGTAAGCACCCCCTCTTTACTATGAAGGGGATCATTCCTAGGGAAAATGGCACCCATCTCTCAGTTTTTCCTGTTTTCTGTTGTGACTCAACTTCTCCACACCTTAAGAACCAGATAGGTTAATATTTCAGCTGCATTTTCTTTAAGTTAAAATGTCTTCTGTGATCTTTGCAACACATTACAGTGGAAAGCAGTTTTTTAGCTGGGAAAAGAAGCCAACCTGAAATTCCTCCAGTTTCATAGGCCTTCCCTGGTTTCCCCATTTCCAGCAGCTGTTTGCATCAACCAGACACAGTCAGTCCCGTGGTACTTCACAAAGATCATCTTAAAGGCAGAAGAGAACTGCTTAGTTTGTAATTAACCAACCTCTTGCTCTCTTATTGAACAAACCACAGTGAATTCCAGCTCAAAGCCACTTCCTGCTCCCTGAATGCTGGAGTGGAACAGTGAACAGAGCAGTGGTGGATTCACCCCTTTCTCTCCCCAAGGTGACAGGCCTGGATGGCAACTACAGGATCACGTGTCACACGGTGATGGAGGTGCTGCGGGAGCACAAGGACAGTGTCATGGCTGTGCTGGAGGCCTTCGTGTATGATCCCTTACTGAACTGGAGGCTGATGGACAGTAAGTGATTCTGATAAAACACTGGCAGCAAGAGAGGGATCAGTCTGGTTTCATACAAGAAATGCAGAAGCCTGAAATGCAGTGTCTGTTTGAAAACAACCTGATGCAATTGTTCTTTCCTGGGTGCATGCAGCTTTAAGGATTTTAATACGAAGCTGCAGCAGTGGTCGGGAGATTGGAATTGTTTTCAGGTGACATCAAATCTGGAGAAGGAGAAAGGCAGCCAAATCTGTATTGCTTGTTGGCAGATTTGCTCTGAAACACTGAAACTCCAGGTCAGGCTTTTCAACTCCTTATTCTCTTGCAGCAAACACAAAGGGCAATAAGCGCTCACGAACAAGGACAGACTCCTACTCTGCCAGTCAGTCAGTAGGTGAGTGGGAAAGGTGGTGGATGTCACGGGTATGCTTTTCAAATGAGCTGCTTAGCAGTTTTGGTAATGTTTCTGAAAGGATATTTGAGCTGCTTTTCAGCTTCACATTTGTGTTTCTGTGTTTTCTTCAATAGAAATGTTGGACAGTGTGGAACTGGGTGAGACATCCCATAAAAAAACTGGGACCACAGTGCCTGAATCCATCCATTCCTTCAGTGAGTTTCATTGTTGTTTCTGTGCTAATGCAGGAATGTTCTCAGATCAGAAAACTTCCTCATGATCCAGATACAGTTACATGAGTTGGGACAGATACAGTTCCTCATCAGCATAAATGAGCAATTTAATTGCCTGTGTTCTCAGCTGCCAGCAAAAAGGTGATAGCAAATGTGTCTAGGTCTGCTCTCAAAATGGTATTTGGGAAGGGCACATCTGACAGCAGCACAAATGCTTTTATTGTTCAGGTGAATCCTAATTCCCTTTCCTATTTCTGCCTTTCAGTAGGAGATGGTCTGGTGAAACCAGAAGCTCTAAACAAGAAGGCAATTCAGATCATCAACAGGGTTCGAGATAAGCTCACTGGTGAGCATGTATTTATGCTTATAGAAAATAAACATAAAATGCCATGGAAGGGATCAGCACTAGCTATTGTTTGTATTTTGTGTTAATCCTTGAATTTAACATATTCTGATGAAGTGGATGAGGCCATTTTCCTGTTCCTGTCCAACACCCAAGTACTGGTGCCTGCATTTAGATAGGAATGAGCCTGGTTTGAAAAGCACAGAAGTGTTTGTAACTGCACAGCCTTGGTACTCTGCATGTCTCAGCTTGTTAGTGGAAGCTGAATTGCTACTGTCCTGCCTTTATGGTTAATATAAATTTTATGCTCTTATAATGCCAAATGATGTATTTGAAGGGATTAGAACCAGGACTTGTGAGTTCATTTGTGTGTCTTTTCACCCTTTCATTCCAAAGGTCGGGACTTCTCCCACGACGAAACCCTCGATGTCCCCACACAAGTGGAACTGCTCATTAAACAGGCAACTTCTCACGAGAACCTGTGCCAGTGCTACATTGGGTGGTGAGTTTGTCACTCAGCCAGCCTGGCAAAACCCCCTGCAATAACGTGGGTGGGTGGGTGGCTGAGGAGCCTTACCACAGGCTGCATCTGCTCTGGTGGATTTTGCAGGCAGGACAGCAGTGCCATAGACAGTGCTCTGGGAAAGCTGTTTTACACGTAATTACAGGGATTTTAGAACATTTTAAGTGTCTGAAATAAAGAATGTGGTGGTCATTGGTTTTAGTTACAGTGAGGAAGTGAAGTGTTATTTGCATTACTTATTTTTACTGTCATTTTAAGGGTTGGCTAACTTTGAACTACGCTTAACAAAGTAGATCTCTATTGCTTTTAAACATTAACAGGAATGAAGGAAGGAAGCACTGGGGGCATCACCTGGGAACTTTTCCTTAGCTAAAATGGTGCCTAGCTAGTATGGGATTTCAGTCCTTCTCAGCATTGCCTTTGTGAAACTCCATGCAAGTCAGCATTGTTACAGCATCTTTATCTCCTTTAGGTGTCCTTTCTGGTAACAGAAGATTCCAAAGGAGCCACAGCCTTTTATTCTGGAGGCTTTTGCACTCCAAACTTGCTCTTCTACAAACACAAACTGAACGTTGGACTGAAATACAGCCTTTGTCAAATATTTTTAAATGTAAATGAAAAGAGTTATTGTATATTAAAAGTTGGTTTAAGCCAATGTATAGCTGCTGTTGGAAAAACACAAGCTGTCGGAAACACAACACCTGATTTGGGTTTCCAGGACAGTGAAGACTGATTGTACCACGGATGTCTATGGTCCCACTTGGGCTTTGGGGAACTGGTGATCCACTGAAAACAACTATATACGGGTTTGGACTTACTTTGCAATGTAACTGAGTCACTTGCAGATCAATTACTGCCCTGGTCGTTCCTGTTGCTGTGGCTGCCACGAGCTCGACACGCCTGTGCAGGAGCTCTCATTTCTCTTTGGGGGCGAGCTGGATAACTGGAAAGAGGCAGAGTTTTTCCACTGGTTCAGCCTGTACCTCGTCTCCAAGCTTGATTCTTGCCCGGGATTGGGGTTTGTGTCCGTGCTCGCTGCAGTGGTGCAGGGGAGGGTTGTGTTTGTGGCTCGGGGGGTCTCAGAGCACACCCCGGGGCTGGGGCTGGGGCTGTGCAGGGCGCAACTCCCAGCCCGGCTCCCAAACCAGTGTCGGGAGGTGACTGGGGGCAGATGGGGGGGCGAGAACTGCTCACGACTTGAAACAGAAAATAATGGTTATTAAACGTGAGGGTGAAGATAAAAGTTATGATTTACGAATTAAACATATTAAAAACAATGCACAAAATACAACAGAGTAGCCATGTTTAGATGCCATGTTGTATTTGGATATTTTTGTGCCAATAAACTCCACCGAAGGTTGCAGAGTCCGGCTCCGCCGCCCTTTGTTGCGCTGTCCCCGGGCGGGG
>VXBX01006422.1:203348-219199 GCA_013400415.1 Scytalopus superciliaris | reverse complement strand
GCTCGGCTGCGGGGGCCGGAGCGGTGTGTGGGGCCTGGCGCGGCCCGGGCCCTGGTTCTGGCGCCCACCGGGAATTCCGGGGACCCCCGTGAGGGCCTGTGGGCCACGGGGCCTGCCCCCGGCCGGGCCGATCGCAGCCTCAGCCCCGGCGCGTGTTTCAAGTGTGCACAGTGCTGCCTCCGGGGAGGGAACGGCCACCCGGCCCCAGGCAGGAGGCGTTGCAGGGCTTGGGGTTTTTTTTGTTAAAGAACAAAGCAGTTATCTGTGTTCCTGCTGATTTAGGGTTATAGAATATTCAGAGCTTGAAGGGACCCCCAAGGATCATCCAGTCCAACCCCTGTCCCTGCACAGACACCCCAGCAATCCCCCCTGTCCGTGTCCCGTTGCCCAAAGGCTCCCGGAGCTCTGTCAGCCCTGGGGCTGTGCCCACTGCCCTGGGGAGCCCGTTCGGTGCCCACCGCCCTGCGGGGGAAGGGCCTTTCCCTGCGATCCAACCTAACCTTGCCCTGACACAGCTCCAGGTCATATCTGTTAATACCAGGCCGAGTTACAGATCTTGTTCTTAGCTTTCCGTCATTTTAAGTTCTCTAAATAGACCCACGTGTAGTTACTGCTGGTTCGAACCGCACAGCTCGGAGCAGCCTGGCCGAGCGCGCCCTGGGCAAACAGAGCGCTGGTAACCTGCTGTTCTTGCACAGTATGCCCTGGGCACGGTGGTGGCGGCCACGAAGGCATCGAACGGGCTGCCCCAGCCTGGCGACGAGTACGATTTCTACCGCAGCTTCCCCGGCTTCCGCGCCTACTGCGACACGCAGGGCGACCGCCTGCTCCGCTGGTAAGGGGCTGCTGCACCCCCGGGCTGTGGGGAAGGGGCTGCTGCACCCCCGGGTGAGGGGAAGGGGCTGCTGCACCCCCGGGCTGTGGGGAAGGGGCTGCTGCACCCCCGGGCTGTGGGGAAGGGCTGCTGCACCCCCGGGTGAGGGGAAGGGGCTGTTGCATCTCTGGGTTGAGGGGCTGCTGCACCCCTGGGCTGTGCCTGGCACCTCCCCATCCCACCCAGCAGGTAGTCCCCTTCTTTAGGAACCCCACACTTTGCTGTAGGTAAAAAGTTGTTTTATTTCACACACCTGATTTTAGGTGCTTTTCTAGCCCCTGACAAGCTTAAAGTGGGCCTTTCACAGTGATTGCCATGAGCTGTGCAGAGGGGAGCAGTTGGTACCATTTTAACATGTTCATCTTAAAAGTCATCATGTGGTTTGTGAGAAATTAATTCTAGCACTTAATATTGTATGGGTGCTTTTTCTGTTCACTGCTGGTGTGATGACATCTATAATTTGATTTATTTTCAAATTTTGAAGTGTAGAAAGTTGAAGAGAGCTGGATGCCATAGGGTTTAGATTGCCTGCTTTCAGATTGCTGACAGCTGTGCTGTTCTCTTGCAAGCATGAGCCAGGTGATGCAGTACCACGGCTGCAGGAGCCTCCTCAAGGATTCCAGCAAAGTGACAGGGCTGGAAGATAAATTTGATATGCTGGTTGACTCCAACGACATCATTCTTGAAAGAGTGGTAAGCAAACTATTTCTGGATGTGGTTCACATGAACTGTTCTGTTGCCATAGCTTCTCTTTTCATTGCTGGAGTTTCAGTGGTAGTGCTTTCACAGCTACAGTTGGTGTTTTCCCTGATTTTAAACACCCCTCTGTGTGCTGGGCCAGAACTCCCAGCAGCTGAGGCAGGTGGGTTATGGGCCAAAGGGAGGGACTGCAATATGTGACTTGTGAGGAAGCTAAATACAGTCTGGCATAAAACCCTCACATCCTGAGAACAGGTCTGTACATTTTAGAGCTGCTTCTTTGAGGAAACTCTTCCCACCCCTGATGTTCAACATACTCCTCCCACGTTTGTCTGTCTCCTGTTTGGGGGAGGTGGCTGTGGAGGTACCTACCTGCATGACTTTCTTTACTCTGAAGTGGCTGGGGGTGGTAATTTAACAGGTGTCTCACATTGCTTTTCTGCATTTTAGAGTATTTTATTGGATGAAGCATCAGGAGTGAACAGAAACCAGCAGCCAGTGCTGCCAGCTGGGTTGCAGCCCCCACAGATGATCGTTTCCAGCTGGAACCGTAAGGTGAGGGCCCTGTGCTCAGTTTGCTGGGTTAGCTCAGCTCTTCTCCCAGCCTTGGCACCCCTGAGTCTGCAGTGGAGGGAGCAGTTAAATGTTCTCTCGTGTTTTTTTACACATTCCAAGTCACTCCCTCTTTTTTTCCTTTTCCTGTTTATTCAGACTTGATTCTGGATTCTGTGTGCTTTCAATTGTCATTTGAGTATCACATACACAACAGCCTTTCTGGTGCTTATTCACATGGATTCATATGAATTCAGAACCCTGGTTCAGAGAACTCTCCCTCCTTCCTGCTGGACTCGCTGAAAAAAAGTGACTCAGTTTTGAGTGGGGGGTATAACTTGATTTCTCTGACTGTCTGTTAAGTCATGTGAGTTTTACCTGTGGTTTTTTAAACAGGCAGCAGAATTCCACAAGAGAACTCAGCCTGAAACCTTTCGACTGCTCCATGCCAAGAACATCTCTCGACCACAGCTTAAGTTTCGGGAAAAGATCGACAATTCCAACACTCCCTTTGTCCCTAAACTTTTTATCAAGCCAAACGCTTTGAAACCTTTGCCTGAAGGTAAGGGGGTTGTTTTTGTTGGGTAACCTGTAGAGAGTATATAACACAAACCTGTCCTCAGAGTGTAGTGGAGAAATCATTGACTGTAAGAACAAATAACAGGAGATGTTGAGCATTTGGCTCTGTGACGCTGTTTACTTGTGTAACGTAGGAGTAGGTCAGCATTCAGCATCTTCCTATTGGTATACAGCATATAAACTGTCCCAGGCATTCTCCTGCTGCTCTTTACCACCACTGAATATGCATGAGAGTCACTTTTACCTCAGAAGTCTTGACAGTCTAGTTGGCTTTACAGATACTTTTTCAAATGAGTGAGGAGCACCAAGTGTATGGGGAGACCTACCTTTGCCTTGGGTGATTTATCAGAGCTGCTGTGTAACACCCTGCCTTGGTAACATTCTGCTGCTCATTCATCCATAATCTGCACTGATGACGTTGTACTTTTAGTAACTGGGAATGGTTGAAAGATTTTTCTGGAGATTTTTCAATCTCCTTCCAAGCTTTTGAGCAGAACCACCTTGTGTCTTGCTTAACAACAGCCTGGTAACTGAGTTGTCATTCAAGGTGCTGACAGCAAAAGCTGCAGCTCTAAATTGTTAAGATTTTTGATACTTTGTGATTTGAATAGGATCTTGTGGTGGGTGGAGGGGAGACAGTAGTAGGCTGAGAACATGTTATGTGGGGGACCCAGTCCAGTTACTCCATATTGGTTGTTCAGCCCTCACAAAAAGTGGACGGCAGCGAAAGGAGCGCCCTGAGGACTTGGATGTGCCAGCTGCTTTGGCAGACTTCATACATCAGCAGAGGACGCAGAAAACTGAGCAAGACATGTAAGAAATGAACCTGCCAGAGGTGCTCGGAGTGCCCCGGGGGAACGTGCACCTGTCTGCCCCCACTGTGCTGGTGCTCATCCTGTGTAACAGCTCTGCATGTGTTTGTGCCCACACTACACTGTGTGTGATGTGCTTTAGACCTCTGCAGTTACCTTAAACCTGTGCTTAGTCAGAGACGTTTCTACTCAATAGGGAAACTGCTGTAGCTCTCAAAGTCTCTGTGCTCTGGCCTCATAAAGGTGACTGGAATTTAGTCTGTGCTCCTCTTCCTGATTTCCACAGGTTTGCTCACCCTTACCAGTATGAACTGGAACATTTTTCTCCACCAGATGGAGTTCTCAAGAAGCCAGAACTCCAGGTTGGTGCCCACTTTAACTTTCAGCTGCAGATTCAGTGCAATAACAGCTATGCTTAACAAATGTCAAGTTTGAGGGTGGAGGTTGGGGTGGGAGTTGACAGAGAACATACCATGCCTAATTCATGTGCTCTGCCAGATGTACAGGTCCATAGAGGAAACACCCTGTCATTTTATTACCACACTGGATGAGCTGGTAGAACTAAATGAAAAGCTTATGAACTGTAAAGAATTTGCCCTGGATTTAGAGGTAATCAAATTGCCTTTTCTGTTTAAAAGTTACACGTGTACTTTTAGGACCTAGGAAACCATTACATTCTTTAGTTTGTGTTTTTTGTACTCATTGACTTGAAAAGACAGCTCATGACTCTGACCTGTCAGGTATTATCTATAAGGTTGAATTAAACTGTGTCAGTATTGCAAGTTTTCCAATGGTAGAACTGGCTGCACAATTCTTACTGAATTTGATCTTTCAATTCATCCCATGGGTTTTTTATGTTATCTTAGTGACTGCAAAGAGAAAGTTTGGTTATCCAATTGTCTTTTTCTCTTGAAGAAATTCTCTGCTACTTTTTCTTCCTTCATTTGGGATGCTGTTTGTTTTATGGGATTGCTTGTGCAATAAATCCTGGTTTACACCTCTCCTCCCCGTTTTCAGCACCATTCCTACAGGAGCTTCCTGGGGTTGACGTGTCTGATGCAGATTTCCACTCGAACAGAAGACTTCATTGTTGATGCCCTGGAACTGCGCAGTGACCTGAACATCCTCAACGAGACCTTCACAGACCCTGCAATTGTGAAGGTCAGCTGCCAAATTTGCCAGAATTGTTTTATTATTATTGGTTTAGTTTAAGCTTTTTTATATTTAAAATTCCTTAAGAGAAAAGGGCAGAGAAAAGAAATCTGGTCCTGTACACATGAATATGAAAACACAGCCCCACCAGCCTGGTGTAGAAATGTTGTTTGTATCATTCCCAACTTGCTTTGCTTTTCAAGGTCCTTCATGGTGCTGATTCAGACGTGGAATGGCTGCAGAGAGACTTTGGTCTGTACTTGGTGAACGTGTTTGATACTCACCAAGCTGCCCGTCTCCTCAATCTTGGCAGGCATTCTTTGGAACACTTGCTAAAGCTGTATTGCAGTGTCGATGCTGACAAGAAGTACCAGCTGGCTGACTGGAGGATACGGTAAAAACTGACTCCTAAATGGGCTGGAGCTGCCAGGTAGCTCTTTCTCCTTGTTTGCATTGCTAGAGCTTCTAGTGGCAAGACCCCTAGTTATAGGTTAGTCTCAGAGTCAATGAGCACAGCATTTACCTGGCTGTGCCTAAAGTTCTTAAGTGTTACATTTTCCCATGTTTTTGGAAAATGAGTTCTTCTTTTGGGAAGAAAATCTCCTGGGAGCTCATTTCTTAGAGCAGTGCTTCACCACTGCAGTGTTATGGAGACAGTCAATAGTAGCTCCTCCACGAAAGCATTGTCACCTGCCCACTGTGCTGTTGGAGCAGGGGGCTTGGGCTGTGCAGGTGTGCCCTGCACACCACAGAGATCCTAAATCTACTTTATGTAGGCTCCGCAGAGAGAGGAGAGTTATGGCAAATACCACAGCAAGCAGTTCTGCCATCTGACTCAGCTACAGGGCAGTCCTGCCCTCTGGCATGGGAACAGGATGCCATATGAACTGGAGAGTGCACAGCATGTTACTGCTGTTGCCCAACAAACCCCTTAGTAAGGAAGCAGAAGAATTTCCACGTTAGTTCCTGGCATGTCTCATGTGCAGTTTGCCCTAATACGCCTTGCAAGAGCAAAGTGACAGTTTGGTGGGACAACTGAAATGTGTTAATGTCATTGTGGCTCTTTTTCTAGCCCTTTGCCAGAAGAAATGCTCCAGTATGCCCGTGATGACACTCACTACTTGCTCTACATCTATGACAAAATGCGTGAGGCGCTGTGGGAGAGGGGGAACGAGCAGCCCACACAGCTGCAGGTTGTGTGGCAGCGCAGCAGGGACATCTGCCTGAAGGTAAAGCTTCACCTGCCTGGGGTGCCTGCATCAGAGTATGGCTTAGGGTCTTTGCTTGTTCTACACTTCTCACATAAATAGGCAGGGGTTTTTCCCCTCTTTTTGTGTCTGAAATCAGCTGTATAACCTCTGACTCAGTGATGTGCAGTCACTTGTTGCACTAGCTAAAATCCTTGGGTTCAGGTGCCTTGCTGCTGTTTTTTGAATGCAAATACTCCCGGGCCTCACGATGCATTCAGGTGTGTCTTTTCCAAGAGAGATGTTACATTTCCAGTTCTGCTGGATGTTCCTAGAAGTTCAAAGCCTCGCCGGAGTTGCATTATGAGACAATTACACTGTGTCTCTGGAAAACACTGTCTATGAAAGTAGGCCTTGTGTAATGTAGTGAAGCTTGAAGGTACTAAAGCTGCTCCTGGAGCTGGTGAGGGTGGTTTTTTCCTAAAAATTGATGAGATGTATGTTTTTGAGGAATGGGCTCCTACCAATCATTTAGGATAAAAGCTCAAGACTCCTTGTACCAGAGTGTATTCAATCTCCCAGTGTCCATGTGAGGTTCTCTGCCTGAGTGCAGCAAGGCAAATGAGAAAGCACAAATCCAGTGCTGATCACGAGTGTTCCTTCTTTTTTCCTGTCCAGAAATACATCAAGCCCCTCTTCACAGATGAATCCTACCTCGAGCTCTACAGGAGGCAGAAAAAACACCTTGACACCCAGCAGCTGGCAGCATTCAGGTTGCTGTTTGCGTGGAGAGACAAGATAGCGCGTCAAGAGGATGAGAGCACAGGGTAGGAGGTGCTTTGTTACAGACACTGGCTTAGTACCTCAGTAACTCTCTTGGACTGTGCCCCTTCCACCCCTGAGATGGAGCCACTGTTACCTGGAGAAATCACTGAACTACATGAGGCTGCTTATTACTTACAAGTCCTGTTACATTAGCAATAAATTCTTACAGGTATCTAGATCAGCCCCATTTAATTTCTTTCCTTTTTAACTGATTTCATCTTCTCAGACCTTGTAATTGGGGCAGAGTTGTGCACTTTGGAGTTATTTTTAAGTGTTTTTAACATTCTGTTACATTCACACCGCCTCTTTATGTTGTAGGTATGTGCTACCAAATCATATGCTGTTGAAGATCTCAGAGGAGCTGCCCAAGTAAGTTTGGTTCACCCTGAAGGAGTCTGATTTGATTTTAATATCCAGCAAGTTGCTTCCTAGTGTGTCATTACTTCTGCACTTGGTCCCTTCCTCCCAGCTGTCAGTACTACTTTTCTCTATAGTTGTTCAGTTTGGAAGAGAAATAAATAGCAATACTCCTTTGGAAGGCTCCAGACTTCTGGGATACATCTCTGATTTTATTTCACTAATAAACCAAATTCCTTTGCCTTGCTCTGTGTCACACATTCCCCCTGAGATTCCTACACTGTTACAGAGCAAGGAAGGGATGAGTTCCCCCATTTACTTGGGGTTTTTTTGCACTTCTTAAAGGGATGGGAAGGGCAAGGGGCAGATCCCTTAAAACACCCAATTTATGCAACATTTTCCTCAAGCACTTGGCACTCATCATCTGAAATCCATACTTGAGAATAATAAAAATGCATCTTTAAAGGCAGGTGCACTACTGGGCTCAGCTTCCATAGGTGAATACTGAATGAAATGATGATGAGTGTCAGACCCCAGAAAAGTAAAATGAGAGGAGAGCTGACTTAATGGCTTCTCCTTATCTGCACAAACTGGTACAGAAGAATTTTATCACAGAGAATAAACTTTGGCAGATTAATGTGACTTGCCTTGCTCTGTCGCAGTCAGGCCCATGGTTATATCCCATTGCACATCCTTAGAATGCAAATGCCTGACATATTGGCCATAAATACAGCAGAGTGAATTTTCCTGCTCTCTCTTTAGAGAACCCCAGGGCATCGTTGCCTGCTGCAATCCCGTCCCACCCCTCGTTCGCCAGCAGATTAATGAATTGCATCTGCTCATTCAGCAGGCCCGGGAGATGCCTCTTGTCAAGGTAGGAGTAGCTTGTGCCACACAGGAGACTCATCGCTGGCTCTGCCTGAGCCAGGGACTGGACCTCAGTGGTGACCTGAGGTGATGTGTGTGCTGAAGTTTGCTTTTTGAGCACTGAATGTGATGTTCTGTAGTAGAGCAGAAAAATCCGTTGCAGCTTCTGGCCTGGCTGCTGTTTGGTGGCTTCCACACAGTGTAGCTTCCTGCATGAGGAGGAACTGCACCTTGTGGAATTTGTTGGCCATGTAAACAGACTCATAAATCCTTTACAGCTATGGTGAGGCAAACAAAACCAACCCGAGGTGTAAGAGGTTCATTAGCTGAAATACATTATCAGCATGTTGATGTTAATACAGTTTTCCTCCTGTAGTGAAATAAAAACACTTGTGAGCAAGAATGTGTTCTTTCTGTTTGACGTGTTTAAATATATATCCAAGTGCAAACACTGCAGGAGAAGAAAGTAATTTTATTGACCTGCTACCTTGTAATAAATGTGTTGAAAGCACTGATAAGGAGGCCAGCCTAGAAGAAACAGGGCTGGTGCATTTAAGTAACTGACTTCTCTCTCCCATCCTAGTCAGAGATTACTTCGACTGTCAAGAAGAGAGCATCTCTACCCCCTCCTGAGGTACTATTTACATGGTATTTTTACCTAATGTCTTAAGCCTTAAACTTGCAAACAAATATAGCAGAATTCTACCTTCTAGTAAGTTGCTTCTCTCATCAGTTTTATGGGTCTCTCTGCTTTAGCTTAATGTTACTTTTCTGTGCTGGACTCATAACATTACCAGCTGTAAATTGGTATTTTACAAACCACTATAAAGCAGCACTTAAGGCTTTATCAGCAAACACTCTGGCTGCTGGACAGTTTCATATGTGTTAGAATATATGACTGAGCTGTAAGAAGAGAGGTTTCAGATGAGTTTCTAAGGCTGACTCATTCATTCTCCTCATGTGTGTGAAGTAAATCATCTCCAGTAGCCAGTGGGTGTTTGCACAGGTAGCCTTTTGATGCCAGATCCAATGTGCTCTGGCAGGTGAGCTACATTAAGAATATTCCTCTGAATTTCATCCTTTCATTTGAATTTTCATCAAAGTGTCTCTGCAGTATGTGGAAACCACAGATTCATAGTGTATTAATGGTGTTTGTAACTTGAATGTCTCTGCAGAAGCTGGAGAATGCCCTCTTTGGACCACATGACAGTTCACGGATTGCCATGGATGATTTTCAGAACAACTCTGCCTTGGGTAATTTAGAGTTAACATAAAAGCTGTGCTAATAATGCAGTGATGGGGCTTTGACAGGGAGGAAACAAGAGCAGTAAAATACACAAGTATCTAATAAAAATTTTGTCTCCTTTTCACACAGAGCCTGCACCAGTCTTGGAAGATGCTTGTCTCTTCTCAGACAGTGAGAGGACAATGACTATTCAAGATGGTCAGCCAGAGCCAACGTGTCTTGTTGCTACTGCCACTGTCAGCATGTTCAGTGTAAGCAGCATGTTTGTGAGGGTCAGTATTGAAGTATTAGAAAATAGACTTAATAGTCTGATAAAACTGTGTGGAAGAGTTGCAAGAACTAGTAAGGTGGGACATGCATGGCAGTGGCACTGACTTCTGTCAGGTGTGTGGCATAACCAAGACAACTGGGTTAAGAGGCCAGCAAGTTAATTCTGAGTCTCTGGAGGGTCACTGCTCTCAGTGGGGATTCAGAGTGAGAAACAGCCATGCATGAAACAGCAGTAGCCAAATCTAAAGGATATTCATGTTAATATTTCTTCTTCTTTTAAGGAATGTGATGAAGATGAAGGAAATAAGAGGACTTTAACCACTGCACAGCGGAAAGCTCAGCTAATAATGGAGTCCTTTGAAAACCCATTTAAAATGGTAAAAGCTCCAGTACACATTGGCAGTGGGACTCACACACTGCCCAGTGCTCTGAGCTGGTTTTCCAGGCATGTCAGACAGAGCTTGATAGAGTATCAGCTGCTGCTCTCATAGTGGAATCCAGGAGTTGTCCTTCTTGCAAAGACACCTGTGTGGATTTGTTTTCAAAATACATTTAAATGCCTCTTGGATATAAAGTCTTTCTACATAGTAAACAGACCTCTCACTGTTTTTTTAATCACATTTGAGGTTTTTGAAATTTGCATCATGTTTTCATCTCTACTTTATGGCTAGAGTTAGTGAGCTGAATTCACTCCTGTAGTGAATCACAAGAACAATAGAATACTGGTATAGAGTTTGAGTGGCAAATTACTAGGAAATAATATCAAAACAACTTTTTCTGGTTTGTGGCTGAGGGTTGGTTTGTTGGGGTTTTTTGGTTTTGTGGAGTTTTTTTAGTAGGTTTGTGGTAACTTCTCTATTTCCACACGGTGTTCTACTTGTAGAATGCTTCTTAAATATGAACTCACTGACTTACAGCAAGTAGCATTTTAGCAATGAGATAAAAGTGCTGTGTTTAAAGCAAAATGGTTTTTCCCCTCTCTGCAGTACCTACCTCCAGAGGAGAATTCTGCCTATGTCTCACAATCTGCAAAGTTTGATCCATCATCAAAGATTTATGAAGTAAGTCTCCTGCTAAAATTTCCTGCAAATAGTACAAAAGAAATAAGTGGTTTGTTTTCCATTGGAACCTCAGCAATACAGTAATTTCTTCTTCTTGAGAAACTTGCCATGCTTCTGTGGCATTTGTATCCTTCGAAGGACATAAAACTTCAAAGGGAGTGGTTCCAGGTAATACTTTTTCATTGCAGATCAGCAATCGATGGAAGCTGATGAGTCAGGCACCAGCCCAGAAGAAGCCCAAGAACGAAACCAGTAAGAAAGCAGCCCAGGAGTCAGGTACAGCCATTCCCCCCTTCTCAGTGTGTGTGCCACTGTGCTTTTCCCAGTGCACCCAGGTTGTTTCCTACAGCCGATGGATTTCCTGATGAACAACATAGTTTGATAATATTTGTAACTGGTTTAGTTTGAGACTTGCTGCTTTGGTTGCTCTTTGTGAGCTGGCTAACTTAGTCCTGCTTTTTACAGTAGTGCCTGTTTGTCTCCATAGCTGCCCGTGCCCAGGCACAGAAGGTGCATAAAATCGCCACGCAGAACGTTGTGTCTGTTCGTCAGCAAGCCATGGTATGTCACAGACCTCCCTCCTTCCAGCCTTTGCCCACTGTGGCTGTTACAACAGTTCGGAGGGAAACCCTGAGCCCTGGCACTCTGGAATACCTGAATGACAGTGTTTCCACAGTGCCCTTTCTGTGGTGCTGCCCTGAGTGTAACAACAGGCCAGGCCCCTGCTAACAGTGCTGTGCCCACAGTCACATCCCCCCATGTGTTCAGCATGGAATGTTTTCCACTGCCACACCTCTGCTCCTCACTTGTTCCCCCAAGGTTCCTCACTTCTTCCACAGATTCCCCCAAATCTGCCTGTGGCGCCACAGCAGATCTCAGCCTCTGATATCCAGTGAAATGACTTGGCTCTTTATCTCAGAAGTTCCTACTGTGAGGAGAAAAAACCTAAAGTAGTTTAGGCCCCAGGAAGAGCAGAGCTTTCTCCCCATGCTGTTACTGCCACAGGCAGGAGCTGTCACTGGGGCCTGGCTCCACTGGGCAGTTCATCTGCATGCTGGTGCCTACACAGAGATGTTTCATTCTCCTCTCCTGAACTCGTCCTTATTTCTCTTGTGTGGGTTGCTTTCACAGCAGGAACAGGCTAATAGGAAGAGGGAGAGAGACACGAGTGAAACGGGAGCAGAGTTGCCAACACAAGAGAAGAAACGGCCAAAACCCCCCCAGCAACCAGAGGAGCTGAAAGCACCGAAGCAGTTTACCCCCTTTGATTACAGCAAGTCCAACTTCAAAGTGTTTGCAGGTAAGATCTGATCCCTTGCTGGAGTGCTGCAGGCTGTGGAAAACATTGCCAGCTGAGCCTGTGGAAGGCTGTGTGAATGTGGGTGCCAAGGCAGTGCAGACTGTTACAATGCACTTACCCTGCAGTGGGGAAACACTTGAAGAAGTCGACTTGAGGAATGCACACTTTACCATCCCATCTGGTTTGGAAACAAAATCCTGAGACCACTGGCCAAGTGGGTCATAGGCTTGGGTTTTGTATATTTTTTCTGTAGAGAAAGTCATCTGTTTAATTGGAACTCTGGAATTAGGAGGGAAAGGAGATTTGACTCCTTTGTTACAAGCACCTATTCCAAAACATCTCCTGCCCTTAAGAGACTTCTAGATTGTACTGTGTGGGAGACTGCAGTGAAACCTCCATATCGTCAGAGGAACACTGTGGAATGCATTGTTCTTTATGGAAAATTTTAGTGACAGCTTCTCCTCTCTCCTTTAGGAAGCAGCAAGTCGAAGCAGTCGCCACAGTTTGATCCTGCCAAGCAAGCTTACACAGGCAAGGTACGGGCTTGTCATGACAGGAGGGACAGGAGTGTGAGTGACAGCATGTACCCAGCTGGAGACTCACTGGGGAGGGCACATGACTTTCTGTGGATGTGCAGAATGTTCCCTAACAGTGCTTGGTACTGAGGTGCAGCTTCCAATCCATTCTTTGTATTATCGCCCCTTCGCAATCAGGAGGAGCTTCCCTGGAGCTCCTCAGACACTCTTGTTTCCTTTCTTTTTATACATTGTTCACACCTCCACCTTCACACATCACAGCTGTGACACTGGCACCACAGCCACACGAATTCCCAGTACCAAATTCAAGACACTCTCAAAAATCTCAGTCATTGCAGTGGTTCCAGGCCATGGAAGGTCTGTGTGTTGCTCACGTTCTCCCCAGGTACTCTTACTGGGAGAATAGTAACTTAACTTGTTGCTAATTGAGATTGAAAAGAAGACATTTGTTGTCCGTGGGGCATTGTGCCTGCCGTGTCCAGGCCAGAGCAGTAGAACAGCACTGCCTCAGGTGCTCTCAGTGCAGCCCTAAAACACAAAGCTCAGGGTGTGCACGAGCAGAGCTCTGTGAGGCAGCAGGAACCTGGCAGCACATGAGCCTCACACTGGATTTGGCAGGAACCTCACTGTGGTGGTGTTTGTTTCTTCTCTGTGCAGAAATTTGCTGGAGCTAACAAACTGCAGCAGTCTGGAAACCGGAGCATGTCCTACCTGGCGGGGAAAGCTGAAAGGTGTGTTGTCAGCCTGCTCTGAGCCAGCTGGAGTGTTCCCACACGGGGGCCCTGCAGCCATGGGCAGAGCACAGCTATTGTGCTCGGCTGCTGTGGGAACTTAAGCACATGTTTAATGGAAAGAGGTTGCATCACAGCTTGATGTCAGTTTAAAGGGGAAAAAAAAAGGAAAAGAAAAAAAACTTAGTCAAGATTAAGATTAATGCAGTGAAAGGCAAGTCTGGGAGGAAGGTTTGAAAAGTTTGTGTTAATGCATGTGGGAGTTCCTTTCTTTGACCACAGAGGTAGGTGGAGGTGGGAAGAACATCTGCCTGGCTTGGGCAGAAGACAAGTAACAGTACTGCCAATGGTGAACATTCTTGTTCTGAATGGATACTTAATGTTTAGCTTACAAGAGTTGATTTTTGTGTGTTACTCAGTCATAAAAGAGCAGCACTAGGTGAGGGCAGCATTGGAGGGAGAAGGGTCTGCATCAGGACCCTTGATAGAATCATTGTAACATTGTCATTTTTCAATCTTCAGTGAATTTAGAGCAAGAGTTAAAGTGTTTGTGTAACTCTTTTGCAGGAGTTCGACACACCACTGGCCAAAGAGATAATCCTTGTTACAGAACCTGTGGGAGTTGCTGCTGAAGGAAACAATAGTTACAAGTGTTGTCACCATGAGGAGGCAAATACCGGTTATTGAGCAGTTTTTGTACAGAAATGTTTTTAAAACCATTAAAATCCCTTTTTTCCAAAAGGAAAAAAACTTAATTGATGCTACTTTTATTATATTCACGTTGGGGTTTTTCTAATTATACTCACAATGTTGCTTTGTTTATGATTTTGAAAGTTTATCCTGTCACAGTTTATCCTCAAACACAGTCAGGCTAAACTTGTCACTTATTGGAGTTGCCTGAAGTCCAGAGCCAGCATGTCAGTGGAGTATGAGAAGAACCTCTTGGCATCTCTAAAGGCAGCACAGAAATAATAGCTTCAGTAGATGTGACTCAAACCCCAGCAGTGCAGAGGAGGAAATGAGGCCAGACTGTCTTTTATGTTAGACCTTGATTACAAATTGAACTGCAGAGCTCAACTCTTACAAGACAAGGTAAGATGAAAAATGAGTGTTTACGTGGCAGCACTTGTATTTTAAAACAAAGACCTTATTGTAAGGAGGGAGAAAAAGAGTTAGGATACTTTTGGGATCACAGACCAGTGGTTTCACCATAAAGTTATAGAGTGACAGTAATAGATTAGACAGAAGGTAAAAACAGTGTTGGGTTGGGGAAAAGACAGTGGGTTCTGTGCTGCAGCTGAATCTCTACAGCTAAACTAACATCTCTAGGTTTTAGATACTCAGTGAGTTACCCTGAAGTCTTTGTAGAGAGTATCAGAAGCAATATTTGGTGGATGGATGACAGAGCTCATTCTAATGCTGACCACTGCTGGCTGGTAGTGCTGCTGTGGAGAGGTAAGGCACGTGACGTTTTAACAGGGCTTTATTTTACAAAGGCTGTGGGGACGTTTGGGATTTTCTTTGTTTGTTTTCAATCTTTTCTGCTATTCCTGAGGAGTGGAAGAAACAGAGGAGGGGTTTTCCTCCTTAGGTATCTTAGTGTGAACAGTGCCAACTGAGCATCATTGTTATGGTGGAACAGTCTCTTTCTGCTCATAAAATCTCGCATGGGTGAATGTTGGAGAATGTTTCTGTAAAGAGGCAGTTAAATAGCAATTGTCTCTAAGTGCATTTGCAGGGGCTGCCAATTCCTTTCCTGGCTTTACTAGTTCTGGTTATTTCTGTAACTTGGATGAATGAGTAAGTCTTACTAAAAGCCCCACTGGCCCTTGAGATATTAAAATCTCTGTAGCTTAAGACCTCTACTTAAAATTCCATGTGAGGTGACATTTCAAGGACAGTCTTAATTTCAGGGGTTTTCTGTTTTCCTTTTATAAATTGCCATCAGTTTTAGAAGTTTCTCTAATGGAAGTGCTTGGCAAATCCTGCATATTTTATTCATCTGGTTGTACCAGTGAAATTGTAGCACTGGAATCCCCTGTTCTGGGGGAGTTTTGCTGTTGTGCAGCAGTTGTTGGAGACCTTTGCATAACCTGTTTGGAGAACTACTCTTGGTACCTTTCTCCCTGCTCCTTGGAGCACAAGCCATGTTTGTAACACTGCTGAGCACACACCAGGGCCCACCAGAACCAGAATCAAACCTGCTTTTGTGACATGCACACAGTCCCAGATTGGGTCAGGCTGGAAGGGACCGCAGTGGGTCACCTGGTGCCACCTCCTGCTTCAGCAGGGCTATCCCAGAACGCATGGCACAGGATGGTGTCCAGGCAGTTCTGGAATGTCCCGTGATGGGCCCTCTCCGGGCAGCCTGTTCAGTGCTCGGTCACTGCACAGGGAAGAAGTTCTTCCTCATGTCCAGGTGGAACTTCCTGGGCATCAGTTCCTCCCGTGCCATTGCGGGGCCCCCGCACAGGGCCAGTCCCTGCCCTGCCCGTCCCTGCGGGCACTGAGTGATCCCTCCGGGCGGGCCGCGCTCCCTCAGCCCTTCCCTTTGAGAGGCGCTCGGCCCCGCCATCGCCGCTCCTCCTTCCACCCGACCCTCCAGTCACGCCAGTTAGACTTTGCTTTCCACGGGGCGCGGTGCCGCCGGCAGTGCGGTGCGGGGTGCAGTGCGGTGTGGGTGGGGGTGGCAGTGTCTCGGTGCGGGTGCGGTGCGGGTGCGGCGGTGCCGATGCCGGTGCCGGTGCGGTGCGGTGCGGGTGCGGCGGTGCCGGTGCCGATGCCGGTGCGGGTGCGGTGCGGG
>VXBX01006422.1:187816-203143 GCA_013400415.1 Scytalopus superciliaris | reverse complement strand
CCCACGCCGCTCCCCCCGCCCCGCACAGCACCACCTACGGCAACGTCCTGGTCCTGGACGGGGTCATCCAGTGCACCGAGCGGGACGAGTTCTCCTACCAGGAAATGATCGCCAACCTGCCCCTCTGCAGCCACCCCGACCCCCGCAAGGTGAGCCGCGCCCGGCCCCTCCCCGGGGTCCCCCGCCCCGCTCGGGGGGCTCGCGTGGGCCGCTCCGTGCCGGCCCCCCCGCCGGTGCCGGCCCCGCTCACCGCCCCGCTCTGCCCTGTCCCCCGCCAGGTGCTCATCATCGGCGGCGGCGACGGCGGCGTGCTGCGAGAGGTGGTCAAGCACCCCACCGTGGAGTCCGTGGTGCAGTGCGAGATCGATGAGGTGCGTTGGGCTCGCGGCCACGGGCGGGACCCCCGGGGGCTGCGGGCGGGCTGCCCCGCAAAACCAGCCCCGCAAAACCGGCCCGGCTTCACCTGCTGCCCCTTGTCAGCACCGGGCGCCTTTGCTGCCGGTTCTGCTGGCGTGACACTGACAGCGCCACCTCTTTGCCTTGCAAGTCATCTACGTGGCAGCTGGCTGCTTCTTCCATGTGATTTCTTTCACACACATACGGTTGAGGCCCTTCCAGGCCGGCGTGGCCCAAGCACGGGATCTGGAGGAGCGCCCTGGCTCTGTGGAGGTGCTGCTTTTCCCTCTCCCTCGCCGATGAACAGAATGCTGCTCCTGCCTGAGGAGGATGGTTGCTTTGTTGAGCAGTCCCCTGCGAACGAAAGCAGGAAATAAGAAAGGGGGATTTGTTTCCTTGATAAATGGGCTAGTCCTCCTCCTCTCAGCCAGTTTGTTCTGATATTTTGCTTTCTTAGAAAGTTTTGATCCGAGTGAGGCTGTATTAGGAGTGGGAAATGCTGCTGTGTGAGACTCTGCTCTGTCTGCCAGGCTAAATAGGCAAACGTGCTTGGTTTTGAACAAGCACTGCCTGACACCAGCATGTTTTTTTGTCTCTGCCAGCTGTGAGAAGCTGGGTAGTGTTCAGTACAGTTGCTGGGCCCAGGGCAGTGGCTGTCTAACCATTTTAGAGAGAAAACTGTATCTTACAGGGGGACTGATACAATGACTAGAGCAGAGGTGGGGATATTTCTCATCTGACATCCAGAAACCTGCTGGCATGGTTTCATTTAGGAAGGAAGAAAGGGTTTAGCTGAGATCACCTCTGCAAGTGATGTCTGCAGGGAAAAGGGGCACAGAGCAGTCTCATCTGGGATCGTGTTCACTCAGTTTCTCAAGGAGCTTTTGAAGCTCCACGTTCTTGTTGGGTTTGGCAAGGACAGACCAACAGTGTCACTGAACCCTGAGGCCGTAGGAAAGGGCTGAGTGCAGCTTGTTGGCTGAAGATGCTGACAGCTCTTGAGGATCTTGCTGGCGAGTGGGATTTGTGCTGAAGGCATGGAAGGAAATGACTCACTGTGCTGTTCTTTCAGTTGCAAGTGCACAGTAGCCTGAGAAGCAGCTCCTTGTAGCCCCCAGTGACCCACTTGTGCTCTCTGTGTTGCAGGATGTGATCCAGGTATCCAAAAAATACCTCCCAGGGATGGCAGTGGGATATTCCAGCGCTAAGCTGACCTTGCATGTGGGAGATGGTTTTGAGTTCATGAAACAAAATCAAGAAGCCTTTGATGTGATTATCACGGACTCGTCTGACCCCATGGGTAAGAATTCTGCCATAAAAGGGTGCTGCTTTCCACACTCACCCTCCTTTTCTGCCTACTTCTTGAAAGTTATGCCAGGCTTCTTTTAAGTGAAAAACTGTTGCTGACTTGGTTCTTTTGGTAGAGAAAGGGAAGGATGAAAACCAGAAAATTTATTAGCAAGGCTCCAAGCCAGCTGACACACTTCTGAAAATTCAACTCCAGCAGCTATTGCTTCTGGCAGAGTTGATCCCTGGGCCCAGCAATCCCATGGGGGCAAGGACAGCTTTGCACATGTGCCTGCTGATGCACAGTGTCTCACACACTGTTGCTGTAGTACCCACCCTAAAGATGGCTGTGGTGAGGCTGCTGTATTTCTGAAGGGGGAAACTGAGGCAGAGAGGGACCCAATGTAGACAGGCCACCTCGTTTTAGGGACCTGACAATGACTGCTTGAGTCACCTTCACTCTTGCTATAGTCAATGTAGGAGATGCATCTCTAAAATGCAGTTTGGAGTAGGAGTTCTGTTTAAAAAATGCTCCCTGGAGCAAAAGGCAGCCAATATGACTTTCTTTGCTAAAGGGCCTGGGTTTGCTATTGAGCAAAGCTAAAATCCTGACAGTTTTGCTATGCTGGGTGCAGGCTGCGGTTCACCCAGGGTCACAACTTTTCTGCTCTCACTTTTCTCCCAGGTCCTGCAGAAAGCTTGTTCAAAGAATCTTACTACCAGCTGATGAAGACAGCCCTGCGAGAAGATGGGATTCTCTGCTGCCAAGGTGAGGGTGCTGTCCCTGGGCAGAGGCTGATGCCAGACCACTGCTTACCAAGGCTGAGGCACAGAGGGGATTGTTCCTGGGGAGACGTGACGCAGGGAGTGAAACATTTCAGCTCCAGGTACAGCAGTGGTTTTGATCTGTCTCTGTCAGCTCATTAACTGCTGGACTGAGCTTAGCAAAACTGGTGTAAGGGTCTCATCTTTCCCTTGAAACCACACGAGCTGTGTGGAGCAGAGCAGGTTGGGGCTTGGAACCACTGCTAACCTGGCACAGGCCTGTGCAGAGAAGAGGGGCAGCTCTCACCTCCCTCCTGCCTCCCTCCCTCTCTCCCCGTAGGTGAGTGCCAGTGGCTGCACCTGGATCTCATTAAGGAGATGCGTCAGTTCTGCAAGTCTCTGTTCCCGGTGGTGGAATACGCCTATTGCACCATCCCCACATATCCCAGCGGGCAGATTGGCTTCATGCTCTGCAGCAAGAACCCGGTGAGTCTCAGGCACCTCAGGTGCCCTTTCCACTCCCTGGCAGCGCCCACAGAGCCTGCCTGGGGCTGTCCTTGCAGAGCTGGAGCTGTGGCACTGAGCTCTGCCAGCCCAGGGCCCCAGAGCTGCAATGCAGCCTGCTCAGTGCTGGATGAACTGCAGAATTGACCAGTTGCCTTAGAAAAGGACATGGTTTTCTGTCTAGGACAAAAAGCATGGGAGGAAGTCACTACCTATTTCCAGAGCCTGTTAATGCTTTGGCTTATTGGTGTTTGCTGTTACAAAGTGGGCACCTGCTTGATAAGAATCAGCCTGTGACTGGTCATCTGCTTGTACAGAGGCCTCCAAGGGATGTGGGCTGGTAACTCTGAGGCCACTGAGGTCTCCTCTCCTCCCAGTCTCTTGCCATGCAACTGTCAGGTGGGTTTTTGGGGCCAGCTTTGCTGCTGCTGTATGTGGTTTATTTGGGGTGCTGTCAGCATGCACTGTGCCCAACTCAGCACAGACATGGATTCTGCTCTGAACAGCAAAGCATTGCTTCTTGGATGCACGGGCACTCTGACAGCTTCATCTGGCTCATGGCTCACGCAGTCTGACCTCATGCACTGCCATCTGTGCATAAGGGCTGGACACACGAGTTACAGAGCATGAACCCAGCCCTTGGTGCTGGAGCTGTGCAGAACCTTTGACCTCATGCTAGAACAGAAAGTCCTCTGTTTTCCTGCGAGTCCTCTTGGTTCTCTGCCACGCCCCAGGGTGCCTGTCACACAGCCTTTGGCTCCTTACCCAGGCACTTGGGGCTACCTGGCCTTGTTTTGCAGAACACGAATTTCCGGGAGCCTGTGCAGCAGCTCTCGCAGCAACAAGTGGAGGAGAGGAGTCTGAAGTACTACAACTCTGACATCCACAGGGCAGCATTCATCCTGCCAGAGTTTGCACGGAAGGTGAGCCAGGCTGTGCTCCAGCCAGGACGAGGGGGCAGTGGGAGTGGGCAGGACTGAGGATTTCCTGCAGCCTCAAAGGCTTCTGTGGGCAACTCAGGGCAGGACAGTGTTTTGTGTGACAGAGCAGCGTATGAGTCAGTCAGGGAAGGCTGGAGTTCAGTTTGAAACTTCCTTGGGTTCATGAACCATGCCTTGATGTCTGATCACTCCTATTTTACCTACCAAGTCCAAAAGCCTGCAGAGCTGATGTTTCCCATTGGAAAGCTCCAAAAGTCTTAGATAAAATGTGCTTGTGGTTTCTAGCACAAGCCAGAGGCTAAAGAAAGGATGTTCCAGCACAGCTCAGTCTGCCTTCTTGAAGGATAGTCTATTCCTGCATTATTCCATCATCTCCTAACTGGGTTGCAGCTGCAGGTTCTGGAAAAGACCTTCTAAGTGTGTGCTGGTGATGAAGGCAAATGCCATGGTTGTGTTTCATATTCCTGCTGAGGACTGGTAGAGCTGTGGCCTGTCCATCCTGATGCTCTGTCTGTCTGCAGGCCCTGAGCGATGTGTGAGACTGAGAAGCTGCTTCCTTCCTTCAAGTTGGACCCTGAGATCATCAGTGATGTGGTTGGGACCTTCCCAGCAGACTGCAGATTTGCTCTCCACTGTGTGGGATTGTTTAACCCTTTGCCAGCCAACATTCCCTTTGATGTGTTAAAGATGATGGGGCATAAGCCAGATAAGACTATTGAAAAGGCCCAGTGACTTATTGCGTGAGGTCAAAACTGTTCTTTCCAATGCTGGAAACGTAAGGTGTCTTTTTCCTCCCTCTCCTCCCTGCACCCGTTCTAAACTCCCCCGTCCCTGTGTTCCCATCCCACCTCCACCCCCCAGCTGACATGGTGTATTTATAACTGACACATATTTCTGTCTGGTGATCTGGGAAGAGTCCAAAGGGTCCCTGACGCGGCCTTAAGCCCAGAGAGCGAGGGCTTTGTGCACAGCGAGCTCGCTCTCTCCCCATGGGAGCTCCTGCTGCTGAGACATTGGACTGGTAACGGGTCTGAGCCTCGTGTCCCACTGCCCTCCTGTGACACCTGCTCTGCTCTGCAGCACAGCTGGAGAAGTCACAGTGCAAACTGTTGCCATTCACCATAGGTCTCCCTCCAACCCTGATGGAGTAGCAGTATTAAACANAAATATATATATATAAAAAACAAACCTTAGCTCCATTGCCTGCTGCTCAGTACTGATGTTGGGGAATCAGTTGTACGGACAAATCTCTCATCTCAGTCATGCTGAGATGCCTCAGGCCTGGGTATTTGCAAGTCCTTAGGGGGCATCATTATTTCTAATGCTGCCCTCAGATGCAGAAGTCGTTTTTCATTGTACTCTGTGAGATGGATCTGCCTCCACTTCTCCACTTCTGTTCTGAAGACTGGGTGCCCCATGCAGTGGGATCCCCCCAGCACAGCCACTGTGCTGTTGTCACTCCTTGCACTCAATTAAACACTCGGCTCTGGTTAAGGTGACATCGGTGTGGGTCGGTGTTCTTTGGGGAGGGGGGGGAACAGAGATCCTGAGGGTTTGCTGTGCTTCCAGGGGCACTCTGTGGTTGGTCTGACTTCCTCTCTCCCCCATCCCTAGGGCTGACAGGTTATCATCCAAAGCAAGCTCTGAGGAATGATCCTGTTCCTTGTTTTGTGTTGTAGCCCAACTGCCCAACAGCTCCAGCTGCAGTGTCAGTACCTTCTCTCCAAGCTGTGCTCCAGTCCAGGTGCTGCCTGTGGTAGTTTTCCAAGCTGTTTTCCAGCTGCCCATCTCCCTGCTGCCATCGGGCAGTTCCTGTCAGTCCTGGCCCTGCTCCCTCCTTCCCTCTGCAGGAGCTGCGGTGGCTCCAAAGGCTGAGCCAAGGCTGAGCAGGCCGGGGACAGGCACTAGGTGGCATCAGGAGAAGGCACAAAGCTGCTCCTGACAGAGGCCTTTTGGGCTTGTTGAGAGAGAAGTAGAAGGAGCAGACTTCAGCAAAGGCTGGGGTTGAGCTTTACCATAACTGTGAGCCTACCAACAGCATAGGTGGTGCAGCCACTGTGTGCCCACAGCAAGGGATTTGTGTTGTCAGTACCAGCCCTCCTGCTTTCTCCCCTTTCTGATGAGACTTGTCAATTCTTGCCCAGGACTCCCTTCTACCACCAGTATCAGGAGAGCTTCTTGGTGGTCACAAGGGTTTGCAAAGCATTGCTGAGCTGCAGAGCTGAGTCTGAATCTCCTCTGTATTCCTGTGTTGAGAATTTTACACCTGTTTTGTCTCTTAACTGTCTGCTTTCTCTCACAGCTACCGATTAGTTTGGGCTAATGAGGCATTTTCATTGCTCAGCTCCAATATTTTTTCAAAGGGCAGACGAGTAATGGTTCTAGCTCCTCCTATTTAAATTCCTGTGGGACCTGAACCCCATTCAGCCTTTCATCCTTGACAGAAAACTAGCTC
The DNA here is from genome assembly GCA_013400415.1 of Scytalopus superciliaris. Lineage (NCBI taxonomy): Eukaryota > Metazoa > Chordata > Aves > Passeriformes > Rhinocryptidae > Scytalopus > Scytalopus superciliaris. The sequence continues at coordinate 196,795 of VXBX01006422.1, read as the reverse complement.
TGGCACTTTGCCCTGGAATGGGAATCAAGACTAGGACTGTAGTCCAGGAAGGCCTTAGAGCAGCAGCCAACTGGTAACAAGTTCAAGCCTTTCACCCACCCTCGGTGAGTACAACAATGCCCAGGAGGGAAAGAGCTTCCTCAAACCTGGCCTCCACACAGCTAATTATTCCTTCTGGTTCTTTGAGCTCTCTCCAAATGTGTAAGTTCAGCAAGTAGCCAGCGTTGAGAGCAGGAAGACACGGCTGTTTCCCATCCAAGTCACACATACTATGTCCACAGGGTCCTATATATAGTTTCCGAGTCATTCCAAGTCACTGTTCTTCACAGGCAAGGCTGTTCATAAGCAAAGATCCACAAAGATGATGTTTGTCTAGACATGCTGCAGTCATGTCCCAGCATCTCGTTAAGCCAGGAGCACATGAACAGGGATAGGCCCTGTCCCAAGGAACGTACAATGTTGGATCCCTCAGAGCAGGTGGAGAGAAGTGAGGGAACGGGAAGGGAGCCTGGTGGGCTTTAGCACATCCATTGTTTGAGTCTGTTGGCACCTTCTGAACTGTGTCAGACTCTCTCCTCTGGTCTTTACTCATTGAATTAACTCAGTTTTTAGAAGTTCAGAAAAGAGCTCCAAAAAATGAAGGGAAATCTCTTGGCTGTAGCTCCTGAGCCCTTTCAGTCAGTTAATTGGCATGAGTGTCGTATCCATCCAGGGCTAATGTTATCAAGGCCTGGCTGAATTATTGATGGAGCTGAGAGCTGGAGCAAGAGACTGCTAAAGTAACAATGACATTTGTCTTTCATCAGAACAGCAGCCTCAGTAAGCAAGCAGTCAAAAAAAAAGTATTAACAAGTGCCACCAAGTTTGGGGAGAGGAAAGTTCCCTTGGAAAAATGATGGGGGAAGAAGAGGGGGAAAATGTGGACAACATGAAACAGCAGCTCAGGTCCAGCAAAAAGTAAGATGAGAAATGTAACCAAGTTAAATACTGAGAAGTGTGGGGGATGCTCTTCCCTGGTAATGTATAGGATGGAGTTAAGTGCTTTTAAAATATGCAAAAGCTGGGGAACTGGAGCCAGGGACTCACAGTTACAGCACAGTGAGGTGTGAAGCAGATAAAGATGGGTGGATTATTACAAATGTTGGGGATCTCAGCGCAGGCCTTTCAAGGACACCAACTCCTGGCTAATGGGGTTTGGAGTGCCAAGGGTGCCAGAACAGGGACCCTGAAGGAGGAGCTGCCCTCTCCTTGGTACTGAAGAGCTGCTGCAGCAGCCCAGGGCTGGGTTTCTCCAGCAAGGAATTGAAATAGGAGTGTTTCATTGTGAGGAGTTATTTTTTAAGGAAAGTTCTAGTGGAATAACTGAAATGTTTAACTTCACGTACAATTAAGTCATAGAATCATAGGATGATATGGAGTTGGAATGGACCTTAAGGATCATCCAGTCCCAATCTCCTCTGCCATGGGCAGGGACACCTCCCACCAGACCGGTTGCTCAAGGCCTTATCCAGCCTGGCTTTGAACACTGCCAGGGTTGGGGCATCCACAGCTTCCCTGGGCAACCTGTTCCAGTGCCCAACCACCCCCACAGTGAAAAATTTCTTCCTAATATGTAACCTAAATTTCCCCTCTGAGTTTATAGAAAATGCTTTGAGCAGCACTGAGGCGTTTTGCTGGCCCTCCCTCCCCTCCCCTCTGGGGGGGCAGACAGAGCAGGCAGCACATCTGCCCCTCCCCAGAGAGCTGGGGCAGCCCTGCAGGCATGTGTGCTGTGAGAGCAGCACCCCTGGGCCCCGCAGCCCACGCTCCCACAGCCTCTTCCCTGGCTCGTTCCTTAGTGCCAGTGGAAAGCCAAGGCTGGCACAGCCACCTGCACGCTCCTCCAGGGCATGGGGAGCCCCATGGGGAGCACAGTGCCAGGGAACACTGCCTGACAAATGAGCTGTGATTTCAGGCCCACGAACAAATTGGTTTCCCCTTCCAGGAAGGCTCACAACTGTCAGCTGACTATGGCTTTATTTATTGCATTGGCCTTTGCAACTAGGGACTGCCAAGGGCAGAGAGCAAGGGTTCCAGTGACAGGAAGGTATTTGAACCCTTCCTTCAGCTGCAGCTGAGTGCCTCACCTTTGGGAACCACACACTGTTCTGGAAGCCTGGTCTGATTCTGCTACGTGCTCCAAGGCATGGCAACCTGAACCCAGACCAGGCACCAAACAGGCAGAAGGCAGCAAATATCCAGGCCGTATAGGAGAGGAACTGAGAAACCATCTCATTCCTTAATGTGGTGTTTGGTGCCAGACAGAGTCAGAGGTTTTGTCCTCCAGCACTGCCCAGCCTTTGCTGCTGCAGACTCACTGAGGAGAGGTCAGGACCTTTCTCAGATAACAAAACCTCTCCTGCTGCATGTTGCTTGTGCAGCCTTAATCACAGAAAGATGGAGGTTCTCATGTGGTTGTGGAACCACATTGTGCTGTGCCTCTGAACCCACTCTGCATCTCTGCTGCAGCCACACTGTGAGTCAAAACCCTGGGAGAACCTGTATACAGGAATTCCTTCTGGAGCATCCCCACCCTACCAGGCTCCCATGGAGAGGTTCAAAGGCATTCTGATTTCAGAAAGATCTGTGAAGTGGCAGAAACCCACTCAGCCATGTGCAGCTGAGGGCAGGAGAGCATCAAGGACCAGGACTTCCAAAGGGGTGAGTCAGATAACAGAATGAAAGTGGCAAGAGGAAAGAATTATCAGAAATGTTTATTGTTCTGAGGGAAGACCTTTACCCCTTCCTGTACAGGGTGATAAGTATTTAAGGGTTGGCAGAAAAAAAAGAAAAAAAAATTGTGGCCTCCTTAAAGGCCAGCCAGGCAGTGCACATGGGATAGGAACAGTAGGAAGCAAGAACAATCCTGGTGCTGTATGCTGAACTCTATCCAATTACTACTAAAAAGATCACATTTTATCACCACAGAGTTGTTTTGCTTCCTTTGGAGAAGGAGGTGGTGCTACAGCCTGTGGTGAAGGGCTGGAGGACACACTAATGTAGGGGAAGCAGCAGAGGGAATGTGAGGAAAGGGAAGGGCACTAGGGAAGATGGGGGAACCTGGGAAAGAGGTGTCTTATATTGAGGGATGCTGTAGCAGAGCCCAGAGGAAACTAGTTTGGATTTAGAGATCCAGTCCTACCATGGGCACTGTAGTTAAGTGCTTTGGTGTGTCCCTGTTCCCTCCCAGCTGGAAAGAGACACCCAGCCTTGCCCAGGCCAGACACAGGTTTTGGCTGGGCTGTGCTTGTCAGCAGGGCCAGGTTTGGTGCTGGTGTATCTGAGCAGGAACTCTCTCCAAAGTCACCCTCCTCACAAGGTAACAGTGATTTTATTGCTGCCCTTTAATCCCAGGACAGATTCGGGGCAGCCTGGTCACTGTTTACATCCCCGTGGGCCTCCCAGACACCGAACTCTGGCTCAACACGTCCTTTTCTGGCAGGAGTATTGTCACACTTGTGACCCCAGTCTCACTGCAGCACTAGAGACAACAGCCTGTTCCAAAGGAAAGCTGCAGATAAAACTATTTATTAGAACAAGCAGTGTGGGCAGAGCAGACAGAGCTTTTGTGCCAGGGGCCAGGAGGGTTTGTGCTGCCCCAGCCCTGGACAGGCTCCCCTGTCAGCCCCAGCCCATCTCACCCTCCAGACCTGCCCTGCCATCCCCCGGGGCAGCCCGGTGTGTTCCTGTTTGCTGCTCTCCCAGGGCAGGTCCCTCTGGTTCCTCTGCTGGGGCTTCCCTGCCCTGCCTCAGCCCCAGGCTGGCTGGAAGTGTTTGACAGAATCCATGAACTGGGGACATCAGCTGAAAGAGAAACAGAGACTGTCTCTCTGTGGTGTGGAACCCACCCCTCACACGGGGAGGCTGAGAAACAAGGAGGTTGCAAAGTTTTCCCAACGAAATTCATTTCTAGAAATTGCTGGATTGTTGCTTTTCCCCCACAAGGCTCTGTGACTCAGAAGAGGTTTTTTTCTATCTTTCAATGAGAGACTGCAGCATTTCTTTCACAGCATGCATGGAAGTCGTGGCATCTTTTCCCTCAAGAGCATCCCGGGTGCTGTAAGCAGCATTAGGAGATGGATTATGAGTAGGCAAAGTTCCATCTTGCTGTTTCCAGGAACTGGAGTGCTGGTAAGAGGGGGAAGTGGGAAACTGGTTTTTCTTCCTTTTGTTCTTAGTTCTGCCACAACATCCTCTGGCCAAGCCACCTCCCTGTGTTTTTCTATTTAACGTGCTAAATTAGGATAATAGTTTACCTTTCGAGTGTCATTTGTTGTTGGGGCCAGGGGAGGACTTGCCCTGAGGGGAGTGCTGCTGGAGAAGGGGCTGGTGGTGAGCTGGGATCTCAGCTCTGCATCTCAGGGGCAGGACAGCGATGGGACAATGCAGAGCAGATAGCCCAGGAACCAGTCCCACCGGTGGGACAGCATTGGGGGCAAGGAAGAAGCATTTTTAAGTGCTGACCAGAGATCAAAAGTGGTAGGAACACACTCCAAGCAGCCTGTGGTCAGTGCCAGCAGAGCATGAACCTGTTTGAGCCTCACAGAGCAGAACAGCTCCAGCTCCAGCACTTTGGTGTTCCTTTGACACATTTAAACCCAACATCTCCAATGTGTTGACCTGCACTCCTGGGGTAGTATCAAGAAGTATTGAAGCAACACTAGGAACAAGACCCAGTAACCCCCAGCTGGCTTTCCAGGGGATCTGATATGCATTTTCCAGACAGGACATTACTGCAGCTGTGTTACCCTACAGGGAAAGCCAGGCATGTTGGCATTCCACAGTGAGATGCACCACTGGACACAGAGATCCAGATCCAACTGCCCTGAAAGTCTGGAGCTGTTTGGACACACCAGCTGAGGGCCCAAGCCCATACCTAAGTACTGGTGGGCAGAAGCTTCACCTCTTCTCTCTGAATCATCCAACGTTGGCCAGAGGTTCGTGCAAGCTGGTGGCCTCTTCTACCCAACCTTATCTCCCAAACAGAATCCAGCTAACGAGGAGAGGCACAGATAGTGCCTACGATTTCTTGGAGTGAAGAAATAGCATGCTACTGGACTGTCCCAAGCCTTTGCTTCCTCAGGCTCTGCAGGTCTGGCACATGGAGAGCCCAGAGGCACTGAAGTATCCCACTCAAGCAGCCAAGTGTTAACAACCTCTCCAAAGTCTAATTTGCCTTTGATATAGACTTAATTGTTTGCGTCACCCACTGGGCTGGGGGAGGGCTATAAAAGGGGCTGCAGCCATTGTCTGAGGCAGAAGAGAGCCCAGGAACAGCTCCCTCTCCCAGTCTTCCTCGCTCAGCACTAATCCCAGCCTGTGCATCATGCAGCTGGTGGCCAGCCTGGTGTCCGTTCTGCTGCTGGTGTGGAGTGTGAGAGCCACGGCACTGCCTGGAGAAGAGAGACTGGCCATCCAGAACACCAGGGTGAGTAAAACCCACCCTGGGCAGGAGCTGGGCAAGGATGGAGCCAGGGGAGGGGGGAGGAGGGCAATTAGGCTGTACCTGATGCAAACAACTCCTCGCCCCTCTATATTCCAAGGCACTACAGCTTCATGTGCTGTTACTACAGCTCTACCCAGCTGATTTAGGAAAGGTACCAGCTGCCAGGGAACTGCAGAAGTGAAGTCTGAGCTAAGCAGAAAGAACAGCAGAGAGCAGAGGGAAAAGCAGAAAGTATTACTGAAAGGGTACAGCATGAGAGAATAAAGTAGAATACTAGGGAGGGAGAGAAAAGATACATAATTGGTAAAATGGTCAAGGGAGATGATATTTTAAATAGGACTCATGGGAAAGACAAATGTTTAAAAGATGGGTTCAGTAGGAAAGTAACAGAGGAATCATAAATGAAGTAATTATATCAGAATAAAATTGCTTTTTCCAGAGTAGTATTCACAAGGGGAGTTATACTGACATAGTTCTGCTAGAATAATTACACTCTGAACCAGCACAGCTCTATGCAGTGGCAGAACTTATTATAGCAGCATAATTATCCTACCAACTGGCAAAACCCTAACATTGTAATGGCTAGAGCACTACAATAACTGTATTTTGCTGCACTGTTTCCCTAAGAGGCCAAAGGGGTACGAAGCAGTAGCATAACATAATCACAAGCCCTGGTCTCTTGCCCTCGCCCCGCAGTCCTCTCACCTGCGTGTCCCTGCCAGCCCTGATGTCCTCTGAGCTCTGCTCAGCCTCCAGTTCAGGCTCTGTCCATAAGGCTGCTGTTATTCCAGGGAAGGGAGGGATCCCAGTGTTGGTTTCACAGGCACCAACTTCTCCTTTGTGCCGTATCCACATCGCTTTTCCTGTCTCAGTGTTGGCTCCAGCTCATCCATCAGTGTCTCAGTGCTCCAGGAGCGGGCTCACATCCCATTAGCAACGAAACTGGCTGCGAGAAAGAGCCGTGCACAGTGTGAGGTGCTGGGGCTGGAGTTCTGTCAGATCAGGGCTCCTGCAGCTGCCTGGGATTAACCCTTCTGGGGATAACTGCAAACTTTCAGCCCTGCATTCTTACAACAACAAACACAGTGCTTAAAAAGTAAACTCTTTTCTTAAGAAGTAAATCCTGGTGCAAATCCTAGCTGCTGGGGAAAAAAGAAACAAGTTGTAGGGAAGAAATCGATAAACAAGGCATTGGTAAAAATTAATTAGAGTGTAATGACTCTTAGTCTTCTGTGCACTGTTGCTTACAAAATAATGATATAATTAAAGAGAATCATTATTACAGAGCATTCTACAGACTGAAAAACTGTTAGATGCTGATGAACCGATCCCTACAGCCACCACTGCTGTAACTCAGACAGATGTTCCAAGTATGACAAATATCAGGGTTTTACATATAAAGCAGCCTCTTTAAAGTGCATGGCAGTGCCAAAGGGAGATGTGTTCCCTCTGACACGCTGGTGATGGAGCACAGGGAAAGAGCAGGGCCCCAAAGGTTTGCCCCAGCCAGAGTGCATCCCTTCCAGCAGAGCTGCAGGCTCGGGGCTGTGAGCAGTGGGTCAGGGCAGGGAAGAGCTGCCAGGTTTCTCTGACAGCCACAGCCGCCCGTGCGTGAGGAACATCCCCTCGCACAGGCTGAGCTTTGGGGAGAGGGAATCAGAGCGAGCACAGCCTGGCTTTGCCTTTCCTTCTGCCACAAATACAGCAGGGAATCTTCCTGTGCCTCGCTTCCCCTCGTGCAGAGCAAGGGTTGTTACTAGAGCTAAGAAAGCGATTAGAAAATACACATAAACCTTCTGTAATGTAAACTCTGGATAATTGCTGCTGCCTGTACTTATCCATCCTTTGAATTGCTCACCAAGCAGTCCTTGGTGAGTGCTGGTGCTGACAGACAGCAGCCCCAGCAGTAAACATGGCACTTGTGAGGAGGGACATGGAAATGTGCCTCCAAGATTCCCATCTGCTTGGGAAACAGGATCTGTTCCTGTCAAACCACCTCTCCCAGCCTGGGCAGTGCCAGCTGTCTCTGCTGATGAGTCTCAGAGACCAGGGGGGGATGCTCAGGCGAGAGGCAGCTCCTCGGGTGGGCTGGATGTAGAGTGGGGGAGACACGGCTGGTCAGAGCTTGCCCTGGGGGGGAGCCCAAAGCCCCAGCTCTGCTGCAGCAAAGGGACGGAGCCCCCACTCCGTCCCGTCCCATCCCCCTGTCCCCCTGTCCCCCAGGGCTGGGCTAGGGCAGGGCTGGTTCCTGTGCTGGAAATGCTCTCTCTGCTCATGGTTTGATCCAGAGTTTGGGGTGTCCCTCTCCCCACCAACCTGGCCCTCCCCTTGCTGCATTTTGTGTCACAGGGGGGGCACAGCTCCCACCGTGAGCCTTGTTTCGTATTGCTCAGGCCCCTGTGCCCCTTCCCAAGGCTCTGTGCCCCTTCCCAGGGCTCTGTGCCCCATCCCAGGGCTCTGTGCCCCATCCCAGGGCTCTGTGCCCCTTCCCAAGGCTCTGTGCCCCTTCCCAGGGCTCTGTGCCCCATCCCAGGGCTCTGTGCCCCATCCNACATGATTAGGGGAATAAAATCCTGAAATTTCTCCCTTCCCCCTGGAATGGCAAAGCTTCAAGCTGTTGTATGGTGGAGATGGACTTGTAGGTTTGTACAGCTCAGGTTTAGTGTGCGGCTGGGGACAAGGTAGGCCCCTGTGAAACTGCACCAGAAGGAGAGGAAGAACTCACCAAGCACAGTGAGTCACAGTGATCTTTACTTTCTTGTTAGAGAGGATATCTCTCTCCTTATTGTTCACTGCCTTCAGGATACTGTGAAGAAATTAATGGTGCGATGATATGTGGGCACCCCTTCAGGGGTTTCCCACACCCTGCACCTCCTGCTTCCTCATCCTACCTAAGTAGGAGGCTTTTCAACTACCTTCACAGTCACACTTTTTTCTGTTTGCAGCTCCAAATTTTAAAGGCATTAAAATTCTGTTGTGTGCACCTGGAGCCTTGGTGTCCATCCATCCTGCAGGGTGATAAGCCTTTGTGTTACCTGAGGATCAGTTAAGCTGTGTTACTCAGTGTGGTTCAACATCCCCTGTAATGATCTCCTCTACAGATGTCTGGTAAACGTAAGAGGGATTGTTCTTGGGCACTTAGATCCTGATAGTGCCAGCATTTGACTCAGTGGACTGTTTTCTCTTGTTTAACTGCCTGTGGCCAGGAGGTAAGGGTGGTGTGTGACAGACAAGACTTGGGAACTGAGGGGTGCGTGTGTGTGTGTGTGTGTGTGTGTCTGTGTGTGTGTGTGCGTGTCTGTGTGTGTGTGTGTGTGTGTGCCCCGCAGGAGCAGAGCGCCGTGCGCAAGGACGCCATCCTGAAGATGCTGGCGGGGCTGCTGGAGGGCGCGGACGGGGCCGAGGCGGAGGACGAGGCCCGGCTGGAGGGGGAGCGGGCAGCGCTGGGCCGGCTGGCCCAGCTCTCGCAGCGGGACCGCAAGGCGCCCTGCAAG
>VXBX01006422.1:155412-187491 GCA_013400415.1 Scytalopus superciliaris | reverse complement strand
GTGTGGGGGTATTGGGGGTGGCCGCCATTTTGTGTGGGGGGTATTGGGGGTGGCCGCCATTTTGGCACAGGGCTCCACAGGTGTGAGGGGGCGGTGAGGAGGGAGGAGCCCCTCGGTGGCCGTGGGGTCACAGCCATCCCCAGAGCTGCTGCAGCGGCCCCCTCGGCCTCTGAGGGACCAGGTAGGTGAGCGGTGAGGTGCTGGGCAGCCAGGGCTGTGCCCCAGGGGGAGGGTCCTCAGTGCCGGCCCTGGTCAGGATAAGGTGCTGTGCAATGGCGGACAGAGGCTGGTTTGGTGCTGGGCATGTGGGGAGCAGCTCCCCCTGCTCCTGTCCCTGCTGGCTGTGGCTCGGGGTGGGTGAGTGAGGCCGGGTGGGGCAGCCATGCCCAGAGCCTGGCTCGCTTTAGGTTTGCCATTCCTGAGGTGCCCTTGGGCTGCATCTGGAACTGAAATATTGAAATCCATGGGCTGCCAGCCCCGGTTCAACCGCTCTGACTCTGCTCTGGTTCTCTCCAGGTTTCTTGGTGCCTTCTCATCTTGCTCAAAAAAAATCAAACCCAAAACACCTGTGTACTCTTACTTACCTTCTTGGGTGCTGTCTGGAGAGTAGCAGGGCCTGGAGTTTTGTTTCATTGGGCTTGTTGAGCTTCTTGAACCTTGAACTGTCAGGTAGTGAAGAGCTATGGACAGCAGACATGTTTGAGTTCACAGGTATTTTCCTCTAAAGAAGGCCTTGATCTCACATGCTGGGGGAAAAAAAACAAAACCAAAAAACCAAACAGGTATGGGATTCCATTTCTCTGTCTGCTTTAATCCTTAGTAATAACAAGCTGAATTTCGGAGCTGTACTGCATTGCTGGCAATGGCCACACAGGATAGCAGCCTGAGCCTGTCTCTGGGGCCTGATGAGAGCTAAAGGCAGATGTTTGTGATGGCTCCACATTGAGCCTTTGCCCTTTGCCTGGGGTGCCGTGGGGTCGCTCCCCCCAGCCAGCCCGTGTCCCCACAGGTGGGCTGCCATGCCCCTCTGTCACTGCGGGGTGACACCACAGCCCCTCAGCTTCCCGGGCTGCTGCTGACACTGCTCACCCTGCCTCTGCACTGTGTCCTCCCTGGCACTGTCTGCCCGTGTGCCTCTGGCTTGCAGGAGGAGTTAGAGCCCTGTGGCTTGCCTTATTTTTCACTCCACAATGAACAATAAGATCCTTGCCAAGGGAACTCGGTGGCACAGTGTCTGGGCAATGGGATATGGAGGTTCCCAGCTGTGTTGCCTGAAGCACCCAGCTAGGGTGGAAGGGACCTGCTTTTGTGCCTCATGTTGCTGCTGGTGTTTGCACTTCACCATTTCCTCCCTTTCAATGCCTCAGTTTCTCTGTCTTTAAAATGGGGTGAAAGCTCTTGTCACCCACATATTTTAGGAAAACCTATAAAAAGAGACAAGTGCTATATAAGAGCTAATTATGGCCATTATTATTACTAAGACCTGTGTAGCAGTGTGTGACCAACCAGGATGCAAACACTTTAGAACTGTTCTCACAGGAGTTGCCTTATTATCCACCACTAAATCTGGCCTGGGATCTTCGTGTTCGAGACAACGTGTAGTGAAAGCGAGAAACCCCAGAGCACATGGACAGAGGGATTGCCTCTGACAGAGCCTGCCTGCTCAGGAAGCTGCGTGCTGTATTATTTAGTGGTTCCTGGGGGAGAGAGGAGTCTGGCTACTCTCAAGGCTGGAAGTAAATTTGGAAGTTGGGCTGCTCTTTCATCCCCACAGATGGTTCCTGCTCAGGCGGGCCGAGGCGCTGGCTCAGCACCAAGGGGAAGTGTGAGTGGCCAGCACACGTGCAGTGGACAGGGGCCAGCACAGCTCCTGCCCACAGCCCAAATCAGGCTGCACTCGGGCTGGATGGGGCAGTTTCCTTGCTAAGTCGATGTGCTGAGGCTGAAGGGATGTGAGGTCCTGCCTGGTGACAGTGTTAGGGAGTGTGGTGGGATAAATCAGTTTCACTGGGAGGGGCTTAACAAACATGTGTCATATCTGGCCATTTTCTGCCAGAACTGTGACTCTTACAATGGCACATGTCAAGTAGAAGGGAGTGAGAACATGCTATTTCTCTTTTAGATGCCATAGCTGATGTACTTGAAAGTCTTGTCACAGCTCAGAATAACACGTGCATGTATGAGCAAGTGCAAAATACCTACGAGCTATCTCTAGATATTTTACAATGTGAAAAAGGCACATTAAAAAGTAAAAAATATGTCAGAAGGCAAACTTTTACAGTCAACCAGCACACACAGTGCTGACCTCACCTAATCCAGCTAGTCCAGTGGTATTCACTGTATTTTATTTTTTTTAAATGTTTATAACCTCAAGATTGCTCATGCTTATGCATCAACTGCACACAAGTGAATAAATTCTCATGGGTACAAGCTCAACTGTGAACCTACAGCATGTTCAGTACCCAGGGGTAGCTCTGTGCCTGCATGCCCTATTCCTTGGTATATGTGAAGTAGTCCAAGGTAGCTTATACTTCGGTGAGAACAGAGTAAATGTCATTTACTTTGAGATCAAAGCGTGTCCATATGTGGACAGATATGACAGAGGAACTAGGAAGGTGTTAATTTGAAATGTAGTACCCTCCACAGTGACTTGTTTGTACCTGCTTTTATAGTGAAGATCTTGTTTTAATCTACCCTGTGCATTTTCAGCGTCAGACAAAGGAGAGAGTTGCAATCTGACCAGACTTACAAAAATGCTGTCTGTCTGCAGGTAGCCACAAATGGAGTTAAATTTAGAGGGAGAACAACAGTGCTGTCTGTCTGGTGGTCCTGTGCCTGTCACTCTCAAGCAATGCGTGGCCTGTGAGGCACCTTTGGCATTGATTACAGCTACAGAAAATTGAAGTTAAACCTCGTACTGCAGGGAGAATGAAGCATAAGGTTGCACAGGGTGTTTTTTGTCTTATGTTGTTATATTTGGCTCTGCTCAGAAACACTAAACGTGTTTGAAAAGCAGTGAGTCCATTTATTTAAAAGAAAACCTGTTTTCTGAGTTTGATGGCATACGAGCAGTTAGATGCAAACTGAGAAAAGAGTAACTGGGTTTGCACAAAAGGGGAATTTTTTCTCTGCTGTTGAGTGAATTCTGCCCTTGCTCTTGGTCACAGATTAATGTAGTGGCTCACAAACTGTGTTACTATGGGATGCTTGTTTTTGACATCTATCTGAGAAGCTGGTGGTTAAGATAACAACAGACTTGAAACATCCCTGTGATACAGAAGTGCTCCTTTTATTTGTCTCTCCTGTCGGTTTGTGCTGGGAGATTTGCCTTGTGCCTTGATCTTGGTGATCCAAGAGACATTGCTCTGTGTGTTGTAACTGTGATGCCACACGTACCCCTGCCCATGGCTCTCCTGACCTTCCTTCCACGGAAGGTTTTGTTGAGTGGAAGAATAACAAGGGTCAAACAAGGCATTTGTTCACTCTTTGTTACTCTCTGTAAATAGTTTGTTCAGTGACCTTGTTCTCTGAGGTCTGAAAGTCTCTCTTAACTGTGAAGTGGGTTTTAAAGATTTAACTTCAGTTACTTCTCTGAGCTCTGCTTTCACAAAGCCCTCAGCAGCAGCAGCAGCTGTAAATGCCTTTTATATTCCATGAAAACTGCTCAGTGAAAGGAGCCGTTACCTTGCCCATTCAGGACGTGTAAGAGCTGTGCAACACAGGAAATCCTGAGTACAAACGACTTGGTGAATGGGGAGGATGTCTGACACAGTGGATTTTTTCTGTCTTTGCTGAACCCTGATGGAACTTGCAGATGTGAGAGGAGGATTCCAGGGAGTGAAGAGCTGGAGCACTGTAGTTTTTGTAGACTAGGTCAGAAGGACAGGCAGGGTGTTAATGTGTTGTGCTTTTTGGTGACACTGCAGCGTAAAGGTCTGTGTGCTGTAAAAGCCTGAAGATGGGAAATCAGAAGGTGCTCTCTACTGCACCAACAAGGATTTAAGAGATGTAGCTTTTCCTCAGAGATTCACCAGGAGCTGCAGTTACTACTAAGGCAGTAGATGATGAAGTGCAGGGAGGTAAAAATCAGTTATACAGAGGCTCATAGCAAACTGGAACCTGTCAGCAAAGGGAGAAGATTCTGGCACAGCATTACTGCAGAGTATCTACTGTGGGTAAAGTTGCTTTTTGTTTCATAATAACCTCTGAGCCTTTAGAGCAGGCAGTATTTGGGAGTGCGGGGGCCTGTGTCACATAAGTGAGACAGGAGCTAATGGAGAACAGCTCTCTGCTGTTGATCAGCTGCTGTGGGTAAGCCCTTGCAGAAGCCTGGGAATAGGAGCAGAAGCTCTAGGAGCTGTCAGCCTGTATGCCAGAGCCTGAGGAACAGCAAAGGGAGAGCAGGAACTGCCTGTGCTGAGCCTGGGAGCCTTCTTGTAACAGGTGTGTCTGATCTGTGTGTTCCCCTTCGCTAACTCTGGCACCTTTGGAGATCACTCAGCTCTCACTTCTAGATTTGGATTTAATTTTGCAGACAAGGGAAGGAGGTGCCTGATGAAAAAAGGCCAGCATTTCAGTCCCTTAAGACAGGAGCTTTGGAGGGAGCTGTTTGAATCTAGATTCAAACCTTCCAGCATGTCTGCTTCCCACTTGTTAAAATTATGTAGGGCTCACAGAAAGTCTCAGAGGAAGCACTTGGGAGGTGAAGAAAGTGTGAACGATTCAAATGCATGTCTTCCACCTCCCCAGAGAATGTCTCAGCCCTGAGTGGCTGGCTGGGTGGGCTGAGGGTTGTTGTCTAGAAGGACCACAGTGCACAGGGGAATAAGCTGTGCCAGAGCAGAGAGCATACTGCTTCCCTGGGCTCAGGGCATTCAGCCGGGAAGGAGGAATTTCTGTTCTAGCAGTGCCCTGGGGACCTGGAGGACTCTCATTTTAAACCAATGAATGTTTAGTGTAAAACAAAACATAAATTACAAGCAATCTTTACAGCTGGGACCTTGCTGAATTTGGCTTGAGGTCAGGCCTACTTCCTATTGTAAGAGTGCTGGTTAGGAAAGTCTGTTAAAAATGTCTTCAGTTTTACTGGGCTGGTTTTGGCTGGTGAGTTTTAGTCTCTTCTTGACCGAGGGGAAGAAGCCAATGATTTATGGCTGTGGAAAGCTGGCCACTCCTGGCTTGTACATTCCAGAAATTGGCCAGGAGACATTTGGTCCCTCAGATGATGTTTTTTCAAGTCCATCACTTTAGACAGAGGGTGCATTTGGTCACCGTTGGATAGAGGGAAGACTCTTCAGATCTGGTTGTTTCCACTGTGACTTTACATATTTGAACTAGAGCAGACCATCCAGCTAGCACTGGGTATACTGGTCTGCATTAGTTAATGAAGTTGGCATGGGCAACAGCTTAATTAATAAAGAAAGGGAGAGTATTTCTGTGACAATATTTTACACAGATCTTTTAACCATTCCAGTCAGGACAAGGCTCTGTGCAGAGAGTCCCTTGCTCAGAGTGAGGCCCAGAGGTCAGGATATGTCTCCATGAAAGCCTTTTCTTTACTCTTGAGAGCTCTGTCCTTGGCCGTGTGCTGCCAATGCAGTCAGAGTCCAATCAGTCCCATGGTGAGCAGGGCCCTGCCAGCAGCTTAGGTGCAGGTGTACCCACAGGGAGCCACAGCTGCCTAAAAGCCACGGATTTCCACTTTAGGAGCCCAGAGCTGTGGGGAGCAAACAGCAGTCCTTGTGCTCTGAAATGCTGGCTTCCGAACAGTGCTCATCTTCGTCCCTGAACTGATGAATTTACCCCCTGCTGGGAGCCAGAGGGCTGGAAAGTGCATTATGATTGCTCTTCCTAAAGGAAAACTGAACCCTGTCCAGTGCTGGAAGGCAGCTTTTCATTCCATTGGACAGAGAGGGCTGGAAGCAGAACGACTGAGAAGAAATGCCACTGGTGGCTTTTTGCTCCATTCCAGAATAAAAACGGGAAGCACATATGAGGGTAGGGATCACAATCCAGGAAGTCTCTCTTGGGGCACAAGGTGTGGCTATGTCCCAATTCTGCACCAGATTCTGGGTGTCTGCTCCTCTGAATAGTCAGAGCCCCAGGCAGTGCTCAGGGTGGAAGCCATGGATGTGCAATGTGCCAAGGGCAGCCCAGCGTTGTCAGCCCCTGTATCAGCTGTGGGACCTGGGCAGGCACAGAGACAGGTTAATATGTTTCCTGTTCTGTAAGCCCTGCTCTGACAGCTGGTCAGTTCTGGCTGCAGGGCTTCACAGCCTCTGAATGGCAGCCCATAAATCAGAGCTGGCACTGAAAAGAGGAATTGTAATGAAGGCTGAGAGATTCAAGGAGAATTGTTTTCCCGAGTCCCATCCCATTTTCACACATGCACATACAGACACTTGCCCTGTCCCTCAGAAACACTTAACTAGGCTTCACCTCTCTGGGAAGCTGGACTGACTGGTAAATGAGATGTCATGGGCAAACACTGCCCTTGCATTAAGGGGATTATTTCCAAATTATTTGAAAAGGCTTGGCACGAGGGCAGAAACCATAAATAACAAGGAGTACTTTGGAAAGTTGGAGGCAGCTTCATGAGCCCTTGAACTTCCCAGTGCAGAGATGAAGAAAGGAGAGTCCTGCTGGGAAAGGACCCCTGATCCCCATGTTCTCATGTGTGGCTGTGGGCACTTTTGCTGTGTCTGCACAAGGCTTTCATAATAATAGAGCAGTTGTTTATCATTACTATCTGTGTTGTAGGAGGCAGTAGAGTCCTCCAGCTGAGGCTGATTCAGCAGCCTGTCAGGCCTTCTTTTAACAGATCTGCCCCAAAAAATGCAGCTTCTCATGCTGAAGATCTTTCAGTAAGAGCAGAAGAGGTGAGATGGGAGAGGAGGAACGAGAGAGAACACATCAAGGCCATCAGCAGAACAGCAGTGCTAGAACAGGGCATTGAACTGAAAGTTTGCAAGTTTGAATTCCTCACCTGTCTGAAGATTGCAGTGTATTGAGGGGAATATTACAGTAATACAAGAATCAAAAGCTTACAGTCTTTGGAGACTTTCTTAAATGAAAATATGTTTCAAAGAGAAAAACCATTTGGTCCATCTGTGTCCCATTATGGAGCTGGGGCCATCATCCATTTTCATTAGCCAGGGCCTGAGCCTGTGGGTGGGGACAGAGGCCCAGGCAGCTGCCCCAGACGCCAGGCTAAGGAGCACCATATGGAAGAGCCTAATGCATGTTAACAGGTATCAGGGCCCAAAATTGAAAGAATAATGGCCCATCGGCATGGGGCACCCTCTGTGAGACAAACTCTCAGCACCAATCTGTCAGCTGCAATTCTGGCTCATTACGGGGCTGCTGAGCACAGCCCAGCAGACAAGTTGGAGTAATCTGACTTCAGCAAGAGCAATTCCTCCAGCTGTGTGAGCACTCTGGCTCAGTTCCCTCCTTGCTAAGATACATCAAACAAAGTTTATTTCTTTCCTCGGAGATTCTTCCCACTGGGCCTCAGGGGATTCCAGCCAAACATTTAAATTACATGTGATGATCTTTTAATTTGCTGGCTCTGTATTGCTCTTACCACGTCAGAGAAATGCATGCCATAGCAAAGCTGTTTCCCTTTTGCCTGCCCCACACAGGTGTACCTGAAATATCTTCACTTTGACCCACCAGAGTGCTGTAGTTTTTCTAGTTTAAATTGTTAGCTAAGGGGACTCATTTTAGCTGAGTGCCTTGGCATACAGGTTGGAATTGGGTTAGATCCCATATTCTTGCACGAAGTTAACTCTGCACATGGCCAAATCATTCTGTCTGCAGTTCCAGGGGAGCTGAGCATTGCTGGAGCAAGTAAGATCCTGAAGCTGGTGGAATTCACTGACAGTTATTGTGGCTGGGACAATTTAGGACATACTTTCATAGACTCTGTGGCTAATTTTAAATTAGAGGGCTACAAGCACCTGCCAAGTCTCCCTTTGCTTGCCAGCAGGCCCAGTGCCTTCAGAGCGTGTCAGCAGTTTCCAGCAGACTTTTTCTGTGTGCAGCTTTGAGACTCAACAAGTGGTGGATCTGCTGGTAGTAAGTACAAACAGGTGGCAATGTGTCCAACAGGTGGGAAAGTCACATTTGCAATCACCCATGTGCAGCAGTCAGGTAACTTCTTAGTCCAGGGAGTATTTGAGTGCCAAGCCCCGAGCAGTTGTTTTTGTGCAGCCAGGTTATAGCTCTGCCTGCCTCTGAAATGCAGGTTTTTCTGAGGCAGAATACAGTTGGCACAAGCTCACTCCCCCTTTGTGAGGCTTCTGTTTAATTGTGTTTTGTTGAAAACTCTATTTAAAAGCTCTCTTTGTCCTTTTGCAGGTTGCCTCTGTTGTTCAAGCTTTAGTCATGACTTCTGGTGAAACTTCAGCATTGTGGATTTCATAATGCTGAAAAGTGAGGAGAAGGAAGCCAGGTAAGTGTCTCACTCATTTAAAAGACACAGTTAAATTTCTCTGTGAAAGAACAGCAATCTCACCTCAAATCCAAGTGTTTGACAGTGCCCAAAACAAAGGGACACAGGATCAAAGGGTGTTTTGCAGGTTATGGCCTTGTGAAGGTTTCTATGAGAGAAAGATCAACAGAGAAGCTGAGGAGCAAAATGTCCGTGCAGCACAGAACTCTTACCCTGCATTTTGATAGGCTTGTTGGTTGTTTTTTTAGTTTTGGTCCCTCTATGACAAGAAACAAGAGTTTCAGGATGGAATTCTGTCAGAAATGAGCTTACATCTGAAGGACAGTGTTCAGTTTGAAAACTTCCAGTTCTTTCAGGCAGGAATAGATTTGACAGTCCTGTCTTAAAAGTAAGGTTGACAAGGCCAATCTAACATCTAGAGAACATCTAGAAGGTACCAGAAGGTATCCCTAATTTCTCCTCTAGAGAGAGGAGCAATTTGAAATAGTTGGGAAAAGCATTGTTTTTTCACTGAAGTGGTCAGCAAAAGTTTAACACAGCTGGTTGCATGAAAGGTCTGGGTTTTTTTCCGGGAGTGCTACAGGCATTTTAATATCCAGGTTCTGATTGATGGGACTGTTGGCTCTAACACGCCTTCAATCTGTTTTCTCCAAGGCAGGAATGAGGTCGTGTGTATTCAGTGAGGGATGTGGCCAGAGGGAAGATTTGTCTGTTCCAGTGTATCATACTAACTCTTTAATGTCTGAGCAGGAGCTCTTATTTTGGGAATGCTTTGGGCTGGCTTTACTGTTTGTCTAGATTAGTGAGGTAATAGCCTATTTGTTACAAAAAAATTGAGGTTATGGACAATTGCAGAGGAAGAGAAATGGGAAGGATGTTTTTGAGTTGAACAGGGCTGAGTAGAAAATGCATTTGGATGTATATATGGGCAAGGAGCCTGTTGCAAGTGGGTTTAATGAATTTGCCAGTCCTGATGCTGTTGAAGGTTATTCTTCAGGACATTTTTCAGCTCTTCCCTCTTCAAGAGTGGGGAGGGAGCCTCAGGAATTTACTGTATCCTCCAGTCTCTGCAAGTTATCCATTTGGGAGGTGAGTACAATTCTTCACAGTGTTAATTAGTGCATGTACATGTAGAGGAAGAGTAGTCATGAAAGAAGGAACAGATGAAGGGGAGATGGAAATAGACAAGCAGCCAAGCTCTGACTTCCAAAGGCAGACCTTGTGCTTTCAGCTGAGAGCACCTTGTCTGCTGCGGTTTGGTGTGGAAGATGAAGTCTGGATTCCCCTTTTTTTTGAAAAACCAGGGCTTCATCCCAGACTTAGTGGTGGTTGTTGTACTCTGCCTCCCCTGATACATGCTGGACATGTTATTCACCAACCCCCTTTGACCCTCCTGCTGTTTGGAGGCAGGTTTACCCAGGGAAAATGTGCCTGGAACGTGCAGAGCATCCTTGCTTGGAGAGAAGACAGCACTGTTTCCTGGCTTTGGCTGTAGCTGTGTCTGAATTGTAACCAAACCCTCATCCCAGCACAAGCAGCTGCTCCAGTGAAGTCACAGACTTGGAGCCAGCCCAGCAGACATGCTGCAGATACCAAGGGAGTGGGTGGGAGTGAGACAGTAGCCGTGTGAGCTCCTTCATTTCTGAGAGCCAGGCCAGTGGGACTGGGGACACAGAGGGAAGAGACTCTGACCTGTGTGGCTCCTGTGCTGCCTTCCCCACAGCAGGGCAGTGTGATCAGCATCTCTTACTTGTGTTATGCTCTCTTCCCAAGGGAATGAGTGTGTGCAGTGCAGGGATTTGCCCTGGAATTTGTCTAGTCATGTGCATAAACATGCACACATCCATCCATGCAGTTTGTGCTGTTAGATTCTGCAGCTGTGCAGTTGGACAGAACCTATACAGGTCATTTTCAGTATGTACACATTCATGATGTATAAATTATGTGTGCTTTGCATCTGAGGTCTGTTGTGCTCCTGAAGAGGTCCTGTGTCCCAGCCTGAGACCACCCCACACAGGTGATGGTCACCCTTGCTTTTGAAAGCTCTGATGATGCCAGAGGAGCAAAACTGCCAACTGTCAGGATCTTACTGCAGGGGTTTTGTTGCCTTCCTAGACAACGTGAGCTCAGGTCCAAGGTCTTTCAGATGAGGATGATGCTGTAGAGTAGCAAGGCTGCCTTAAGGCAGTCCGTGCAGGGTGGAGAGGCCAAGGCCAGTGTTTTTTTCCCTGCTGGAGAAATGTGCTGTAGCACTGTGGCAGCTGGAGTCCATCTTTGCAAACAGAACATAGAGCAGTGAGGTGGCAGTAGACAGTGTGGGAAGTAGGAAAGCCTGCCCTAACTGATGAAAGTGTCTTGCCCCATTGCAGGAGTTTTCTCTGCCTCCTATTTTTCCCCTGGCAAGATTATTTTTCTCCCTGTTTCACAGCAACCAGGTTCTTCCCCCTGCCCCACTCTATGCTCTGCTTGCTCCGTCTGTGTGCTTGTCGTCTTTGATGTCAGTCACGCTATTTGATTTGTAATGAGGAAACAGAATGTCTTTTCCTCTGCTGCATTTGTTTCCCCCAGTCCTCTGAAGCCCTCAGAGCAGGAGGGTGGGATTTAGCCACGGAACAACAAGCACCCGAGCAATCTCCCAGGGCTCTGCAGAGGCAGCTGGCGTTGGAGAAGGAAGGGGCAGTGGGGAGCAATGTCTTCAGGGATCACAGCGAGCTGCTGTGTTGCTCATTTGCTCCCCTGGTTGGTGATGCAGGGACAGCCCTGCTCTGTTAGATGAGGGCACTGTGCTTTTCCTCCATTCTTTAACCAGCCTCTTGCTCTGGCACTGTACCTGTTTTGATCCTGGAGGCACGTTCGGGTGCTCGCTGCCCTGTTTATTATACCTGAAACACCAACCAGTCACTGCAGTGCTTTCCATGGGATTGCTGTCAGAGCACAGGAGCTGCCTTTCAAAGACACGGAGGTGGTTTGTTCCCCCAGCACTAGTTGATTTTTGGAGGCACTGTGTGGTTTTGCATGGTCCACTTGAGAGTAGAGCTGTCTGGGACTTTTTTGATTAAGTGGATAGTGGGGCTGCATTGATTTTATTTTTACAGGAGCTCAGAGTTTGTTACAGCTGAAATTCTTTCTGTAGGAACACAGCTTAGGCAAAATCTACCTCAGTTAATATTTCTGCAGTTTCAAAACTTCAAGTCAGAAGGAAATCTGAACTGAAGAGCTGACCCATGACCTAGCCTGGATCTCACAGCACTTTGGTGACAGCCCCAGCAGCAAAGCTGCTTTCCAACCTTCTCATCTTTTTGGTCGGTTCCTGCTGCTGTCTGGTTTTGTAGGGGAAGTGGAGATCAGGTCTCTGGATCTCAGTGGTAGAGCCTGAGGCACTGTGCTGGCTGAGCAGCCCTGCTCTTGCTGATTTATTCATGTGTCTCACTTGGCTGTCTGCACTCGATGTTACCACAGGAGGGATTTGAGACCTTTCCTTGAGAGACCTTAGTGTTGAGTAGTAAAAGCATATACTGGGAGTCTGTACAGGGTCTGAGGGAAAGTGGGAACTCACACAAGGTCTCTTCAGCATCCATGTTACTCTATGACACAGAAGATTTTTCTTTTTCCAAGGGAAGTTCTTTCTCTGAACCTTGTCCTGGTGGTTCTGTTGAGAATGAGGCTCAACCTTTGTGCTGCCTCAGTCAGCCCTCAGCATGGAAGGAGACAGGGGCACAAGAAGACAGCTGGACAAACTTCTCAGGAGGAATCTGTCATTCCAGGTAACAGCCAAACTTCCTAAAGTGGATCAGTAACTTGGCACAGAGGCTGGAAGCTGCAGTGACGTGGATGAAGTCCACTGAGCCTTTGGGGCTGGCTTAGTCCTGTGCCAAAGGAAGACTGGGGACAAGAGGAGCATCTGTGTGGCCTGAGATTTGCTATCACAGTGCTCCCAAAATACTGCTGCACCTGGAGAGCTGAGCCCCAGAGGCCTTTTGGAGCTGGCAGGATTCTGGGAGAAGGAACAGGGACAGTGTTTCTGGCTTTGTTCACATCGGGTGCTTCTCCCCAGACCGTGCCAGGGGAAAGCCAGTGTGTGCACCAAGTGTTCAGCTTCTCAGGCTCCAGGATTACAGTTTGTTCAGGCAGCTGTCTTGTCTCAGCAACCATCAGCTTCACGGGCTTCACCAAATTCTGCACTGTGAGAAACTTCTCAGACCCAAGATCAGAATTGACTCTCCATGCTTCTGCTACTGAACTAAGCAGGAAGCCTGATGGGGAATGCTTCTGGAAGTATTTATGCCTGAGGGAATCAGGCAACAGCTCAGTTAGGCAGGGATTGATTTTTTGCAAAATTTTCCTTCTCTTCCCCTGTTTCCAGCAAGCATAAATTCCACATCTATCTTGTTGATAGGATCATTTTAGCAGCTAGTGGGCCATGGGAAAAGCCAGTCCCCTCTGGGCTCTTGTCCATTAGCCATGTTTGTAGGTACTGCTGCTACACGATTAATTATTACTGTTACTAGTTTCTCCTTCACTTCTATTAAATGGTGTTTTCTCTTTGCAGTCTGCTGAATGGTTTGTTTGCCTTAGTTTTGTTCATGTAATAACTCCTGCTTTCCTGCCAGTTTCACTGCCTGGGGTAATGATTTTTTGGCTGTTCAGAAGGTGTCCATTTAATTACAGGATATCTCAGGATCAATTTTCTGCCTGTGCAGTGCAGTAGTCTCTTCCCTGCCACAGACCAGTTTTCCCACTTTCTGTCCATTTTTTTCAAGGCAGAGCTGGACTTTGGCTCAGCACGAATGTATCTGGCTTTTCACCCTCTGAAGATTTAGGCCTATCTCCATGTGCACTGGAACAGGAGTTTTGTGGGAAAACTCAGTGCTGGCTTGCCCAGCTCCCCTCGCTGCCCGTGCAGGCTCTGTGTGGAGCCGCCTCCTCCCCCTGCCCACCTTCCCGCACAGCAGCGACCCCGCAGCCCCCCGCAAGAGCCCGCAGCACTCCCGACCCGCCCGCTCATCCCTGCCCACCTCTCCCTGCCACTCACTGAAGCCTGAACACCAGCCTGGGTTTCAGTGATTGCTGTTCCCGGAACTCAGCAGGCTGAAGGGGGTGGAGGAGAGATAAATATCAGAGTTCAACATCCAGACAAACACAGCAGAGCACACACAATAAATACATCCACCCCCAAATGCAAATACATTATGAGAGATTCCTTGCCTGGGGCTCTGAGTGGAGCAGGCTGGGACAGGAGAGCAGCACCATGAGGTGAGTGCAGTGGCAGGGCCCTCCCCAGCTCCTCTGGCCACTTGGCTTCGTGCAGGCTCTAGAAGGCATGAGCATGTGTCTCATCTTGTTTAGCTGCTGCTAGACTATGACTGCACTGACACCTCCCCATTTCTTCCACTGTCAAAGGAGAAGGGTGTTGGGCACGAAGATTTCAGCTGGTGCTGAGATAGCTGGTTTGGTATTGAGCCTGGCAGCTTGGATGTGTGGTTTTGGGGTATGATCTGAGTTCATGCTTCCTCTTTGTCTATTAATCTCTTTTCCTTTGACACAGGCTGTTTGTCTTGCTGGCTTTGCTCTACAGTGGAGTAAAGAGCAGTATTGTACCACAGAAAATGTATGGGAAGATCACGTCCCCAAACTTCCCAAATGTCTACCCAAACCACAAGGAGAGAATCTGGAATATTACTGTCCCCAAGGGATATTCCATTCGTATCTACTTCACCCATTTCAACCTGGAGCTGTCCTACCTGTGTGAATATGATTATGTGAAGGTATGTGTAGAGTAGTAGCAGGCTAAGCTGTTAAAAACTGTGTTTATGTGATCCTGGGGATGCAGGACCAATATAACTCTTGTAAGCACTTGTTTCTAGTCTGCTTGTAAAGTTCAGACTCAGCTGATTTCTAAATGACATGTTTATTGAGGCCCACAGGACCAGGAAACAGAACGTTTGTGTTGGAACATCTGAAACTTGTTTGTGCTCAGAAAATTCTAATGCTCCCCTTTTGTAAAGCAAAAGGTTTGCAATTTTGCCCAAAACAACATTTGAGCTTCATTTTGCTGAAGTTACAATGTGTGCTTTTAAATTAACAAGTAGTGCTTTACATGGAGTATAATGGGAGAGCATAAAATGTAAGTGATGGTCTAAACAAGGTACTGTCAGCTTGTCTGAAGGGGCACTGCAGCACTCGCTGTGATGTTTGCTGGCTGATGCGAGAAGCAACCTCGGGAAGGGGAACAACGATACGAAACTGCCTTGGGGAAGTGTTTGGGTGGTCAGTGGTGCCCCTGAAAGGTTTGTGCTCCAGGTTCTGGGTGTGCTCAGGTCCATGGGGGCCTGCCACCGACCTGAGGCCGTGCTGTCTCTGCACTCCTTTAGTTGTTTGGTGGGCCTGCTGCACATCAAAGAGGGATCTGTGTACACAGGGAGTGTGCAAACCCAGTTTGCATCTGATAGAACCAAACCAGGCTGCCTTGTTCCACAGTTTTGTATAGCAAGTTGCTCCCATTCCCCAGATCCATGCTGTTCTTCATGTATTTCCCTCTGGGCAAGACACAGTACTCCTTTCTGGGAGGTGTGTAGTACACAACTCCCTCTCTGCCATGCCCAACATAAACCCCACATACCAGGACATTTCTCTTGTATTAAAGATAAATGAAGAACTGAAACTGTAATAAGTGAATCATAGAGCAAGTGAGTCACTCATTAAAGACACCTTTTACTATACATTTGAATTTGCCACTTTGTGAAACCTTTTCACCCCAATTGTCTCTGACTTTACCAAGATCTGATTGTCACTGGGAGCGCCAGGTTAACATGAGTGGTATAAACAAAGCATGGCTGGCACCACAGCTTTGGGGTCCCTTGGAAAGGAAAAAGGGAGATAAAATTATGGCCTTAAGTCACAGAGAACAGGGGAAGTCTTCTCTTATCTGTCCTTGGATGTAGACTGACCTCCAGAAGCACCTTTTGAGAGCATCCAAACCTCCTTCCTCACACTATTACAAACATGAATTTCAAGCTATGGCAGCAGGTTGGGAAGATCAATGTGCTGTACTTATCTGGTGGATCATCTGGCTGTTTTCCAGCTGAGCTCAGGTGGGAAGACCTTGGCTAAGCTGTGTGGAAAGGACAGTACAGACACTGAGGAGGCTCCAGGCAACAAGACGTATGTCTCCATTGACAACCGGCTCGTTGTAGTGTTCCGGTCTGATTACTCCAATGAGAAACCATTCACGGGCTTTGAGGCCTTTTATGCTGCTGAAGGTAAGAGACCAGCCCAGCCCTCTTGTGGGTGGAAGAGCCACAGCTGTGTGGGGTTGGTGCTTCCCTGTGTTCTCACAGTCTGTGCTGCTGGTGTTGGGTGGGAGATGCAGAAGGGCACAGCAACAAAAGGCAAACAACCCAACCTCTCTAAGCACAGAGTGGCTCAGACTGAGAGAACACATTGTTGAAGGGCACTGTTTGCCTGATTCTGTGCTTTGCCCATTAGATATCGATGAGTGCAAGCAGCGGTTGGATGGTGAACCCCTCTGCAATCATCACTGCCACAACTATGTGGGGGGCTACTATTGCAGCTGCAGGGTTGGCTACACACTGCATGAAAACAAGAGGACGTGCACAGGTGAGCACTTGCTGGATTAGGAGATACTCCCCCACTGCCATATCCCACTTACAGTGCTGGGACCAGCTTATCCCTGTGTGGGTGTGACCAAAACTGTGTATTCCACACCCCCGTGTCATTTCTGATGGACTGTTAATAATGGGTGCTGTTAGGGACAGAAATTGTGTGTGGCATTAAAGTGGTGCACTGGCACTTGGTTTTGTCTACTCCTTTCCACCCCTGTTCAGTTTTAGGTGGGTTGAATGGAGAGGCAAGAAACTTGTCTTATGCTCCCCACCACAGACACTTCTAGTCCTCATGACTGCCAGTGCAGTCAGTCTTGCAAAACTGAGTAGATCTTGTTCCCTGGGTACTGAGACACTGAGAATTCTGGACCCAGGTTAGTAGATGTGTTGGAAAAACTGGCAATTGACTTGTGAAGTCTAATGGAGAAACAGTCTTCTTACCCAGAGTGACACAGGCCAAGAAACAGCACAACCCATGTATCACTGACACCAGATACCATGATCCACTCATTAAATGGGAGGCTGATCTCTTGCTCAAAGCGCTCACAGCATGAAGATCTGTCTCACTGACTGCTGCCCAGCCCTGCTCCTCAGGTCACAACCAGGAAAAGGGATCAGCACCTCAGAATTCCCCCTGCACTGAAACACAGCCTACATGGGGTGAGGGGCTCCTCCTCTGTGGGTGCAGCTTTGCCTCCTGGAGCTGAGTCCTGTCTGGACAGAAGCAGCACACACTGCTCATAAACACTGTCACAGGTGGAAGATGGTTTCTTTGAGCTCTCCCATGCTGAAATACAGAACTGGATCCAGCTTCCAGTGCTTAAGGTTGCCTTGGCATTTGGCTTCCCAACTCCAGCCAGTTACAAACTCTCCGGCTGTGGCTGCCTGGGTCTGATTCAAGCTCCTCATGTCTCCAGTGTATTGGAACAGATCTTCCTAAAGTGATGGCTTTTAGCACAAGTATATGGATTTACTGGCACTGTAAAGTGTGTGCCTGGCCTTAATGTGAAGGTGCAAAATGGAAAGCTGTGAACTGGCAGACAAGCAGCTCTGCACTGACCATTCATGTGTGCACACTTCTGCCCCCCTCACTGAACAGAGCCCGAGCACGGGGAGCTCCTCAGCACCTTGATGGTGGAGTTGGAAATTGAGAACTGGGAATTGCTGTGGTGCAGCTGATGTGCTGGAACCTGTTCACATTTAGAGCCCTTGTATCCAGCACTGCAGCTGCTCCAGCCACCGGGCTGCAAGGCAAAAAGCCTCTGTTAAACTCCTTCACGCAGAGTGGCATTTCAGAGATGAGCTTCTGCAAACAAACAAACAGCCCTTTCCCCCGTGAAAGAAAGCCCACAGCCTCATGGTCTGAGATGCAGATGATGGGCCTACCAGGGCACTCCAAAGGCAGCAAGACCTTTTTGTCCTGACACATTTTGTCTGGGAGCAACCTTTGCCCATGTTCAGTTCTGGGTGGAGGACTGGCAATGACAGAGATGAGCTTCTGCAAACAGATGAACGACAGCCCTTTCCCCCAGGAAAGAAAGACACTTTCCAAGAAGTCCAACCTACCCCGGGTGCCTGAGATGGAGTTAACTGTCTTCATTGCAGTCTGTTTGGTTCCTTGTCCTTAACCCCTAACCCTAATGGCACCCTAACCCTCACCCTGTCCCCTAACCCTGGGAGGAATTGTCGCCCATGTTCAATTTTGGGAAGCAGAGGGCAAAAGCTGCCCCTGTGACTTTTGGGCTCCTGTCTGGGCAGGCTAATATTGACAGGCTCTTTTTCTGCTTTATTTTCCAGTGTAAGATAATTAATCTTCTGCTGCTTAGGCAGAGATGGTGACAGATGTGCTGGGAAGAGCTGGGTTCCCTCCCTCCTGCCCTGCCTGTTGCAGTCTGCCCATGGTCTGCAGGTTTCTCTTGCTCCACGACTTGTCTGTTGTGGTTCCTTGCCTTTCAGACCTGCCTCCTCAGACAATGGAGGGGCTATTCCTTGTTGAAAGCTGATGGCAGCCTCTGGGGCGTTCATTTTCTCACATTTCCATGTGTCACTTGGGAAAATAAAAGGTAGATAAGGCAGAAGCTGATAAGAGAGAAGCCATTGTGAAGGGCCCCTGAGCATCACAGATAAACCTGAAGACTCTTGAATTTCTTGTCCAGTTCTTGTTGCTTGACCTTCTGTAGTTCCTAAACTGCAAGAAAACCATGACCAGACCTTTGTTCCCTAATGCTCCCTTTAGATGTGTTCTGGTCTGCACCCAGACTTGTAGATTGAAACTTTCTATTCAGAGCCCAACTACTCTTCAGAAAGGTCTGAATTTTCCCCCCCACCCCGTTTTGTGACTCTGGCCATTTCTCCATTGGGAACGTGGCCTCATGGCTGAAGGGTGTTCTGATGGACAAAGCCTTGGAGTTGCAGGACTTTGGTCACAGGGTAGCTGAGGTTTCTTTTCTTCACACTCAGTGCCCTCCCCACACAGATGCAACACCAGGAATGCTGGTCTTCAGCTCAGTTGCTTGTGGTGTTGATTGATGCTGTCTCAGCCCCACAGTGCCTCTCCCTGCTCCACAGTAAGACCCATTTCACCTCCATTTAGGCTGCACCCTCTTTGGGCAGGGACCATCTTGAAACAGGTAGGAGAAATGCTGTGCCCTGTACTTGTCAGGGACTGACCAGGGCCCCCCAGCTCTGTGGAGGAAACATGATTGTTGCTAGAGTTTAACAAGTCAGAGCTCAGCAGCTCTAGGTGAGCTGCTGAAGGAAAAACAAGGCTTTTTTCAAAGCTTGAGGGAGTAATGAGCATTAGCCAATCAGTATTTCCTTACTTCTGCCGTTTAGCAGGAGTTGCTTTTAGTTGTTATTTATGAGGCTTGGCTACTCCAGCTGGTTAGTGTGTGCAGTAAACAGGGGAGGGACCATTGTCCAGGTGAGCATGGGAGGAAAGCTGAGGAGTCTCTTAGGTGGGACAATTGACTCATTTTGGGCCATTGCACTTGCAGGTTTCAATGTTCCCTTGGGCAAGTCACTTGGTACCAGCTTTGAGCATCCATCTGCAAAATGAGAGGAAACATCCTTGCCCTGACTTACCGGGAAGTGCTTAGTAAGTGTCTAGGAGGTGCATGCAGCAGAGAACAGATCTGGGGGCAAAGTGGCTGTGCAAGCACTACCAAGGCTTACTCCTGCCATGTTTAATCCTGTTTAAAGCTGTTTCATGGTCACAGTGAATTGTGATCAAAGCAGCTTGAAATTTTGTGACACAATTTATGACCCACCTTTAGCTGGAGGCCTAATGAGCCGATGACAATGGACCTGCAAGGTTTGAGGGGGTCATTTTTCAGAGTTCAAGCCTCTGGCAAACAGCTCGCTGTGATCCTAATAAAAATATGGCCTAAACATAATTGAGCGCTCTCAGGACAGCCCTAAAGCTTGGACTGAGCAGTCAAGAGAGAGCATTTCTGCCAGCAGATGTTAAAAAATTATTTGATCCTTTTTGTGCTAGATGTTTATTACTTTCTTGCTTGCAGACTTATGGGAAAAAATACTGCCCTGACAAAGGGAACTCTCAGAGGCCACATCCAGAAGATATGAGGAGAAAAGTAAGGTCCAGTCTGAGCCTTTTCACCTTCAAGCTGTAGATTGCCTTGGACTAGCACAGTGTCTTCTGTTGGGTCAGCTAGTTCTGGCTATTCATGTGAGCACAGGTCAAGAGAGTTTATTGGTGATGATTCACATTTTCCCAAACTGTATTATGAAAGTCTCACAACAGCATTAGAAAACTGAGTTTAAAGGAGACAGATGTAATGGAGTATGAAAAGCTATTAGTCTCCATCTTTCTCCTTTTTCAGTCCTTCAGAACAAGGCCTGTTTTCTGAATTGCTGGGCTGTTGCCAGGGCAGTGTTCCTGTGTGGGGAGCCCAGCTCTGTGCACAGGCGTGGGGCTGTTCTCTGCCATGTGAACACGGAGCAGTCTGCCCTGAAGAGCCTCTGAACCAGCACCTGGGCAGCTCAGAGCAGGTCTGGAATGTGCAGTGCCAGGATGGCCCCGGGCTGAGGATCCCTGGAGCCCAGCCTGCTGCCTCGGGGACTGGCCAGCACCTCACACCTCAGTGCACCACACACTTCAGTAAGTGTTTTTTAAAGCATACTTCATGCAGCAGCATAATCCTGGGTTTGTGTTAGAGTTGTGTTTGCCACCCTTTAATTTCATGTGTCCCTTTGCCCTCTTATTACCAGAGAAAGCAAACAGCTTTCAGGAGCTACAGTGGGTGGTTACATGCAGTGTTGCTCTGTCTCTGCGGCATGTGTGTTGCCACACAGGGGGCTTTTCTCCATCCTTTCTCTCTATTACTTGTATTTGTGCTGAGCTTTAGTCTAATAACATTCTTTTAAACGTACTTTCAGCAAAGGAGATAACATGATCACCTTGGGAAACAGAAGCCAAGGTGTTCTTGCCTTCTAATTTTGAGGTTCTTGTGAAAAAGAATTTAACCTTACCAACCTTAGTAGTCCCTTCTTTGCATGATCCCATGGCCAGGGACAAATGGTTTTGTAGGTTTATAGGAAAGGATTCTGATGCAGAACTGGCAAAGCATTTGAGATTCTAACTTCTTAGTGATTTCAGTAGGGAGTTAGGGGCATAAAGATAGTCCTCATTATATTGTGGCTTGTATGCTTAGGGTAAGAATTCCCACTGAGTCTTTCCTCACACCCAAGGATTTAATGCTTTCATCCCTAACTTTTCCTAGAATTGCCTCCAGACTACTCCTGAAGGGGCTGTAGAGTTGGGACACATACTGGCAGCATGAGGAAATTTCAGTTTAAGAGAAGCAGATTTTTTTGCCCTTCATGGGGGTGAGATCTGCATATCAAACAGGTTTTGGTGTGTTTCTTAGCATGGGCTCACAGGAGGTGGAAGGAGGTGTTAGAGTGGGACCTTAAAGCCTGGGAGAGGCAGTGAACTCTGTCACTGGAATATTTTAAGCAGCATCCACAGCAGCTATGGGGAGTGTGCTGGAAAAATGTGCTTTATTCTTACACAGTCAAATGCTTCTGTAGTTAGAGGCACAATCAGTGAAAATTACAGAAATGTGCATTTAGCTGGGAAGAATGAGGTAGTAACAATTAAGGAAAAAAACCCACTTAGTGATAAACCTCTACAAGTATAGCATGAAAGGAAAAGATTGAATTCCCTTTGTAGCTCAGCTGATCTGTGCTGGTGCAAAGCAGGGTGCTGTAGGGCTGGGTTCGGAGGCAGACAGGACCTCCAGGTGAATTAGTCAAGCTTTCTCCACTTCTTTGGACTGAGAGGCATTTCAAACAGGATTTATAAATTAGGAGAGCGCTCAGTGTTAACAGAATAGGCATTTCTAGGTGTTTGTGTATCTGTCAGCTGTGTTTGAGAACCTGTGAGGATGAATTCAGTGGAACACAGAGAGGTGCTCAGTCACTGGGGTGCTGAATAGGTTCATGCCAAATAAAAGCAGCTGCTCATAACTTTCTGGGAAGATGGACAGAGGGAGGTTGTTCTGAAATTACAGCTTGTGCTAAAAGAAACACTTGGTGCCCAAGTGCATCCTGACTTGTGTTGGGGTATTTCAGTTGAGCTGAGAGCCACACAAACACAAACCAAAAAGATTGTTCTTTTGCTTGTTCTTCCTTTCCTTTCCCAGTAAAGGCTGCTGATCCAAATATTTCCTGTAGCAACAAGTGGGGCTGACACAGAAGCACAGGGAGGAAATAGGCTTCATTCTCTGAAGTAGAAGAAGCTTCGAATCTTGGCTAATGAAATCCATAGTCAGTTAAGGGACAGTAATGTTCATTTTCTCATTAGGGACTTGGTCCCCTTCCGTTAAAATGGCGACTTTAAACTGTGTGTTCTGTTTTTAGGTGATAATCTGTAGTTAATGCCTGGATAATGCATTTTTGTTGGTGGAGGTTAGCATGGTGTGTTTGAGGACACAATTCAAAGCCAAACAATTTCCCTCTCACAATTAATTCAGTGTCAGAGTGGTGCAAAAATCTGCCGGTGTTATCAGACAGTCCAGCATTCCTCATCAATTACAGGATTGCTCATACAGCTTTTGCAGCACATCATAAAGCCTTTGTTCCCAGCTGATCAAAGCACCACTTCACAGCGATCAGATGCTGTCAACAAGCAGAGATCCTCGGGGCACTTGTGGCTGTTCCTTCTTGCTTCCCTTCAGCAGGGAGCATTTGTGGCTCCAATTGCGCCGGCAAGAGGCACAGCTGGTTTTGCTCAGAGAATACAATTACGTTCTAAACGTCTGGCAACAAAGGCATTAAAAAGAAAGAGCTGCATTCAGAGGCTTCTGGAATTGAGGAGCTGATAGCTGTCTTACCACTCCGCACACTCTGGAGCAGCAGAGAAGCTGCAAATTTAACACCTCGGAATGTTTCTGATGAGCTTCCAGTTATCACACTTCTTGGTGACCTCCAGCCCTGCAGCTGTTGGAGCGGTGCTGCCTCCCTGCCCCTCTCCTGAGGCAGGAGTGCTGGAGAGTGCTGGTGCCCTGGAACCAACACAGCACGTTTGTGGCTCCAGAGCTTTCCTGGAGGCCCAGAATAATGTAGAAAACCATCCACCTCCTTTACCCAGTAGGGCTGAACTGAGTTAATGCAACTATGATCATTTGCTGTTGTTTGTTTTCTCCCAGCCCACTGCCAGAGTTAGGCTTTTACTGAGACCTGGAGAAATCACTGGCCCTGACTATCAACACCTGATCTCAGCTCCTGCAGCTGCAGGATCCAGGTAGAAGAGGCTTCCTGATCGTGTTGGAATTCGTGGAGACCTTTAATGTGGAGACACACCCTGAAGTGTTGTGCCCCTGTGATGTCCTTAAGGTAAGGTGAGGTTTATTGCATTTCATCACTACTTTTATGAGACAGGCCCAACTCTTTTACTGCATCTTTTTCAGGCCATGTTTCACCGCGTGCTCATTTCTTCTTCTTGCTTCAGTTTTGTCATTTTTGTTTTTTTTTTCCTCTCCATACCTTCCTCTTTTGGAAAATTCACCAAATTAGATGAATTAGATTTCATCCCAGCCTCTGCCCTGTTCCCAGAACTTCATACTGGAAAGGCCTGAACAGTGACCAAACACCAGTGCTTTGAAACTGGTTTTGTGGATAGTTTCAGCAGTGTACCTACTGACCAAGTGGCTGCTAGGAAATTTAATGATGAAGTAAAGTTTCAAAAGAAGCCCAGAATTCCAGCTGATCTTACAGTTCAACTTGGATCCAGGCATATGATTTTATTTTAGGGAACAATTTCCCCGGCTTGCCAAGAGTTACAAGGTACGTGTTGAGGCAACAGCTGTCCTGGGCCGGTCCTGTCAGTGCAGGTCACGGCTCCCCCCGGTGTGAGTCACTCACAGCTTTACCTTAATTCGCAGTAATCCTAAATCTGTACCCACGAGAGTGAGAGGGGGCAGAGAAAGGGGAGGGTCCCCCCCAGGAGCCTCAAGCGGTAGGCAACATGCTGGCTCTTGAGGGAGCGCTGATGCCGGGCCGTGCCGTGCAGTGCGGTGTGCTATACCGGGCCGGGCCGTGCCATGCCATGCCGTGCAGTGCTGTGTGCTGTACTGTACTGTACCGGGCCGTGCCATGCCATGCCATGCCGTGCAGTGCTGTGTGCTGTACTGTACTGTACCGGGCCGTGCCATGCCATGCCATGCCGTGCTGTGCTGTACTGTACTGTACTGTACCGTGCCGGGCCGTGCCGGGCCGTGCCGCGTGTCCGGCCGCAGACACCGCAGTGCTGAGGCGCCACCGCGTGGCCGCGGCGCGGCGGTGCAGGAGCGAGCCCCGCTTGGCCCGCTGTCTCTGCTCCCCGGTGGCCCCCCCGGTACCGCCCGGACAGGGCCAGCCGGGTCAGCGCGGCCGCGCTTCGTTTCCCGGGGATTAAACACGCAGGGGCCTTTCTCGCCAGCAGGTCCCGCTGCCCACCTACTGTAATCAGAGGTGTGCCCGGCACGCCGGGGTTGTCAGCCGGTGTCCTTTGCTGCGCTCCCCGAGGAGCCGCTCTCCGCGTGTCTGTGTGTACAGCCCCCCTTGCTCATGCCCCGAATGCTGCTGCTCAGGGATTTGCTTCTAATTATGTCAGAAGAAAAGGATGATTTTGCGAAAGATTGCACAAGATCAGTGTAGCGAGGATTGTTAATGTTCTTTCATTTGTTACTCATCTCTCCGGGGAAGTTAGAACAGCAATACATGGTCATTCCTGCTGAATGCTGCACTTCAGATTTGTTAAATGATTTACTATTTAACATGCCTTGGTCTTTCCTGAGGCTCCCTATCACAGCCAGTATTGCAGGTTAATGCCCAAAACTCAGTTCAGTTCTCCTTGAAGAGAGTAAAAAGTTGAACCTTCCTTTATCCCAGCTCTCTTTGGGAGAATGCAGTCTCATAATTAACTAAATTGTTGCTTTAGAACTGCTTGGCATTGTTTCTGGCAGGAAGATTGAACCACAGTATTTGTGAGGGGAAAAGCCACTGCATTCCCTCACTGCAGAGTGAAGCGTTGGGCGTTTTGTTTTTTAATGCCTGAACTGCTAAATTAATTACTCCGTAAAATTAGTAGACTGAGTTTTGGGAGAAACGTTTTACAATGTAATAGCGTAATTGTCCCTCTTATCTTTTAGATTAGAATATCCATATATTCCAATTACCTTAATTTACATTCAGAACAAATGCACTTTCTTCTCCATGCCCAAATTCCTCAGTAATGCTGTCTCTCTTGATTACAGAACTTTTCCAAGGGATGCAGTACTAATGAAAATTGTATTCTAAATCAAATATTCATTTGCAAGCAATTTTACCATTCCAAAACAATCTAGGGATCACATTTAGATTCATTAAGTTAATTTAATCCATATAAGCACAATAATTCAGTGTTCAGATCTCAAACTGTTAAACAGCTCTTGCTGCCTTTGTTGTCTTGCACTTTGTGGAGCAGGTATGTTGAGGAAGGGGAGCCTGGAGAGCTTCCCTGGCGAGTGGCAATTAATTACAGGGCAAGGAGGATTAGGAGGTGGCACTTGTGTGTGGTGACACCAGGGCTCCAAAGGCTGCTCACCGTGTAGCCCATCAGAGAAACCCCTCAGCTTTGAGGAGTAAATCAGGGATTTTGAGCAAACACTATGAAGAAGGCCAGGCAGAAATAAATTTAATTCCTGCAGGTTATATAAATTAGGTAATTTATATTTTGTCCACTTTGCTAATGGTGTTGGTTAGACTGGAGCAGGAAGTCTCAGTACACTCTTACAGACCTGCTTGTTTAGCAGGAAATGATCCATCTCTGGTGAAAGCAGGTGATGGGGGAGGGAAGAACTGTCCCCACAGCTGCCAGAAACCCTTCAGCTGTACAGAGCTGCCATCTGCTACAGCAGGCTTTGCTCCTTCCTTTGTATTTTGTTCTCTTTCAAACAGTGCTGTGGATTCTGAGCACAGGGGCAGCGAGAGCCTGCAGAGCACCCCCAGGTATGTGGTACCAGCTGCACCTTGTCTGTGGGGGCATTTAGCTGCCCCCAGTCCGTGGGGCACAGCCCCTGCCACACAAAACTTCTGCTCTCAGCTGCAGAAACGGTGCTTTTCTGAACAGAGCTTTAGAAGGGGAGTGTGCTGGACAGAGTCATAACTTCAGTCCACGTTCAGCTGACAACAGGCTGTCAGAACTAAGTAGAAGCCATGTTAGAAAAAACATTTTTTCTATGATATAGAGCCCCTTACAATATAAACTTCCTCTGTCTTGTATCTCACTTTCATTAGTATTCCACTTTCTGGAATAATGCTTCGTTTTCTATTATACCTTTAAAAAAATCAAGACTCAAAACACTTCAATGTATTTTCAATAACACTTTATTTACTCACTTATAAACACTAGAGTATGCAAAGCAATTAAAAAAAAACTACTGAAACTTGAAAATTATTCTAAATTTTTTGGGGACTTTGTTCGAGGGTGAAAGGAAGGCTAAAATTATTAGCAAAGACTACTCAATGCTGCCAACCAGCCTCTTAAAACCTAAACCTGAACAATTTAAACAGAATTAAAACCATGCTAATCACAAAAACTTACCATGAAGTTCCTTGCAGGGGGTCACAGTTAGTCTTTGGTGATCCAAGAATACCATTTTTAAGTGTTACTCAGCAGAAGTAGCTGGTAATAGTGCAAGTGCTAAAATGCAAAATTCACAGATGGGACAGAGTTTGGAGATTATTCTGTCTTAGGTGCAGGAAAAAACAATGTAAGCAACTTTTTGCAGTGGAATATGAACAAAGACGTGGGATTACTTCTCAGCCTGAAGGTTTAGAGCCCTCTTTAAATCAAGTACACCGAGACACAGCTGATTTTTTAATACTGCGGGTGGAAAACTCAGTTGTGCACTTTTGTCTGTTGTTTAGATGCTCTGCTACTCACAAGCCTCAGCAGGACAGACAGCAATGCAGATCTCACTTGAAAAGTTACATGGTTAAAGACTATGTAAATATCCATATCCAGACTGTTCACAGCTACAGCACAGTATTATGGTGTATAGAAACACAGGGATCAGGCTTCAGTGGGTTTCAAGCCCAAGTAAGTGAAACAATTCCTCAAGCTCCTATCACCAGTGGAACTTCCACCAGCTTCTGCTCAAACATCCTGCCCTTTCTGAAGAAGCTGCCCCTTATGTGGCACCTCTGCCCCGTCATAAACTTTTATCAGCCTGTGTATATTTATTAGTGCTTTATGTAGCTGGAAAGTCTTTCCTGTGCCTAGTTTTAACAGGAGTTAATAGCGTTCTGGGCTGGAAGTGTGGCAGGAGCCTGTTTCCCCTTGAGTGGGCTGATCTGAGAACAAGTTAAAAACTTCCATCCCCCAAGGAGATGCCGTGGGCAGAAATGCACCGTGACAGCAAGTGTCTGTCTCCCCAACCCCTCCTGCTGAGGACCTTCAACTCCCAAACGAACACGTCCCATTCCTCGGCACAGATGCAATCTGGAGGGAGCTGCTTACCAGTGCAGGTGCAGGCACCCCAAGGTGTGGGACCTGGAATTTAGATCTATGTCACTGCCCTGTGCAAGGGCACAGTGCCTTAGAGCTGTGTCGGGTATCGACTGCTGAGCGGTGGCTCCTTTAGAACCTGCTTATCTGAAACAAACCGAGCGACTGCAAAAAGCTTTACAGAAGTTCATCTCAAAAGGGCAAAATTAATTAACTGCTATGAATTCTTTGCATTCAGAGCTGCAAAACAAACACACATATTACTTAAATCAGTTTTATTTAAGAATTTCCTACAGTGACAAATCTTATATAAAAAGCATCCAGACACGAAACTGCAGCAAACAGCATTCTTATGGATATCTTACAGACAGTGGAACTTCCACCCTGGAGAGGCACACTGAGCTCTAGTGATCTCTGCTACAAGAGCTACTGCAAAGCACACCACAAGCTCAATGTTCTCATCACAAACCCCATCGTCTTCAAGTCACATTACCACACTTACAGATCATTAACAGAAAAAAAACACACACCATACAGCATTCACAGCAGTTGACATAAGGGAAAAGAAATACAAATATTCCATTTCACATAACACATTCAACTAATTGATTAACTAGGTAGAGAACCCACTTAAAGTCTTCCACATGTGGATGTCCTTTGAATGCAATAAACACTCGTACTTTATTTGCTATCATTGCTCTCCGCACACTCTCTCACCAAAGCCACAGGATTGAGAGACATCTCGCCAAGTCAAATAAAATCCCATTACTGCACCACCAGGTCTCTGCATGCGCTCGCTCCTTTATCTCGCACATACCAGCCCTCTCATGCCTCGGCACCACCACCAATCCCACACAAGGTTTCAAAAGTTCAAACAGCCTTCTGGTTCCATCTCACAGCCTTGCGTTCACAGCGTTGATACGACTCCATGAAATAAAGAGTAGCGGATAAAAATGGAACACCCACCGTCTAAGACGCAGCATGTGCAGTGTGATGAAGTATTCTTGGATGAGAAAGCATGTAGACAGAAGTATTCCTAAGGCAGAATATTTACAGCACTGCTTTCAATGAAGTGCTTCTTCCATACACTCAAATTTGAAATGAGATGAACTGCAGAGATTAAATGAAGCCTTCATATCGTACTTTAGTATGGAGGGGAGACAGTGTTAAAAAAAAAACACAAAACAAAAACGACACTGTGTTTTCCAACGGGGCACTTGGAGAGTCTTATGGTGGGATCAAATTAAAAACAAGAGGGAGAGAATGCTGTTTCTGACCAATGGTTCCATTTTGAACATGCAAAGAATTCAGGTAGCCAGGAAACAAGGGATAAAGTATTACAGGAGAAACCTTTCCTATCAACTGTAGTGTTAGTTCACCTATCAGGCAAACAGCAGTCCACTTCCAAACATTCAGAATTCCAACCAGATATGTAACAAAACTTAGAAAATTCCTTTTACCTTTTTTTTTTTTCTTTTTTTTTTTTAAAAAAAGAAAAATGTCAAAAATACTGCTGAATATACTGCACACTGAACAAATTGATTTGGAAAACTTTAGTATATATGTAATTTACAGTATACTTACCATGAGTTAGAAAAATTTGCTTTCCCACCACAGAGTCAGTATGAGAGCCCACAGCGTCTACATGCCCCAGCCCGAGGACTTGGAGTCCATGCTGGAGCCAAAGCCGCCGTTAAACCCGCTGCTGGAGCCCGCGTTGGAGGCCGAGCCCCAGCCTATGGCCGCCCCCGAGTTGGACCCCCCGTACGAGTTGTTGCCTGAGCTAAAGCCCTGGTTCTGCTCCCGCTGCATGTTGCCTTGAGGCTGGTTGTTCCCCGAGGGCCCCGACTGGTTCTGTTGGCTGGCCAGCATGCCCATCATGCCCCAGCTGCTCTGCAGGGCGGCCTGTGCCGCTGCCATCATGGCAGGGTTGATGCTAAAGGCTCCGAAGTTCATGCCCCCACCCATGTTGCTGCCCTGGTTGTTGCCCAGTCCTCCCCCGCCTCCTCTGCTGTTGCCAAAACCCCCCTGGTTCCCAAAGCCCCCCGGGTTACCACCGAATCTTCCACCTCTCTCTAACTGCCTATTGCTATTGTGTTTAGGTTCAGCATTGGATATATGTACGCTGATTCCTTTAATGATCAAGTCCTCTCCACAAAGAGACTGGGCAACCTATAAGAAATAAGGGATTGATTAAATTTATGTTAGACGTCTTTTTTTAAATGTTAGTAGTATAAGACAAAACATCCCCCATGATTCTGAGCAGATATTTAACCTGCAAAGGAAGCACAGGCATGTACTTAATCCAATCTGAAGTGTTTTATCTTTGCATTCACTACTACACTAACTGCAGCATAAACACCTGTCTGCACAGCAACATCTGGAAGTGTGACCTCAGTCCATTCATTAAATCAGGCCAAGATAACACCACTGGAATTCTCAAAACAGTGGACAAGTGTGTGTTTCATGGGCAGTTCCAGAAGTTGCTATCAAGTTACGGAAATGCAGGCTAAATAGGAATTTAAAGTATGACTTACCTGATCATCTGCAAATGTAACAAAAGCAAAAGCCCGGAAGGGTTTAGGAATGAAGACATCTACCACTTCCCCATACTGGGCAAAGAACTGTCGGAGTTCATCTGCCGTCATGTCCTCGGTGCAGCGCCCAACAAACACCTTCCTGCTGCGCAAGGGCTCGTCGGGACTTTGCTGCACACACGGGGAGGACAAAATCAGAGTTACAGTATGACAAAGGCCCCTCTTAATCTGGCCTGTTTTGAGGGCTGAAGGTCGAGAAAGTTTGAGACTGTAAGTTAAAAACTTTAAAACATAAATGAAATTCTATTCCAAGAACACGCCTGCAGCCGCAAGAAAATGAGGGTGGGAGCAACACACAGGGACAGTGACAAGGCCACTGCAGAGGACACTCTTTTTGTAATAGCTCCATACAGAGATATTGGAAGCTACAGGTTCAGTTTTGAACTCAAAGACTCATTCTGCTCTTCCCTAGATTAGTTATTCCATCTACTTTACTCTGCATTTATTCATGCAGCAGACAGGCTAAGCAGGTACTGTTGGAGACTAAACACATTATTTTCAGATTTTCATCATTCCCTCACATAAGCAGCGATTTTCCCAGCTCACCCACCCTCCTCCCTGTTTTCCTTCCTTGCTCTGCCCTGTTCTGTTTGTTCACAGTAAAGCCACATCCGAGAGTGGGCAGTTGCTCAGTGCAGCTGCTCAGCCCTAACACGGCTGCTGGGGAGGTGCCCTGGGATGTCTGGTACAAACAAAACCAGCAGTAAATCCCCAAGTACCTTAGAGTTGGGAAGTTTGCAGTCACACCACCTCCCATCGATCATGTGCCGCTGTGACATCACTTTCACCTGCGTTTCGTAATCCGTGAACCGAACAAACCCAAACCCTTTGGAGTGGCCCGTTTTAATATCTTTCTTAACCTAAGGGCAAAAAACAGCACCAGAAGTAACCCCTGGTATGAAGCGTGTTCTTACTGAATGAATGTAGTTAAGATCTTTGAGACTTTATCTCCAATTCCTTAACATCTCCCCCAAAAATCAGTAACAGGCTCATGGAACAAAACAGACCCTCAGGAAGAGGCACAGCTTCTGATCTTCTCTGAGTTAATGCAGCTCGATTGTTTACACTTGCTTTCTGATGAGCCCGATTTCTACCCAATGTCCCTCCTTATTTGAGCTGCAAAAGGATTTTACCTGCACCATCAGAACTTCTCCAAAGGTACTGAAATATTCCTTTAAGTCTTGTTCAGTGGTTTTCCACGGGAGACCCAAGACTATTAAATCTGAAGTCTTCTGTACTGCTCGTTTCACTTTCACAGCTGATGATGCATCAGTTTCATCCATTTTTCTCTTATTATCTGAATATAAAAAAGTGCATTAGACATCATTCTCAACTCTGGAAACTGATCCACTGATTACGAACTGCACAGTATAAAATCATAAACTATGATGAGAAAGAGTATAGACTACAGCAGACACACCCCAGCTGCTGGAAGCTTATTTTAACATATCTGACTGAAGTTCTCCAAAATGCAATTTGACCCAGTTAGCTCAGCATTACTTTACTTAAGTATCACCCAGCAACATTCACAGACCTTTATGGAGGTGGAGAAGACAGAAAGTTCTAACAAGACTATTTCATTAGCAATTTATTTACTTCCCCTTTTCTTGGAGGGGGTGGGACAGGGTGGTGACTTCTTTTAAATGGTAACTCTTTTAAGTGGTACCTTGGACGAAACGAGGCTTGAGAAGTGTCTGTGAGTACAGAGATCCCACGGTCTCTGAAGGTCTGTAAGAGCTTGTGAACCCTTCAAGGATAACACAAGACTCTGCCAATAAAGAGTTTGTTTGGGTAGAGTTAAAAGCCTTAAAACCTCAGTGGGGTCCAATCTACCCGTCAGGACAGACACAACCGGGGGGATCTCTGACTCAGAGGGTGCCACAGTAACGGAGTTGCCACGTTAGACCAGCAGTGACTCACGCAGGCCACGGAAACATCGGCCTCGCGCAAAGAGCGGACGGAGGCAGGACAAACCTTTGGGATAGTTCACGACGTAGACGAGGTTCCCCCATCCGGCCTCGGGGGCGTGCAGGATGCCCTCGACCAGCCGGACGCCCCGCATGCACTGCGACACCGGGTTCCTGTAGCGCAGCCCGCACGCCCCGGGGAACTGCGCCGTCACCGTGGACAGCAGCACCGTGCCGTCATCCTCCGACGGGATCTCGATGGGCTCATCGTTCTCGTCCTCCNCCCCCGACACATGGACGGGCACCCGCCCCGTCCTGGAGCGCGGAGGCACCGAAGCGATGGGTGCCCGAGCGCCGCGGGCATTCCCTGANACCCGGATATACTCGGACATCTTCGCTGGGCGTCACTGAGTGCGGAGCGGGGAGAGCAGCGTCAGCTGCGCCCCGTGCCCTCGGCTCGGCCCGAGCCTCCCCCCCGAGCCCGAGCGCCGCCGCCTCTGCGGCA